>JARHVA010004364.1:1302500-1530000 GCA_037957365.1 Torreya grandis | reverse complement strand
AAAAATTAATTGTTAGTAAATAATTAAAAATGAAATTTATATGTACTACCTAAAAAATCAAAAATATTTGGTAAAATTGATTATATTTATATTTTAAAATTCAACATATCTACACATATCAATCCATAAAACCACTAGGATCTGATATAATCTTGATATTATAAAGAATATCTTCATGGTATGACTCACAAACTTTCCATAGATTCTTGTTTAATGGCCTCCCATGATATTTTCTCAATTGAATATTCATTGAAAGAACTAAATTTGAATAGTGAATTATCTTTCTATGTGTTTCAAAGTCTTCAAACAACCATATATCTAAATTTTTGATTGAATATTATTGAATCCAAGTTTTAATGACTACCATAGACCTAATAGGATACTTAATGTTTTCTCCATCTATGACTGAGAAAGTTAATTTTTTATTTTCCTCTACACATCAACATAAGTACTAATTTATCCACTCTTCATTATCCTCATTTACAATTACTATAAAATCATGCCATATATCACAAATAATAAATTTTAATGACACTATATGAAGATAGATAATAAGATTAAATAGTACATAATGATTAGTATTCTACAAGTATTTCTCCTTGAATTTTACCATAAATTTTGAAACATGTATCAATTTGTAGTAATTTCAAACATTTTAGATTCTTTGCCATATTTTACTTGATAAGAAAGACATTTGTATTTTATGAAACCAACTAATTTATATCAATTACACTTATTTTATCTTCATGGATACAATTTTAAATTTTTATAAATCCACCACAAATGCTAAAATTTTCATCAAAACATGCTTAATTATAAAAGAACTATCCATTTGGCCTTTCACAAAAAGTGGTTAGAATAATTTCCTTGGGTCATTATGGTTGATCTTCTAAGCCACACTCCTATAAAATATTATTAGTATATAAATTAAAATGATTATGGCATAATCATAATGCATTACAAACTAAACATATTTCTTACTAAAATAACTGTGCATGTGTGATTTATTTTTGCATAAATATGTTTGTCTATCTCATAATATCTTTGACTAACGAAAATTTATGGAATTTTTTCCAAAAACTCAAAGTACAATTATTTTTGAATCATATCTAAGAAATGTTTTAGATTTAATTCACATTTATGAGAACCAACTCTTATTTTGATTACATATCTTGTATTGGGTGAAACTTTAGTATTATCCTTTTAAAATTGTGCAAGTAACTCTTTCAGAGCATTAGCTATAGCCTTGTAAATTTTCATGGAAGTCGACCAAAGAATTTTTACAACTCATTAGTATTTAGTTCATTAAGTCTTTCACATCTTGAAATAGCAGTCATGAATGTTTTTTATATTTATATCAAGTTTCCAACTTGTTTTTAAAATCAATCATTTTTTGTATATTTGGCTACTTACTACACAAGTTTTGATTATATGCTAGGCAACATTATAATCTTTGTGGCATGATTTAGTGCATACAATATCATATACATGATATAAATTATGAATAATTTATACATTTTCATCATCCATATTAGTCCTTAGCCCTAATGTGTACATAGTAGTTCTCATCTTAATCATTGTCATAAAAAAAAATTTGACATATTTTAGTATCATGAATCAAATTATGAAAGAAACTATCTCAAATTTTTTGAGTTAGTCTTCTTGAATGTTCATCACACAATTTTTTAGGCATTGGTTTAAAAATATTAAATGAATTAAATTAATTACTTAACATTTCTATGCACAATTCTTGGAGGTGTTGTTATTAGTGGAACTTGTTGAAAGGGTGTTTCAAAATTTTCACTACTTTCATTGATTAGTGGTGGGATGAAATTTTGTTAACTATTTATTTCTTTATTATATACTTCTATGAAATTTTATTCATTGATAATTTCATCATTATTTATTTCAATAAATATTTATTCATTATTTGTGTGTAAGACATCATTCATACAGTCATCATCAACGAAATAAAAAAATAATATACTTTGAATAGGAGCTTCCAATATTATCTAATTCATTTGATTAAATTTCATTAGTATTCAATTAAATATTATCAATTCCATAATTATTTAATTGATTGTTTTTAATTTTATCATTATTGTCAATTGCATCCTTGTATATGACATTTGGCTCATCAGAGATAGTTTTTGTACCATTTTTAAATTAATTTCTTGCACTCATACCTTATTTTTTCTCTCACCTCTTGTATTTACTCAAGTTTTTTGTTCTTCGAATGCGTTCTCTTTCTCAAAATTGATTTGTCACTCATTAGAAAATTAATATCTTTTCAAAGGTGGGGTCCAAAAAAGATCTTGATATCTCTTGTTCTCAACTTGAATGTAATGTAGAAGTGCATAAAGAATGTCTTTGAGGATATATTTATCGAATTAGGTAAAAATTATCCATTAAAAAATATGCTTTTGTTTATAGTAATCATAATCGATATGTGTTCCATCACAACATATAAACATTTTGGTGTATCACATATGCGTTACATTATAGCATGTACATGTTATTGAATATGTACACATTATCATAATGTATACATGCTATAGCATAACACATATTCATTATAGGTTTGAATTCAAAATATAAGCCTTTTATCTTAGAAATGACATGGATTCCTGAGTCAAAGGCTTAATCTTATCAATCTACAACCAAGTTCTATATATTTGATAGAAAATAATAAATTCAAACTTCCATCACCAAATACATTATAAATGTCAACAAAAAAATTTCAAAATTTTTACCATGATGATGATAACACTCTTCTCCTTTTAAATATATAATATTTATAATTTTTGGACTATTTTAAGGATACAAACTATGTTGAATTATAACTATATATTTTTTAAACCACCACATGCCATAAATATACATGACTATAAATATTAATGTGATTTTTTTTTTTTTTCATCCAAGTGCAAAACAAATTATATGGTCACAAACTAGGCCTAAATCTACATGAATTTAGAAAAAAAAACTATTTTAATTTTTTGAGGTAATAAGGGGGGTACACATGGTTGTCTATTCATTTTTTTAATCAATTTTTAGGATCTATTTAGATAAAAACTTAATAATAAAAAATTCATTGATAAAATATAAAAATAATATAAGTCACAAACTAGAAAATTAATATTAAATGATGCTCAAAATGGTGGGCCACATGGTCATTTATCGACTATGTTTCCTTGATAAAAAATAGGAGTTCCTATTCAAATTTTATATGTTTAAACTATTTATACTTGATTTTTTTTTGAAAAAAATTAGTGTTTTCGAAACTAGACATGAATTTATACAATTAACTACAATAGTTGGAAGGGCAAGTGTAAAAATTAACTACAATTCTTGAAAATGTCAAAAATAAATATCAAAGGAAGGAGGGAGAGGAAACAAAGGAAGAAACATATTATGAAAATTAATTTTAGTAAAATGATAAATAATAAGTACCATAATTAATGGAATAAAGGATGGTTCATATTTATAAGGAAGGAATAAATGAATCAAGGTTGATGTTTCAAAGTTTGGAGGAAGTTTAAGACAAGGGGAGTTGATAGACTTGTTGAATAGCATGGAATGTTTTTAATGGAAAATCCTAATAGAATATAATAAATTAAATTGTCCATGCATGAAATTAAATGTTCATGAAACTATTAAGTGGGATCACTTATAGAAAGAGAGAAATAGAAATGGTAAAGAAAATAACAAAACTTGGAGCAAAATGGAAAAAACGTTGAGTGAGAAATTTAATCATGTATATTATGCACAAACCCTATATAAAAGATTCTATAATTTAAGTAAAAAATATTATAGTATACAAAAATATATAGGTGAATTTTATAAGCTTTCCATATTATTGAGGCATGACGAATATAATAGATGGTTGAAATCTATGAAAATTGTTTGAGGTTTTATATTCAAGATGAATTTCATAGAAAACTTTTCACAGAGGAAGCTTATCAGTTAGCTTTCAAATCAGAAAAAATAAATATATAATCTTTTAGAATATCAATTGGGCCCAAATGTGGATATCACCTCTAGTAAGGGGAGGGATGGGTTTAACCCCACTAGAGAATGATCACCCCCATGGTACATTAAGATAAGGGGATAATAGATAAGGGTTTAAATATCAACAAAGAAAAAGAGTATTTTAAAATAGGTAGAGGCTATGGAAGTTGTAGAGGGGATGGAATGATCTACATAGACCTTATATTTTTTACAAATGTGGAAAATAAGCACACAAAGATTTTGAGTATCTGAACTTTCATGAACAAGAAAGGAGAAAATAATATCTCCAAAGAGTAACTTTAGTTGAGGCTAAAATATAATAAAATATATAGAATTTGTAATAACAAACATAGTATAAAATATCATGATAAGGATAAAAATTATATCTCAAAGGAAAAAAACATGTACATAATAAACAAGGCACTGATTCATGGTTGAGTACAAATATTTTATGAAAAAGATGCACTTTGGGAGGTAATATATGTAAATTAATTATTGATGTAGGTAGTTTTGAAACTATGGTTTCTAAATAAATGGTAGAGAAAATAAGACTATAATGTGAAAACCATCCCTATCCCTATTAGATTTCATGGTTTAATAAATTAAATGAAAACAATATCTAAAAGGTGTTTAATAAAGTTTTCTATAGGAAAAAACTTACATAGATGAATTATGGTGTGATGTTATTTCAATGGATGCATGCCATAGAAAGGCCATGGAAATATGATAGAAATTTAATCTATGATATATCACAAAATACATATAATTATTTGTAAATATGGTACACATCTATTTTTATTACCTCTTAAAGAATAAAGGTAGATAGAAAACATGTTGTCAATAAAATTATTTATCAAATATAATAAAATGGTAGGATGTTGTTATACATTAATAGCAAATTAAAAAGACATAGAAGTGGTGCAAATAATAGCATAAGTGTTTAAATAATATGCAAATGTTATACTTGATGATATACTATATGGTTTACCATGAAAGAGAGACATTTAACATAATATTGATTTAATTCTAGGATTAGATATACGCAATCAAGAAAGTTAAAGGATGAGTCCAAAAGAACATATAGAATTGAATAAATATGTTATTAAATTAATGAGAATATATGTAGTAAGGGAGATCATGAGTCCATGTGCAACACTAGCATTTTTACCTCCAAAAAAAATGGGACACGGAGGATGTATGTGGATAGTAAAGCAATCAATAAAATAATTATCAAATTTAGATTTCATGTAGCTCATTTAGATGATATGATGGATGTGATTACAAGAGAAAAATACTTTACTAATACTAATCTTCATATTCACAAAGGAGATTAACGGAAAGTAACATTCAAGACTAGGGATGTATTATATGAGTAGATGATGATGCTATTCAAATTATTTAATGCACCCAAAACATTTATGAGGGTGATAAACACAGTGATATGAGATTACATTGATGTGTTTGTAGTGGTTTATTTTTATGATATTTAGATATTTAATAAGAGTAAAAGGAATCACTTAAGGCATTTGAGAATGGTATTAGAATTTTTAAGAAAGAAGAAACTTTATGAAAATCCCAAGAAATGTAGCTTTATATAGAATACATTGATTTTTCAAGGTTTTTAGTTTTAATATATTGTGTAAGAATGGATGTAGAAAAGGTCAAGGAAATTGTTGAGTGTCCTATTTTAAACAACATCACATAGGTAAGAACTTTTTATGGTTTATAAACTTTATATATAATTTTCAATAAGAATTTTAGTAGTATTATTCATTCAATAAAAGGTTGCATGAAAGGAAAAATATATACATGGACAAAGATAATAATAAAAATATTTCAATTGTTGAAGAACAATATTAGAGAGAAACTATTTTATCATTACAAAATTTTAGAAAAGTGTGTGAGGTAGATTATGATGTTTCACATGTGGTAATTGGTGTTTTTTTTAGTAAAGAAAGAATTTCAATAACATATTTTAATGATAAATTAAATGAGGTAATAAATAAGTATTCTACATATGATGTTGAATTTCATACAATTACAAAACTAATAACATATTGTAGGCATTACCTAGGGCCTATAGAATTTACCTTGTTTACAAATTTGAAGGATTTGAAGTATGTAAACATTCAAAATAAGTTAAGTAATAGATTTGAAAAGTGGGTGTATTTATTACAAGGCTATACTTTATTTTAAAACATAAATTAAGAAACCAAAATCAATTAGATGATTCTTTGAGTAGGAGAGTGTCATTATTAACTACTATGGTGAGTGAAATAGCTAGATTTGAAATTATTAAGTAATTATATGATATTGATCTATATTTTTTCAAGATAGTTGATAAATGTAGTAATTAATTAGCAGGTGAAACAAATACTAGCTATGACATGTATCCTATACATGATGGTTATCTCTTTAAGATAAAATCTTATATATTTCAGTTGGGTCTCTAAGAGATAATATTAGAAGATATTTTCACATTGGTGGTTTAGGTGGAAACTTTAGTAAGATTAAGAAAATAGATTTGGTGGAGAAGAATTATTTTTGGACAAATATGAAGAGAGTTATGGGAAGGAATGTTTCAAGATGCAAGATATGCCAATTGGATAGATGCCATGCAAAAACTATAGGGTTTTACATTTCATTACTAGTTCTAAGAGGACCATGAACATATTTGAGTGTGGACTTTGTATTGGGATTGACAAACACATAGAGAGTTATTGATACATTTTTTTTGGTGTAGATATGTTTTATAAGATGGATCATTTTTTGGAATGTAATAAAACTAATGATTCCAATATAATATAATAATTATTTTTAGAGATTACATGGTGTTCCAAAAACCATTACATTAAATAGGGATGCATAATTTTTAAGTCATTTTTGGAGGACTCTATGGAAGAACCTAGGAACTAAAATACAATTTAGTAGTGTATACCACCCATAAATATATGGACAAATAGAAGTAGTAAACATGAGTTTGGGAAATTTGTTGAGATGCATAGTTTGATAGAATCCCAATTAATGGGAAATGTGTTTACCATAAGTTGATTTTTCCATAATGGTTCATTGAATAGATTAATAAGAAAATCACCATTTCATATTGTTAGTGGCATAAATAGTTCATATATTTTATATTTGGTGCAATTACAAATTGAAAAACATAGTTAGTGTCAATGCATAAGAATATGTAGATCACATACAATATTTTCAAGAAGTTATGAAAGTAATGGATATTATAAAGAAACAACATATGTAAAAATAAGGTCAAAGGTATTTCAATGAGAATATTTTCAATGGTGTATTTGAGGATATAAATATTTTTCAAATGAACATACAATAAATCTAAATATAATAAAATGGCTCTATATGATTACGTAGCAATAAAAACATAGTATAAAAAAAGTGTAGTATGAGAAAAATGTCAAGAGGTCAAAACATAGCAAGGAAAAATTTAGCTATATTGGTAATGTCACAAAAACGTTGAGAAGAGCATAATTAGGACATTTTAGTTATTATCACATTCCTTATTTGTTTTCTAGTTTATTTTGGTGATAGTAGTTAGAATTTCATGGTATAAAACTAATGCACCAAATTTACAATGAAAATAACAAACGAAAATGTGATTTTGTGAGTTTGGACCTTTCATTAGAAGTTGTGTCATCTTTTGTGTGAGTGCATTATTTACTATGTTTTATTATTAAGATGTTTTATCATCACTATTTTTTTTTTTTTTAATCCTCACTAAATTTTTCACGCTACATTTTTAACTGCTACATTTTTGTCTAATAATATTTTGATGCATGCTAAGAAAATTAGGTCATGTAAAATTGTTAATAATATCAATGGTGATACTTATAAGTTAAGTTTACCACATAATTTTGATATATATCATGTATTTAATGTTTAACATTTATATAATTTTGATCTAGAATATGATGAATGGGAATAATATGTATAAGTGTATTGTAAGAAATAGGTACCAAAAAATGAAAAAATACTACATGTTCTATCAAAGAATACAATAAATGCAAGATGAGGAACTTATAACATGTATTTGGTACAGTAGTAAGGAAAACAATATAAAGACAAAATTTTGATTTTATAATGAGAGTTAAAAAATATTGACAATAGCAAATTATAAGAATATAATAAGAGCAAATAATAAGATCTAATTTATTTTCCAACAAAGGAGAATGATGTGGAGACATATCCTTCAAAATCCATATCTTTTGACTCATTAACCTAATTGAGCTCTTCTTCACATAAAAATGAAGATAAAATGAAAAATAAATGCATATATAATCAAATTAACCATTTATGTATGATTATAATATGTTTGGAGATCCATATGAGATCATCTAAGGGTTCAAAATTACATTATAGGTTTTTTTGGTCATGCTAAAAATAACATAAATATGATAACTTTGTAACCAAACATGAAATTGAGTTGAAATTCACCCAAAATTGTCAATTTATTATTTATAGAATATTTTTGATATTTATGGCCCATCTAAACTTTAATGAAATTTTTATTAATAAAATTAAGTTGTTATTTATAGCAACGGTAGTTAACTCTATGTATTTTGTTTGTTTTAGATTGTTAAATTTTGCATGTAAATTCAAATTTAGAGTTGAGTTTTATTTAAATAATTTTATTTAATGATTTTAATCATTCAATGTGAATCAATAAAGATTGTGGTTTAATAAAATTATAGGCATTGTGCCTGTTAATTTGTTTTTCACTTTACTAGTCTTTGGATTCATCATCTAGTATAGAACAAGTTAAATATTTGAGGTAATAGATTTAATAATTTTTATTAGATTCTTAAATTATATTATGGGATAATATTTTATGATTGAATAACATGTGTAGATATTCTAAGAGTAAAATAAGTAATTTCACAAATGAATAAGTTATGCAATAATTTTTAAGGCAAGTGGAATAATTAAATTATCAGTAATGTCACAAATCAAATACAAAGGAAAGAGGGAGAATAAACATAAGAATAAATAGATCATGGTGAATAATTTCATAAAAATGAGAAACAACAAGAATATCCACCATCAATGGAAAAAAGAATGGTTCAAGATTTAGAGGGAGGGAACAAAAGAATCAAGCCTAAAATATCATAATACGTAGGATGTTTAAAACCATAGGAGTTGATAGACTAGTTAAATAGCATGTAATAGTTTTTTGAATGGAAAAATACAAGATAACACAAGAAAGTAAAGTTTTCATGCACAAAATTTAATTGTCATACAACTGTTTGGTGGTATCACCTATAAAAAGATAGACAAAAAAATAATATATAAAATATTAACTATTAAATCAAGATGGAGAAAAAGCTGAGGGAGAAATTTTATCTAATAGATTATGTAAAAACCCTATATAAAATATTCCATAATTTAAGGAAAAGTGATCGTAGTATAAGAGAATGTACATATGAGTTTTACAAGATTTCCATATGAGTGGAGTGTGATGAAATAAAAAATACATGGCCATAAGGTATGTAAATGGTTTGATGTTATCTATTGAAGATGATTTAAGCATGCATAGAATAGTTTGCATGGAGGAGGATTACAAATTAATATTGAAGGCATAATAGAAGAAGAATAGACTAACTTTTATAAGATCAATTATACCCAAAATAAGATAATCACCTGTAGAAAGGGGGCAAGGTGGGTTTAATCCCACTAGAGGAGGATCGCAACATGGTATAAAATGATAAGAGGATAATATACAAGGGTTTAAATATCAAAAAAGAAGAATAGGATTTAAACAAGGTAGAGGATATGGAAGTGGTATAGGATGAAATGATACAATTTGACCTTATGTTTTTATAGATGTGGATAAGAATGACATAGAGAATTTGAGTGTCTTCAATATCATAAATAAGAAAGGGGGAAATAAGATCACCTAAAATTTAATTTTTTTGAGGTGAAAAAATGAAATAAAAACATTAGTTGTAGCAACAGACATGGGATAAAATTTCATTATGAGGAGAACAATGATAGATCTAAGTAAAGAACATGTAAAAAAAATAAAAAAATATGATTCATGGTTGCATAAAATATTTTTAGAAAAAGATGCACTTTAAAAGGTAAGATATCTAAAGTAAATATTGATGGTGGTAGTTGTGAAAATATAGTTTCCAAAGGAATGAAAGAGAAGCTAAGACTACAATGTGAGAATCATATCTATCCTTATCATATTTATGATTTAATAAAGGAAATGAAGTTAAAGTAGCTAAAATGTGTTTAATCAAGTTTTATATAAGAGAATATGAAAGATATGAATTATGGTGTGATGATATTCCAATGGATGCATTACATTTGTAGTTGGGAAGGCCATGGAAATATGATAGAAAAATAATTCATGATGGAAGAAAGAATACATATACTTTTTTTAAATGTGGTGCAAAGGTAGTTTTATTGTCTATTATATAAAAATGGTAGGTAAAAATCATGACATCGAAGAAATAATTTATCAAATATGCATTAATAACAAATTAAAAATATATAAAAATGGTAAAAATACTATCAAAAAAAGTATAAGTGTTGAAATAATATGTATGGGGTATACCAGATTATGTACAATATGGTTTACCTCTAAATAAAGACATTTAACATCATATTGATTTAATTACAACATCATATCTACCAAATCAAGAAACGTATATGATGATTCCTATAGAAAATTCATAATTTAATAAACATTTTATTGAATTGGTGAGAAAGGGTGTAGTAACGGAGATCATGAGTCTATTATGCTTATTTTTCACCCCTCCCATGCCCCCCTTCCACCAATTTTTTTGAAAGTTAATTTCCTGTCTACCATAGTGATGCCCTGGTCATAAAATCTAAAAATGTAATCAAGGACCCTAAGTCAGTTAATGTTATTTATGAATATTCACAATTTTATTTTAATAATTTAGTAGTTATTGTATTTGTGAATTCATGTTTGCATAATAGTGGTTTCAAAAAGAATTTGTGAATCATTGAATAAAATTGACATATATATGATCAAATGAATGTTACAATTTCAATTGCATCGAAAGTCAAATTATAACATTTTACAAATCAGAGTTTTACTTTGAAAAACATTATTTTCATTATGGTTTTATTGAAGTTGAGGGCATTATATGACTTGTCATAATGATTTTAAGATTATCTTCATTGAAAATCCAATTACAAGTGTGTAAATTGGCATTATAGTCTTGTGGTATAAGTAGAATTTGGTTTAATATTATATTCTTAAAGATTATTAATATTTTTAAAAAGATTATAAGTTTTAAATCCTAAATAA
Source organism: Torreya grandis (assembly GCA_037957365.1). Lineage (NCBI taxonomy): Eukaryota > Viridiplantae > Streptophyta > Pinopsida > Cupressales > Taxaceae > Torreya > Torreya grandis. The sequence goes on along the minus strand of JARHVA010004364.1, from coordinate 1,518,680 downwards.
TTCATTATTCTAAAGGTCCTAACCTAAGTTTATTTATCCTGATTTTTGAAATAATAAACTATCGGGCCACAGTGGTTTTAAATTTATTACCTAAGTCTATGTTTGGAAGGCATACCTTTCAAAGGATATAAAGGTTGATGAATTTGAAAGGTAACATTTATCACTTTGTTTCAAATCATGAACATTGCATGACATGACATATGGTTTAGTGAGGTGGCATTCAAGTTGATAATTCACTTTATGGTCCATCATGGCACATTGAGCCAGAAAAATAATTAATATGAAAGTCATATTCAAGGATTTGAGATCATGCAAGGAGATTTGAGGGAAAGAAAAATTTATGACGAAGCGTACATGCCTTGATCCATGGAGATTAATTATATGTTTAGTGAAGGTTTTGGTAATTTCTAACTCTAATCATTTACCAAATAAATTGGTAGAATTGTTAATTACATCCTTGATTTAGATGAGCCAATGAGAATTAGAAACTTGAGTAAGGTGGTTATGGTAAGGCATGGAAATTATAAATAGGCTATTTTTCTTTATTATAGTCATTTTTTAAATCTTTATCATGGAAAGGAAACTCTATTAGTTTGGTTTTTTGAGCAGATTTTGAGCTATTTTGAGTTGTAGATAAAGATTTTTTTTTAAAAACATTATAAGGGAGAATATCTAGGTATGTCATAAATTAGTTCAATAAGTTTTGTAAATTATTCAGTTGGAATTTTGAATTTATTTTTAGTGGCATGGAAAAAAAAGATTTATGGTCTACATGTTGATATGCTTAGATAAGTCATTTGTTTAAGTTTGTGTATGCTAATTTTGGAAGGAAAATATTTACAATTAACTATTAAATATATCATTTCTTCGCATATATAATCAGAAATGGCTTTATTTTTGATATATTATCTTAAAAAATTATAAGATAAAGGATATGTAGGTTTATCAGTTTGTTTTGATCATGATTTTCTGGAAAATATTGAGGCTTTGGGTCTTGTACAATGAACTCTTTGTATTTTTCATGAATATTTTGAAAGTGTTGAGTAGTATATGGTGTGTCATAGAAGTTATATAAAATCAAACATGAAAATATTGTTTCCAATCATGGATTTCTACAACTTCATGTATTTATGGTTTTTTTAAGGAATTTTTTGTGTTTTTGTTCAAATTGTGAAAATAAATAAAAATAAAAAGTGATTGAAAGATTTCATAGAAGGATGTTATATGCTTTTCTCAGTTTCAAAAATAATGTAAACATTAAATGATTCATTCATGAAATTTTGAATTTATTATTTATTAAAGTTCTGACATAAAGATTGAAATGAGATGTCTATAATATTGTAATTTCATTTTAAAGAGCAATAAGGATATTGAAAGTTTCAGAATATGGTGTTGAAAGGTTTATCAATTTGTAATAAGGACTTAGGAAAGGATATGATGGCTTAATTCTTTGTCAAATTGAGAAAAAAAATTGTGCTTTTCAGTTGACAAATACTTGTTAGAAGTAAGACTATTAGAAATTTTGCTTTCAATTATTTAAATTGGATCCATTAATTTTCTCAAATAATATTTAGACAGTAATATAATATGGTATGGTGTGAGAAATAAATTATGAAAAAATTAATTTTATTCAACCATTATGATTTCTATTTTGTTTAGGAAGTGGAATCATGATAATAACTAGGGGATGAACAATGGGTTTATTTTTTATTTTAAAAAGTTGTTAAATTTCTTTCTATTGTACAAAATTTGTAAAATGATCACCTACATAAATTTTTGAGATGTTAAATTTGATAGCCAAATGGCTGTCACCACAAATTAGATATTATATAGTTTGACTATCATTTGAATGTTGAATTTAAGCTAGATGAGAAACATAGTAAAATTGTTATTTTCATCAAAATGAAATTTGTTTTATAGAGAATTTGGGTTCATCTTTCATGTCATACACTCAAAATAATTTTACTATCAAGGCATTTCACAAAATAATTAATTTTCGAAAGCATGTTATTGCACATCAAATAAAAATTATTGAAGTAAGTTTTTGGAGGATTTGCATATTGTTTGGCATTGGATTGATTTTGTGTGTGTGTGTGTGTGTGTGTGTGTGTGTGTGTGTGTGTGTGTGTGTGTTATTTAATAAATTTATATGTAAAATAGAATTAATATAAACATAAATTTCATTTAATATGATATATTATTTGATTATCTATTGATTAATTGATATTCTAAATATTTTTAATTGAATAAAAAGAAGTCCCCACCCATTAATAATAACTGGTGTAAATTCAAATATTTGACTTTTTAAGACTTTTTAAAAGTTTTAAATAATTTTTAATTTATAACCACTAAATTAATTAACTTTGTAAAAATTAATTAATAAAATTGACAAATAATTAACTAACATTAGTTATAACTTCTTTTTCAACCAAATTTGAAGGTTTAAAAGGAGATCAAACATTCATTTGAAAGGAAAGGAACAACACAGATACTAAAGATTTATACATTTATGAAATCAATCATTTATCTCTCTTTTTTATACATTTTTTTTGAGATAGCATAACTTTTATAGATAGACTAATGGTACATTTTTTGATGGTTGAGTATACTACTTAGATAATGTAGGTATATCTAGTTTTATATTATCATATATAACTTATTATCTAAATACTGTCATGTTTAATATCTTTTAATGATTACATCTTGTAGTCTTATGTGTAGAATATGAGTATTCAACTCGAATGATAATGAAAATGTCATTATTTATGACATATTATTGATTTAATTGATTGTAAAAGATATATTTGAAGTTTTCTTGTATGGAAGATGTTGATTTCTCAAATAAATCTAATATGGTTTGCTAAGATGACTCTTATTTACTAATACTCACAATTTTTTATTTTATAATGTATTTTATTTGTTTGAGTTTGATTTTTAGTTTAGTTTTCATTAACATTATTTTACTTTCTTTGATATTTTCTATTTATTTCTAGTTCCTTTCTTTAGTTTATTGTTAGTTTTAGTCTAGATTAAAATTCTCATTTTTAGTTTTTTTATTATTAATTGTTTAGATTTTATCTATCTTCTTGATTTTCATTGATTACTTTCATCTTTGTGTTGTGAGTATGAACATAAAATATAACTTTTAGTAATATAATTCTATATCTTTCAAGAGATCATCTAATTCATAGACTTTATTCTATTGGATAGGTTAATTTACATTTTATAATAGACGCAAGATTGAATTATATGATATTAAAGAAATGATTAGCCTTTTCAATCAAAGCATTGTTTATGAGTAATCTTCTTGATGTAGTCAATTTTCACGTTGTGTTTGATCAATTTAGTAAGTATTTGTAAGCTTGATTTAGATTTATTATTGAGCATAATAATCTCTAAAACTTTAAAAAATCTTTTTACACATCTTAAGATTAATTTTTAATCACATGTCCCTTATGATTAAACTAGTATGATTCCATCTTGACCTTCACAATAGATAAATGGATTGATTTGTTGGCATGACATTTTCCATCCTCAATAAATCTAGTGACTCTAGTGAGAAAGTTTAAATCAAGTGTTTTTTAATTCATATTATCTTCAATGATTCACATTACCATAACTGATCACCAATTTTTGGTTCATAGTTATCATAACTGATTGCCTAGCTTGGTTCATGTTTTATTTGAAAGAAAAAGAATCCATAAGAGAATATTTACTATACTTTCTTTCAAAATTAAATGAAATTCTTATTCATTTTCAACCAAGTGGTGATATTTTCTTTCTTTGTTGAAATAATAACCTATCTACAAATTATATTCAGACTATCTTAAAAAACTTATGTTATTGACTTTAGCTCAGCCTTAAAGTTTGCTCACATTCGAAGACAAAATCAAGATTTATGTAAACTTCTCTCTCAATCATGATATGTTCAAATGTAAAAGATTCTCCACATTAATGTGGTATATTGGTAGTGAATTTTTAAAAGAATTAATTATATTTTTTGTCTATGATCAAATCATGACATGGTATACTGAAAATACTTCTCAATAATCAAATTACAGTTCATATAGTTTGTCAGAATGTTTTGATTTAGTTTTTTCATCTGAATTAGAATTAGAGAAATATAATTCATTCAGTCAATCTGATCAATTGTTTGATAACATATTTTCTCTCAATTCTAATTTTTTTTTACTAATGATTCCTTATGAAATGAAATTATTGCAAATTTTATTTCAAACATATCTAATGAAGAAGATAATGATGTTTTTTTTAAAAAAAATCAACTAGAATCTTTTGACTTAGATAAGGAATATTTTTCAAATTTTGAATCTATTTTTCTTCCAACAATTTTTTTTAATTTGCTGATGATTTTATTACTATTTATAACAATATCAAAGCTAATTTGAATCTTTTTGATAAATTTCTTGTCAATTTTTATTCAAAATAGCATGCTCATAATAAAAACTATGATCTCTTTGATGTTGAACTCAGAAATATAAAAACAAAAAAATATGTTCGTGATGTTGTAGACACCAAGATGAACAATTAATTGACTAAAGTTGAGTATGAAAAGTTTTATTTTATAGATTATTTAGATCATAATATAAAATTAACAAGTGAGTATGATATTTTCTATAAGGTTTCTTGTACAAAATTTAAATAAGAAGACTTGTTTAATAATATTGACTATGAATGTTTAAAATTTTATGACTTTCTAGATTTTAAAATAATAGATCCTATTGAATATGTTAAAATTGAAGATATTCAAAATTATTTAGAAATAACTTAACAATCAAGTTAATTTATGAATCACGATTTCTTCAATTCAAACCTTAAAAATATTCATCCTACCCTATATCAGATAAATAATCTTTTATATACAATACAAAACCAAGAAATGGTTAAAAGCACACATAATAAAGACTTAAATATATTTATTTAAGTTTATTTAATGTGTTTGTTATGTTGTCTTGTTTCTTTCAAATCATATAGGTTGAGTTATCATGAATATTTACATGCTAAAAATAATATGTTATATTATAGTTACATTGAAAGAGATATTTTATCATTTATTCTTACCCCTCTTTTATTTATTAAGTTTTATTTCTTTGATTTTTTAATTTTTTAGTTATGGTGTATCCTTCATTTTGTCTCACAGTGGAAGATTTTTGATGTTGGTTATATGTTGTTTTTTTTTATCTGTAAATATTTTGTTTGATTTTTCTTTTATTATTGTTTTTTCTTTCTTTTTTTTTTTCCTTTTACTTTTGAAAAGATCAACAAATGTTACAAATGAATAAATTTTCACATTATGAAGGAATAATGTGAGGATGCGGTAATTATGTTGTAAGTATCAATTATTTTTATATATTACTCTTTATAAATTCAATTTTCTTTATACATGAATAATATAAGTTGATTTATAATTGGTTGTCAAGTTATACTACACTTTTGAAAATTATATTTGAAGTATTTGCATTTATTTGTGCATCTATCCTAAAATTTTATATTATATTATTTATTTTCTTCATGCCACGTTAGTTGAACACACCATCCCTTATTAGAATTTATTATTAAAGAGGTTAACACATAGCTGATTGAGAAATGCTTTACCTAAATCACACTCTCAAACTAATGTCCTTATAATAGGTGATTTGATTGCCACCCAATTATATTCTTGAAACTAACCAACAAAGTTGCTAGTGTTATACTTATTTTTCACCCCCCACTCCAATTTTTTTAAAAGTTACACTCTTATTTTTGATAGTGATACCCTGATCATAAAATATAAAAATTCAATTATAGACCCTAAGTCAATAAGTGTTATTTATGAATATTCATTATTTTAGTTTAATAATTTGATAATTACCATATTTATAAATTCATGTTTGCATTATAGTGGTTTTGAAAAGTATTTATGGATCAATGAATAAAATTGGAATATATATGATCAAATAAATGTTATAGTTTTAGTTGCATCGAGATTGAAATTATAAAATTTTGGAAATCAGATTTTTAGTTTTAAAAACATAGTACTCATTATGATTTTATCAAATTTGAGGGCATTATATGATGTCATAATGATTTTCATATTATCTTCATTAAAAATCTAATTGCAAGTGTGAAAATTAACATTATAATGTTGTGGTATAAGTGAAATTTGGTTTAAGCTTATATCATTAAATATTATTAATATTTTTGTAAAGATTAAATTTTTTAAATCCTAAATATTTCATTATGACAAAATTCCTAACTGAAGTTCATTTATCGTAAGTTTTGAAATAATAAACTATCGGACCATGGTGGTTTCAAATTTATTACCTAAGTCTATGTTTTGATGGCATACAATTCCAAGGATATAAATGTTGTAAATTTTAACAAATAACATTTATGACTTTGTTTTGAACATTACATGACATGGGATATCGTTTGGTGAGTTGGCATTCAAGTTGGAAATTCATTTGATGGCCCATCATGGAACATTGAGCTGACAAAAGAATTAATGTTCAAGTCATATTTGAGGCTTCGAGGTCATTATAAGAGATTCAAAGGAAATAAAAAATTATGATAAATCATACATTACTTGATTCATGGAGATTAATTAGAGGTTTAGTGAAGATTTTGGTAATTGATAACTTTGATCATTTACTAAATTAATTGATAGAATTGTTAATTACATCCTCAATTTAGATGAGACAATAAGAATTAGACACTCAAACAAAGTGGTTATATCAAGGCATGGAAATTATAAATAAGTTGGTTTTCTTTTATCTCGTCATTTTTGAAAGCTTTCCTACAGAAAGGAAACTCTATTCGTTTGGTTTTTGAATGGATTTTAAGCTATTTTTAGTTGCAAATAAGGATTTCAAATAGAAAAATAATAAGGTAGCATATCCATTTATGTCATACATGAGTTCAATGAATTTATTAAATTATTCAGTTGGCATTTTGAATGAATTTTTAGTGGCATGAAATGAAATGATTTCTAGTCTACATGTTGATATGCCTCGATAAGCCATGTTTTTATATTTGTGCATGTTGGTTTTGAAAGGAAAAATCTTAGAGTTTACTATTAAATATATCATTTATTTACATATATAATAAAAAAATAGATTTATTTTTCATATATTATTTTGATAAATGATAATATAAAGGATATGTGGGTTTATCAGTTTGTTTCGAGCATGGTTTTCTTGAAAATATTGAGGCTTTGGGTCTTGTAAAATGAACTCTATTTATTTTTATTAAATATTTTGAAAGGATTGAATAGTATATGGTATATAATAGAGGTGATATAAAATTGAACATGAAAATATTGTTTTTAATCATAGCTTTCTATGGCTTCATGTATTTATGGGTTTTTGAAAGAAATGTTTGGGTTTTCATTTGAATTATGAATATAAATAGCAATACAAAAAGTGATGGATAAATATATTCACTATTACATAAGGACGTGTCCCCCCCACAAAAAAAAAGCCATTTCCTAGATGAGGATGTCCCCAAGATGTGGGGACAACCCCCTGCCACTCTGTCACCTCCACCATACTCCATCAGAATGTTAAATTGTTAATGTCAAATGAAATATACTTAATCCTTATACATCATTTTATAACCAATTTTTCAATTACTATATGTATTTCAACACTATTCCCTCACTGCCTCCCCACCATCATTCCCCTGTTGTCCCCAAATTTAGACCCCCCATCCTAAAACATCATGGATCTATGGATTTATTGAAAGGACATTTTATCATGTTCTTAATTTCAAAAATCATGTAAAGATTGAATGATTTATTTAAAAAATTCTAAGTTTATTATTTTTTAATGTTTTGACATAAATATTGAAATGAGATGTAGTCTATAATATTTTAGTTTCATTTTAAAGAGAAGTAAGTCTATTAAGAGTTTCATAATATGGTGTCAAACCATTTATCTATTTGTAATAAGGACTTAAGAAAGGCTCTAATGGCTTTGTCCTTTGTCAAATTGAGTAAATATATGTGGTTTTTAGTTGAGAAATACTTGTCGAAAGTAAGACTTTTAGAAATTTTGCTTTCAATTAATTATATTGGTTTCATTAATTTTCTCAAATAATATTCAGATAGTGATATAATATGGTAGGATATGAGAAATAAATTATGAAAAAAATATTTTTATTCAACCATTAAGATTTATATTTTTTTTAGGAAATGAAATCATGATAGTAAACAGGAGATGAACAATGGGTTTTTTTTTTCCCTATTGTATAAAATCTACAAAATGATCACCTACATAAATTTTTGAGATGTTAAATTTGACTACTAAATGACTATCACGACAAACTAAAAATTATGTAATTTCACGATCATTTGAATGTCAAATTTAAACTAGATGAAAACATAGTAAAATTGTTATTTTCATCAAAATGAAAGTTGTTTTATGGAGATTTTGGTTTCATATTTTGTGTGATACACTCAAATATTTTTACTAGCCATCACAAAATAATTTTTTTTAAAAGCATGGTATTACACTGAAATAAAGACCATTGAAATAATTTTATAGAGATTTGGTATATTGTTTGGTAGTGAATTTTGTGTGTGTGTGTGTGTGTGTGTGTGTGTGTGTGTGTGTGTGTGTCCATGTGTGTGTGTGTGTGTGAGTAAATTTAAATGCAAAATAGAATAAATATATAGATGAATTTCATTTAATATGATATGTTATTTGACTATTTATTAATTAATTGATATTCTAAATATTCTTAGCTGATGAAAAAGTGTCCCCACCCATTAAGAATACTTGTTTTAAATTGAAATATTTGATCTCTTCAAACTTTTAAAAATTATTAAATAATTTTTAATTTGTAACTACTAAATAAATTATTTTTTTTATTTTTATTTTTAAATTAAAGAGGACAAATAACTAACTAAAGCTATTTATAACTTATTTTTCAACCAACTTTGGAGGTTTAAATTGATATGAAGGATTCATTTGAAAGGAGGAAAAATATAGGTACTAAAGACTTATGCATTTATGATGCCAATCATTTATCTCTCTCTTTTTTATACACTTTTTTTGAGATAGCATGACTTTTCCAAATATATCAATGGTACATTCTTTGATTATTGAGTATACTAATTAGACAATATAGATATATCTAGTTTTATATTATCATTTATTTCTGATTATCTGAAAAATATCAAGTTTAATAACTTTTGATGATTGTAACTTGCAATATTATGCACATAATCTAAGTATTTAACCTGAGTAATGATGAAAAAATCATTGTTTATGACATATTATTTATTTAATTGATTGTAAAATTTATCTTTGAATATTTTTTGTATGAAAGATGTTGATTTCTCAAATAAAAACGATCTGATTTGGTAAGGCAACTCTTATTTATTAATACTCATAAATTTTCTATTATATAATGTATTTTATTTATTTGAGTTTGATTTCTAGTTTAGTTTTCATTAATATTAGTTAACTTTATTTTTTATTTTCTATTTATTTCTAATTCCTTTCTTTAGTTTACTGTTAGTTTTAGTCTAGATTAAAATTCTTATTTTTAGTTTCTTTGTTAGTAGTTGTTAGTTGCTTAGAGATTATCTACCTTGTTGGTTGTCATTGATTAATTACATCTTTATGTTGTGAGCATGAACATAAGATACAACTTTAATAATATAATTTTTTATCCTTTAAGAGATCCTCTAATTCATAGAATTTAATTTGTTGGATAGGTCAGATGACAGTTTATAATAGTCTTGAGATTGAATTATATGATATTAAAGGAATGATTAGCTTCTTGGATGATAGCATTGTATATTAGTAATCTTCTTAATGTAGTCTATTTTCATGTTATATTTGATTTATTTAGTAATTTTTTGTAATCTTGATTTAAATTTATTATTGAACAAAATAATCTTGATAACTTTAAAAGACCATTTTGTACACCTTAAGACTATTTTTAGTCCTAGCTCCCATATGATTAAATAGGTATAATTCTATCTTGATCCTGAAGATAGACAAAGGGGTCAATTTGTTGGCATGACTTTTTAACCATCAATAGAGTCCACATGTAAAACAAACATTGTTAATTATAAAACAATATGGGACATGGAATTTGTGTGTGGATAGTAGAACGATCAACAAATTAAAGTTATCAAATATAGGTTTCTTATACCTCATTTGGATGCCCTGATGGATGTTCTTACAGGATAAAAATACTTTACCATGATTGATATAATAAGTGGATATTATAAAACTCAAATTCATGAATAATATGAAAGGAAAACAACATTCAAGATTAGGAATGGCTTATTTAAGTGTATAGTTATGCCATTCGGATTATCTACTACACCTAAAATATTTATCAAGGTGATGAACACAATGTTATGAGATTACATTGGTAAATTTTAATGGTTTATTTATATGATATTTTTCTATTTAGTATTAGAAAATAAGATAAGGAATTTGAGAATGGTATTAGAATTGTTAAGTAAGGATGATCTTTATGTAAATCTAAAGAAGTACAAGTTTATGTAGAATAGTTTAGTATTTTTAGGGCTTATAGTTTAAGGAGATAATTTAAGAATGGATGAATAAAAGTTAAAGGCAATTGTTGAGTGGCCTATGCCAAAGAGCATCATAAAGGTAATAATTTTCCATGGTTTAAAATTTTCTTATATAAAGTTCATTAAAAAATTATTACTATTTTTCCACCAAAAAGGGATTACATGAGAGAAAAATAATTTGTGTAAAAATGCAACAAAAAAAAAATTTTAATTGTTGAAGAATAAGATTACTAAAAAACTTATATTTTATCATTACCATATTTTAACAAAGTGTTTGAGGTACATTGATATGTTTCACATGTGGGATTTTATGTTGTGTTTAGTCAAGATGGAAGGATAATAACATATTTTAGTGAAAAATTGGAATAGGTAAGAATGAAGTATTCTACTTATGATTTTGAATTGTATGCCATTGTATAAGAAGTAAGACATTGTAGAAATTAATTCATGCATAAGTACTTTATCCTATTTAGATATCATAAGGCTTTGAAGAGTGGAAACACTTAAAATAAATAAAATAGTATATGTGTAAATTAGGTATCTTTATTGAAGGGATATACTTTTCTTTTGAAGTAAATTAGGAAAAAAAATTATGTAGTTGATTCTTTGAGTAGGAAAGTGGTACTATTAACTACTACAAGGTGAATGAAATAGTTAAATTTGAATTTGTTAAAGAATTATATGATATTGATCCATATTTCTGGAAAGATATTTTTTAAATGAAATAATATATCAGCATGTGAGACAAGTATTATTTATGATGATTTCCTTATAAATGATAGTTATCTCTTTAAATTAAAACAATTATGTATTCAAGTTGGATCTCTATAAAATAATATTATAAGAGAGTTACATAATGACCCATTTTGTGTGTAAATTTTGGTAAGACTTAGGAAATATATTTGGTTGAGGAGATGTATTATTTGCCTCATATGAAGAGAGATGCAATAAAGTATGTTTCGAGATGTATGAAATACAAAGTGGCTAAATGCCATGTAAAGAATGTATCATTGTAAATGTCATTATTAATTCTAGGAGGAACATGGACATATTTGAGTATAGGCTTGATGTTGGGGTTTCCAAACACATACAGAGGTAATGCTTAAATATTATTCATGTTGGAATATGACCAACCTAGAAGCACACAATTGATTACCAAATTCAAGCAACTTAATATGCAGAAATTAACCAGAATCAATAAGTAACTAGAATCCAGAAATAACACAAGATATGAGAGACAATACACAACTTGTATTAATACTCATACAGAAAAGAATACAATAAAGAATATGCCACTTCTTCTCCACCACCTCTTCAGAGGTTTCCCACACCTCAAGTGAACAGTACTTCTTTCCTCAAAGCTCTCTCTACTAGGTCCCAACACCCAATTCAAACACAAAGTTGGTGTTCACCTTACACCTGTGCTCCACGCACTCCACAAGTGCTCCACACACTCCATAAGTACACACCTGTACTCCACAAGTACTCCACATACTCCAAGTAGATCTCTCTTGATACTGCTTCCTATTGTGTCACTGTCCTATCAATCTCCAAACTACAGATCAAGCTAGTTTTGCACACCTGTGAACCTTGGCCTTGCACACACACACACCTGCATATCAATGATCTTACTTACCATGTAGATCTCCTATAGAAGCCATGCACACCTGATGACTAAGATCATACACTCCTGAAGAACCCTGCTGATTCTCCAATCCAGCACCCACCTTGGTACTGTGGCACTAGGAGGAACACACCATTGCTCTACCTCACACACCATAGGAGCTTATAATTATGCTCTCTTACTTCCTAGCTACACTTTTACAAGACAACCATTAGTCTATTATATAGATCTCATCCAAACAATAATTAGACTCCTAGTACAATAATTAGATCCATAGCTCTTAGTCTATAATTAGCCCTAAGCATGCAAACATTTGGTTCGTCAACCAACTTGCCATAATAAACTCACAGTCAAACCACACAGGCAACCAACGCCGGTCCCTGTCCACCTGGGGGTCACCGACGCTGGCCGATCTCTGACCGATGCCGGTTGCTTTCCTGCTCCATCCTGCCGACGTCGGTTGGCCTGACCAACACCGGTGTCTGTGGCACTCAGCAACCCTTCTGCACCCTCCTCCATGTCTACATCAGTGAAGCTTTTAGCTCCACAACTTAACAATCTCCCACTTGGAGATAAATAGCTGCACTGTACCTGTACCTATACCCCGTCTAATCTATTTCCTAGTTTGTATCCCTCTTCAAGCTCCATCCTGAAGACCACCCACCACACAACCTGTGATGTACCCCCTGTCATCCGAGTACCCTACCACATCCATTCCTACAAACCCATGTAGTGAAGTCCTAACCCCTAAATAGCATGAATCCTTGCTGCTAGTCTCTCTCAAATACCTGAGAATCCACCTCTCTAAATTGGCTTCTAACTCTCTGACAGCTCCCACTGCTTGGGGAAACTCAGGTCTATCCTAGACCTCATGTGATTTTAGACACTGAACTGTCCAGCCCTTGGTGCGCTCCGATTCTGCATCCTGCATCTCGCCAACACCTGATTCACATTAGCTCCCACTGGAAACAAAATCACCCTGTGATCTCCATGTCTCCCATGCCGAAGAACTTCGCTACTCTAAATTCTTCATAGCAAACCACTGAACTAATCTTACCCTTAGCTCAACAAAACCCTATATGTGCACCCCTGCTAGCTAGCATACTATCCACATACAGCAACAGAATGATGTCATGACTCATCATCCACCTGGTAAGGCAAACCACAGTAGTTACCTGACATCGACTGAAGTCATGCTTCGTCCTCCACCTGTCAAAACCTGTACCACTGTCCTGCAGCTCCTCAAGACCATATACCTTGGCCTTCCATCTCACGTGTATGTTCTCTCTATTCTTCAACTAAGGAATCCATTCATCTCGTAGTGCTAACATACTGGCTGGCAACCCTACCAAAACTCCCATCTGGTTCTGCAATCTCTCCATGCCACGCTCCCACTGTTTCCTGGATCCTTCCTACTCTGTAGTCAGCAACAAGTATAAAGAAGAGGAACAATGAATTTGAGGTTTACTTACATCTTCAGTCCTCTATATGGGTGTTTGAGACTCCTTGACAGCTCACTGTCCACCCAAAATCTGTTACAGTGACCGACCTCGACCACCCCACAGTCTGCATCCAACTGACCTCGGTTCCTGCGCCTATCCTGACTACCAACCTTTCAATGTTGGTGTCCTCCTACTACCGACGTCGGTCCTTATGACCAACATCGGTCTTACCTACAGTCGACGTCAATTTTCCTATCGACGCCGATACCTGTGTTTCCTGTGAGTGATGACTTTTTACCCGCAAGCTCTTTTGAATCAATCTCCATGTCCAAACTACCCTGCTCAGAAGTATCCAGCCCCATCCACTGATCTCTGTCTGCCATCTCCTCCAAGAACACCAAGGCTTTCCAGTTCTTAAGCCTGTCAAATATATCTGTCTTCTGCTTAAGAACATGCATCTCCTTCCTGCTCATGTGACCAAGCCTACGAAGCCACGTCTCTGCAACAAAAAAAGAATCAGTAATATAAATAAGTAGATAAAGAGTACCTATTTTCTTACCACCAGCTAAATCAAGTGTATTCGCTGTGAGAGTTCTAGTACACCTCCCATCACCCAACTCTTCTAAAAAAATTATCCAACTCTCCAAACCTGGGACCTGCATGACCTCCTTCAGCACCCATGTGTTGGCCATCTGCAATTTCAGCTTCACTTCCCCTTTGCCAATTCTATGGCAAGGCTCACCAGCTCCTCTATCTGGGGCTGCATGGAAAGAGGCAACCGAATCTGTAAGATAAGATTCAACTTTATCCAAGAAACCTCCAAGAGCATCCTGTGCCACATCACCTGCAACATCTACTTCTTCAGTTCCTCCTTGCTGATCTTCCACAAACCAACAGTCTCCTTTTACCTGCTCTTTCTTTCCATCGGACCATAAGTGACCATATGTGCTTTTCAACTCCTCCATCCTTAGCTTACTGTGATCTGTTGTTGCTCTACTCCCACTCAATCAGAAACCCCTGAGAGTAACCTGTAACCAAACACAAAACCTGCTTTCTACAACCTTAGCTCTGATGCCACTTGTTGGAATATGACCAACCCAGAAGCACACAATTGATTACCAAATTCAAGCAACTTAATATGCAGAAATTAACCAGAATCAATAAGTAACTAGAATCCAGAAATAACACAAGATATGAGAGACAATACACAACTTATATTAATACTCATATAGAAAAGAATAAAATAAAGAAGATGCCACTTCTTCTCCACCACCTCTTCAGAGGTTTCCCACACCTCAAGTGAACAGTACTTCTTTCCTCAAAGCTCTCTCTACTAGGTCCCAACACCCAACTCAAACACAGATTTGGTGTTCACCTTACACCTGTGTTCCATGCACTCCACAAGTGCTCCACGCACTCCACAAGTACACACTTGTACTCCACAAGTACTCCATGTACTCCAAGTAGATCTCTCCTGATACTGCTCCCTATTGTGTCGCTGTCCTATCGATCTCCAAACTACAGATCAAGCTGGTTCTGCACACCTGTGAACCTTGACCTTGCACACACACACACCTGCATATCAATGATCTTACTTACCATGTAGATCTCCTATAGAAGCCATGCACACTTGATGACTAAGATCATACACTCCTGAAGAACCCTACTGATTCTCCAATCCAGCACCCACCTTGGTACTGTGGCACTAGGAGGAACACACCATTGCTCTACCTCACACACCGAAGGAGCTTATAATTATGCTCTCTTAATTCCTAGCTACACTTTTACAATACAACCATGAGTCTATTATATATATCTCATCCAAACAATAATTAGACTCCTAGTACAATAATTAGATCTGCAGCTCTTAGTCTATAATTAGCCCTAAGCATGCAAACACTTGGTTCATCAACCAACTGCCCATAATAAACTCGCAGTCAAACCACACAGGTGACCGACGCCGGTCCCTATCCGCCTGGGGGTCGTCGACGCTAGCCAATCTCTGACCGATGCAAGTTGCTTTCCTGCTCCATCCTGCTGACGTCGGTTGGCCTGACCGACGCCGGTGTCCGTGGCACTCAGCAACCCTTCTGCACCCTCCTCCATGTCTACATCAGTGAAGCTTTTAGCTCCACAACGTAATAATTCATATAAATTCTTTTTAAGTAGGTTCATTTTATTTGATGTAATAAAATAAGTTTCCAAGAATGTGATATTTCATGGTGTTCTAAAAATCATTACATCAGATAGGGACACAAAAACATTAGGTTCTTTTCTAAGGACTATATGGAAGAAACTAATAATCAAACTATAATTTCATAATATATATCACACATAAACATATGGAAAATATAATTAGTAAACAATATCTTAATAAATTTGTTGAGATGCATAGTTGAAGAGAATCCCAAGCAACGAGACTTGGCTTTACAATAAGTTGAGTTTACTTATAATAGTTTAGTGAATAGATCAACATGGAAATAACAATTTTGTATCGTTTATGGTATAAATCCTATGGGTATTTTATATTTTATGTAGTTACTAATTATATAATGAATTAGTGATGATGCAAAAACATTTACAGGGCACATATAATAGTTGAAAGAAGTCAGAAGAAAGCTATAGGAAAGTAATGAAAATTATAAAGCAACAAAAAATGTGACAAGAAGGTCAAATTCATTTGAATAATATTATCTTGTGATGTATTTTATGAAATAAATGTTTCAAAAAGGAACATACAACAATTTGAAATACAATTAAATTAGTCAACATAGAATTGTGAAGAAAATTAATAACAGTGCTTATGAGGTGAGCTTGTCATAGAATTTTAATAACTCTCTAGTATTTAATGATTATCATTTACATTATATTAATGGTAAATGGGAATAATATGAATAATTATATTGGAAGTAACATAATCTAATGAATAAGAAAATAAAGATAGTACATATTGTTTAGAAGAAGATAGTGAACCTAAGATAAGGAATTTAGAATAGGTATTTGCTACAAAAGAAACGAATAAAATAGAAATACAACACTTGGATTTCAGAATAGGGGTTGAAAAATATTGAAAATAATAAATGGAATCAATAATTAAGGAAAAATATGGTGTTTAATTTTAAACATTTATACAATCATTAACATAGTGGAGGCATTACTTGGTGCCTAAGGAATTTATCCTATTTACAAATCTTGAGGATTTGAAGTATGTAAATATTCAAAATAAGTAAAATAATAGACATGAAAAGTGGGTGTATTTATTTCAAGGATATACTTTTATTTTGAAATATACTTTAGGAAATAAAAATAAAGTAGTTGATGTAGTATGAGTGTGTCAATATTAACTAATATGGTGAGTGAAGTAGTTAGATTTGAAGTTCTTAAGGAATTATATGATACTAATATAGATCTTTGGAAGATAGTTGATCAAAGTAATAATCAATTAGAAGTTAAGATAAACACTATTTATGATTAGTATTGTACACATGATAGTTATCTCTTTAATGTAAAAAATATTCTATATTTTAGTTAGGTCTCTAAGAGATAATATTATAAGATATTTTCACAGAGGTGGTTTGGGTGGACACTTTGGTAATATTTAAAAAAATAGATTTGGTGGAGGATAATTATATTTGGCCAAATATGAGAAGATATGTGGCAAGGAATGTTTCAATATGTATGATATGCCAATTGGATATATGCCATGCAAAAATTATAGGGTTGTAAATGTCATTACTAGTTCTAAGAGGACCATGGACATATCTAAGTGTGGACTTTATGTTGGGATTACCAAACACAGAGAGAGTTAATGATTCATTTTTTATTGGTGTGGATATTTTTTATAATATGGATCATTTTAGTGCATGTAATAAGACAAATGATTCCACTTTAATAGAAGCACTATTTTAGGGAAAGAAAAATTTATGACGAAGCGTACATGCCTTGATCCATGAAGATTAATTAGATATTGAAGACACTCAAATTCTCTATGTCATTCTTATCCACATCTATAAAAACATAAGGTCAAATTGTATCATTTCATCCTATACCACTTCCATATCCTCTACCTTGTTTAAATCCTATTCCTCTTTGTTGATATTTAAACCCTTGTATATTATCCTCTTATCATTTTATACCATGTTGCGATCCTCCTCTAGTGGGATTAAACCCACCTTGCCCCCTTTCTATAGGTGATTATCTTATTTTTGGTATAATTGATCTTATAAAAGTTAGTCTATTCTTCTTCTATTATTCCTTCAATATTAATTTGTAATCCTCATCCATGCAAACTATTCTATGCACGCTTAAATCATCTTCAATAGATAACATCAAACCATTTACATACCTTATGGCCATGTATTTTTTATTTCATCACACTCCACTCATATGGAAATCTTGTAAAACTCATATGTACATTCTCTTATACTATGATCACTTTTCCTTAAATTATGGAATATTTTATATAAGGTTTTTACATAATCTATTAGATAAAATTTCTCCCTCAGCTTTTTATCCATCTTGATTTAATAGTTAATATTTTATATATTATTTTTTTGTCTATCTTTTTATAGGTGATACCACCAAATAGTTGTATGAAAATTAAATTTTGTGCATGAAAACTTTACTTTCTTGTGTTATCTTGTATTTTTCCGTTCAAAAAACTATTACATGCTATTTAACTAGTCTATCAACTCCTATGGTTTTAAACATCCTACGTATTATGATATTTTAGGCTTGATTATTTTGTTCCCTCCCTCTAAATCTTGAACCATTCTTTTTTCCATTGATGGTGGATATTCTTGTTGTTTCTCATTTTTATGAAATTATTCACCATGATCTATTTCTTCTTATGTTTATTCTCCCTCTTTCCTTTGTATTTGATTTGTGACATTACTGATAATTTAATTATTCCACTTTCCTTAAAAATTATTGCATAACTTATTCATTTGTGAAATTACTTATTTTACTCTTAGAATATTTACACATGTTATTCAATCATAAAATATTATCCCATAATATAATTTAAGAATCTAATAAAAATTATTAAATTTATTACCTCAAATATTTAACTTGTTCTATACTAGATGATGAATCCAAAGACTAGTAAAGTGAAAAACAAATTAACAGGCACAATGCCTATAATTTTATTAAACCACAATCTTTATTGATTCACATTGAATGATTAAAATCATTAAATAAAATTATTTAAATAAACCTCAACTCTAAATTTGAATTTACATGCAAAATTTAACAATCTAAAACAAACAAAATACATAGAGTTAACTACCATTGCTATAAATAACAACTTGATTTTATTAATAAAATTTTCATTAAAGTTTAGATGGGCCATAAATATCAAAAATATTCTATAAATAATAAATTGACAATTTTGGGTGAATTTCAACTCAATTTCATGTTTAGTTACAAAGTTATCATATTTATGTTATTTTTAGCATGACCAAAAAAACCTATAATGTAATTTTGAACCCTTAGATGATCTCATATGGATCTCCAAACATATTATAATCATACATAAATGGTTAATTTGATTATATATGCATTTATTTTTCATTTTATCTTCATTTTTATGTGAAGAAGAGCTCAATTAGGTTAATGAGTCAAAAGATATGGATTTTGAAGGATATGTCTCCACATCATTCTCCTTTGTTGGAAAATAAATTAGATCTTATTATTTGCTCTTATTATATTCTTATAATTTGCTATTGTCAATATTTTTTAACTCTCATTATAAAATCAAAATTTTGTCTTTATATTGTACTCCTTACTACTGTACCAAATACACGTTATAAGTTCCTCATCTTGCATTTATTGTCTTCTTTGATAGAACATGTAGTATTTTTTCATTTTTTGGTACCTATTTATTACAATACACTTATACATATTATTCCCATTCATCATATTCTACATCAAAATTATATAAATGTTAAACATTAAATACATGATATATATCAAAATTATGTGGTAAACTTAACTCATAAGTATCACCATTGATATTATTAACAATTTTACATGACCTAATTTTCTTAGCATCCATCAAAATATTATTAGACAAAAATGTAGCAGTTAAAAATGTAGCGTGAAAAATTTAGTGAGGATAAAATATAAAAAAAATTAGTGATGATAAAACATCTTAATAATAAAACATAGTAAATAATGCACTCACACAGAAGATGACACAACTTCTAATGAAAGGTCCAAACTCACAAAATCACATTTTCCTTTGTTATTTTCATTATAAATTTGGTGCATTAGTTTTATACCATGAAATTCTAACTACTATCACCAAAATCAACTAGAAAACAAATAAAGAATGTGATAATAACTAAAATGTCCTAATTATGCTCTTCTCAACATTTTTGTGACATTACCAATATAGCTAAATTTTTCCTTTCTATGTTTTGACCTCTTGACATTTTTCTCATACTACACTTTTTTTATACTATGTTTTTATTGCTACGTAATCATATAGAGCCATTTTATTATATTTAGATTTATTGTATGTTCATTTGAAAAATATTTATATCCTCAAATACACCATTGAAAATATTCTCATTGAAATACCTTTGACCTTATTTTTACATATGTTGTTTCTTTATAATATCCATTACTTTCATAACTTCTTGAAAATATTGTATGTGATCTACATATTCTTATGCATTGACACTAACTATGTTTTTCAATTTGTAATTGCACCAAATATAAAATATATGAACTATTTATGCCACTAACAATATGAAATGGTGATTTTCTTATTAATCTATTCAATGAACCATTATGGAAAAATCAACTTATGGTAAACACATTTCCCATTAATTGGGATTCTATCAAACTATGCATCTCAACAAATTTCCCAAACTCATGTTTACTACTTCTATTTGTCCATATATTTATGGGTGGTATACACTACTAAATTGTATTTTAGTTCCTAGGTTCTTCCATAGAGTCCTCCAAAAATGACTTAAAAATTATGCATCCCTATTTAATGTAATGGTTTTTGGAACACCATGCAATCTCTAAAAATAATTATTATATTATATTGGAATCATTAGTTTTATTACATTCCAAAAAATGATCCATCTTATAAAACATATCTACACCAAAAAAAATGTATCAATAACTCTCTATGTGTTTGTCAATCCCAATACAAAGTCCACACTCAAATATGTTCATGGTCCTCTTAGAACTAGTAATGAAATGTAAAACCCTATAGTTTTTGCATGGCATCTATCCAATTGGCATATCTTGCATCTTGAAACATTCCTTCCCATAACTCTCTTCATATTTGTCCAAAAATAATTCTTCTCCACCAAATCTATTTTCTTAATCTTACTAAAGTTTCCACCTAAACCACCAATGTGAAAATATCTTCTAATATTATCTCTTAGAGACCCAACTGAAATATATAAGATTTTATCTTAAAGAGATAACCATCATGTATAGGATACATGTCATAGATAGTATTTGTTTCACCTGCTAATTAATTACTACATTTATCAACTATCTTGAAAAAATATAGATCAATATCATATAATTACTTAATAATTTCAAATCCAGCTATTTCACTCACCATAGTAGTTAATAATGACACTCTCCTACTCAAAGAATCATCTAATTGATTTTGGTTTCCTAATTTATGTTTTAAAATAAAGTATAGCCTTGTAATAAATACACCCACTTTTCAAATCTATTACTTAACTTATTTTGAATGTTTACATACTTCAAATCCTTAAAATTTGTAAACAAGGTAAATTCTATAGGCCCTAGGTAATGCCTACAATATGTTATTAGTTTTGTAATTGTATGAAATTCAACATCATATGTAGAATACTTATTTATTACCTCATTTAATTTATCATTAAAATATGTTATTGAAATTCTTTCTTTACTCAAAAAAACACCAATTACCACATGTGAAACATCATAATCTACCTCACACACTTTTCTAAAATTTTGTAATGATAAAATAGTTTCTCTCTAATATTGTTCTTCAACAATTGAAATATTTTTATTATTATCTATGTCCATGTATATATTTTTCCTTTCATGCAACCTTTTATTGAATGAATAATACTACTAAAATTCTTATTGAAAATTATATATAAAGTTTATAAACCATAAAAAGTTCTTACCTATGTGATGTTGTTTAAAATAGGACACTCAACAATTTCCTTGACCTTTTCTACATCCATTCTTACACAATATATTAAAACTAAAAACCTTGAAAAATCAATGTATTCTATATAAAGCTACATTTCTTTGGATTTTCATAAAGTTTCTTCTTTCTTAAAAATTCTAATACCATTCTCAAATGCCTTAAGTGATTCCTTTTACTCTTATTAAATATCTAAATATCATAAAAATAAACCACTACAAACACATCAATGTAATCTCATATCACTGTGTTTATCACCCTCATAAATGTTTTGGGTGCATTAAATAATTTGAATAGCATCATCATCTACTCATATAATACATCCCTAGTCTTGAATGTTACTTTCCATTAATCTCCTTTGTGAATATGAATATGTCTTGATCTAATGGTGCAGGTGAAAGCCAACATGCCGAAGGATATTCAAAGGAAGCAAATCAAAGGATCATTTTCATTCAAAAATATAGATCTAATAGAGTGAGTAAATTTAATAAATCAATGTATCTTTGGTACCAAAAAGAATAAAGATAGTTTGACATAATGTAAATGGTCTAAGTTGGCAATCAAGAACTAATGAATAAAGGGAAAATCCAAAGAGCTTCTAGTGGATGTTGATGAACCAATTTTAGACCTATGAGAACAAAATATCAAAGAGCCATATCACCATTAGATCTCAGTCAATAGTAGATGTAATCATAAGTTAGGATGGTCTCTATCATCATTAAAGTTTAAATAGGACGTCTAGTCGGTAATATGGAACATGTCGACCCTATTGCAGGGTCATTCCATTGACATGTTCATTTATTTTAGTTGGAGGATATTTTGTAAAATGATTCTCAACTCTCACAAGGTTTAGATGTAGAATAAGTCTCTTAAGTCCAAATACAAAGATCAAAGATGGACTACCAGTGTTAAATCAAGATTAGGCAATCTATAGGTTTCCAAAGATATTGTGATTATGTGAAAAGAAATAATTAGATTGGTTTTCATCTATAATACACCCATGTTCAATTTAGAATAAATATAGATGTAAATGTGATCATGAAGAGTTGTCTCATCTATGAACAGGTCACATTTTTTATTAGCAGGTACTAATGGCCTCTTAAAGTAGATGTTGGATAATTCTGTCAATTTCAAGGTTTGATAAGATGGATCCTCATCATTATATCAGGTAGAAAATGGAATGGATTTATAATAAAAACACATGGTGAATATATAAGTACAATGGGCATTCAATGCTTTTATATAATTTGTTTCTTATTGATAAGGTCATGGGTTAGCATCCTTGAACTTGTGCTAATACATCACAGTTCCCTATCTATATTTCCTTTCTCTATATATGTTCCATCTTTCACCACATTTTAGACTCTTTGGAAGTTTTAGAAATAGATTTTTAATATTTTTAGTGAAATAGACTCTTATGCATTTGGCTTGCTTAGGCTATGCCAAAATTTGTACTGTAACACCTTTTGATGTAATAAAGAATGAATTTCTTCATTTTGCAAGCTAGATTAAAGTATGTTATATGAATTCATGTACTATGATTAAGTGAACGTATATTTCGTGTTTGTGTCTAAGTTTTTATCACCTTCATGAAGTGCTTGGTAGTTTCTCACAAGTCATTATAAGTGCAATTTATAGTTTGGTTTTTAGCTTAAAAGTGGATATCTACCCTCTCATACTATTTTGATAGTTGGGCAATGCCTTATTTTTAAATATTTATGTGGTATTGATCTTATTTTATATTGAATGTGTCTTATAGTGTGTCTTATGCAAATTATAAGTGTTATAATTACTAGTGCATCACCACATTTTTACATGCTTTCATAGTTTGTATTAATCTATATCTATTTTGAGGAAAAGATGCTAGATTTAGTTTAGTTCAGGTGATATATCCGTAAGGAAGATGGCCTTTTCTAGATGTTTGGACTTTTCTAGATGTTTGACCTAAGTTTAGGTGACCCATAGCCTAGGATCATTCTCATGTTAGACTATATTTGTGTAAGAGGACTTGAACAAACCCCTTGCTCAATTAGGATGCAATCTAGGACACCCACAGATCTAGCACACCTAGTGGGACCAAGTTTCCTTGGCATAATTAAGGTTTGAATATTGAAATAATAAATTATAGCAAAAGGTGACATTCACCATCATTTAAAGTTAAATATCCTTAAAGTTATAGAGCTCATATCATAATTTAGACAATGTTTTCATGCAAAGGTTACAACAAGGTCTACAAGTAAAGGTATTCCTTTTGAATTCATTAAACTACCTTCTACTTCTCATAAAAGATAAATATTCAATAGGACATGACCTTATCCTCAAAATAAATTTTCATCTCCTATTCATCATATTATTTTACTCCAAGCTATTATCCCCATTGGCTAAATCTCCATTACCTTAAAGGTTATTAGGAATAATTTTTTTATTCCATTTAATAGGGTTAGTCCCCTGAATTTGGCCCACTATGATGACACTCTTGTGTCTTCCCTAAAGAGTATCACTTTCTTCTCATGAGAATGGGATAAAACTACTACTATTAAGAATATTCAATATGTTTCCAACCTATGTTCTATTCACAAAGTTATTCAAGATAATGTGGCTATTAGACTACTTTGTACCTCCTTCAAAGGAAAAACATTGTAATGGTATAGGAATCTTGCTTTGACCTCCATAGAAACTTTGGATGAGTTAGGTGTAGCCTTAGTTGAAAATAGTTTGAAGACAAATCTAATCATTGGTTGAATAACTAACTACCATCAAAAGGTACCCCCATGAGTTCATGTATTATTTTAACCTTAGATTCTAAAATACATGGACTAGGATACCTAAATTGGTTAAACCATCTCTAGAGTATGAATTCTTATACTATATTAAGGCCCTTAATTCTAATATTAGTGTCAAGATATAGTTTATGGATGGTGATACTTTTCCAAATTCCTATGAACTTGCGATCAGAGCAGAGAAAAACTTGATATAAGCTAATGAACTTTCTCTAAGGCCCCTAATTCATATATTCCCAGAGTTTCAACCTATTCTTCCCCCTCAAGTTCCTCAAATCCCATCCATAACTCCTATTCCATCTCCCAAAGAGAAAATTGTAACCACTTCTAATCAGGATAATGAGATTAGATATTTGAAGAGTATGGTACAAGCTTTTGAGAATGAGATAGTTTAGCTCAAGAGATAGTAGTACTAAGGTATACCTTATCAACAACAAAACTAGAACACCTATCAACCCTTTAGGAAAAACCAAAACACCTATTAGGGTTTTAGAAAAAATATTCCTCCATACCAAAATCAAGGAGCCATAACCCAAGATAAATCATATGCAACCATTGACCCTAATGTACCCTCTAATTAAATATCTATTGTTCTTCAAAATAATTTTATACAAGATTTAGGTTGGTAACCTTTTAATCTAAATGACACTCAAAATAAAGCCTTGATATCACAATAAATTGTTATGCCACAAATGACACAATAAGAGTTTTTTCTTCAATGAGGTCAATACCAAAACACAAATATGGCATCCCAAGGAGAATCTCAACAAGTGAAAAGGTAGCCTGATGCCATCAATGTCAATTGGCAATTGAATAATCATATTACATTCAATCAAGTTAGTGAAACTTGTAACACAAATGGTCAAGTTGCAGCTCTAACTAGAGATAAAATAATCGCAGTTGAGGAAGCTCAAGATGTGAGTAATACTTATAGTGTTCCTAATATTGTTCTCAAGATTGTCAAGGATCAACCTGCTACCCTTATAGCACAAAATATCAAAATGAAATTTTAGGGAAAACCCCCCAAATACCTCTCATTAGAGAAGAACTAGTGGTTCACAAGGTGAATCCAAAGGTTATTGGAGCCTCATTTAGTATGAAAAATCAAATAAATAAATCAAACGTTAGAATTAGCATGTGGGATTATTTTTCTATTCCAAGGCAAAAGAATATGATCATTCAATATCTTTCAACTCTCAAGGTGTCTCAAGAACCAGTTGAGAAATAAGGAGTTGTCTTGGCTAATTTAGGCCAACCATTCAAGCAACAAGATAAAAGAGTACATAAAATGAAAAAGGTGGATAAAACCAATTTCAAATCAAACAAAACCCCTCCCTTTTATCTCCTTTTAATAATTGGTAATTGTTTGGTTGATAATTATATGGTGGAGAGTGGATCTAGTAGCAATATCATGCCTAAGCAGATTGCTAACAAGCTTGGTTTTGTCTATGAACCAAACATTAAATGAGTATTAATTATATGGGTAAAAAAAAAATAGTAGACATAATCAAATATCTAAATTTGACACTACATGCTTGTCCTAATGTTACCATTCAACAAGATGTGGTTGTAGTGGACTTGCCTCTTTATTTTTCCATGTGTCTTTCAAGAGACTTTACCTCTAAAATTGAAGGATAATTATCATCTGATTGAACATATTTATTATTTAGGAATAAGTATGGTACTAAGGTAACAATACATTCTCAACCTATTACAATATTCCATTTGGATATATATATATATATATATATATATATATATATATATATATATATATATATATATATATATATATATATATATATATATATATATATATATATATATATATATATATATATATATATATATATATATATATATATATATATATGCCAAGCATGGTGAACACTAATTGTGGTATCTTAGGTGGTACTAGAAAATAGTGAGGTGGAAATTAAATCACATATATATAAAATTCTAGATCTATTATTTTATGAATGGGCCTCTAATTTACATGATCATGATCCTTAAAAGTTAATTGAATAAGAGGTACTTTGTGTCTATTGTCTTCATGAAAAGGAAGAATGAGAGAAAGAAACATAAAGGGGCCAAAAATTAGTCCCACTCCTTCACATAGATGGAATATTTTAAAGAGAAAAGGTGTACCCCTATATAATTCATGCCACATTATTCATGGGGTCACCTTTTAACAAGTATAAATCATCTTTGAAAAGATGGCATCACCTTCAAGAAATGTCATATAGAAAATTTTAATGCCAATCTAAAATAGTGATTCATGTCTCCCCACGTAGCACAATATTCTAAAAGGGGTAGATGAATACTCTTTTCATTCCCCACATGAAAAATTTAACCCATGATACCTAATCACTCAAGAATAGTGTTGTGGACACTTTACCAAGATGGATAGTAACCACCACATTATCAATGAATAGAACCTATGAATAGTGCTACACAAATAGTGTTTTTCCTTCTACATCATTCTTCTACGATTGAAATCAACTCAACACTTATGATTTGTCCTAATTTTATCCTTGTCATTTATTCTATAAAAAATAAGAAAGCATTCCACTCTATTTTTAGATGATGAAAGATTGTTTGAACCCTTAGATGCTCCTACATAAGACACTTGAGGTAGATAATGTGATCTCATGATCCCATCGGTGGGTTAAATGGTAGAACCACTCTTTTGGTAATGAGGCTTTCAAGATTATCTTGAAATATTATTCCCAACTTAACTAAATTTCTAATGTAGCCTCCCCAAAAAGCAAAGGAAACATGCATTTAAGGATTTATAAAGGATGAATGAGTGAAAGAAACATAAAGAGGCCCAAAATTCATCCCAATCCTTCACATAGAGTGAATATTGTCAAGAGACAAGGTGTACACAAATATAATCCATGCCACATGCTACATGGTGTCATATTTGACATGGTACAAAGAATATTTGGAAAGTTGGCAACACCTTCAATTAAGGTCATATGGAAAAAATAGATTCCAATCTAAAATAGTGATTCATGTCTCCCCACTTAACAAAAGCTTCCAAAAGGGGTAGGTTTGCCTTTTTACCACTCTTTTCATTCCCCACATGACAAATTCAACCCATGATACCTAATAACTCAATAATAGTGTCTTGGACACTTCACGAGGATGAATAGTGCTCACCACATCATCAACGAATAGTGTTTTTATCGTTGCATCAAAGGTGTAGACCAAACCTTATATTATATCTTTGTAGTGACTTTATCCTTAAAATAATAAAAAATTGCCATAAAAAATCTTTCTCAAACATAAATAATTTAATAAAAATTCTATCAAATAATTCCAAGTGAAATATAGATGTAGAGATGAGCACTATTAGTGAAGGTCTCTAATAATGATCAACAGGAAAAAAGTATGAGTTGCAATGCATGAGCCATATGATCCTTACAAATTGTAAATTTAGGAACCTACAATAAAAGATAATAAAAATTAAACTAACCTCTTAATAATTTGTAAAAAGAAATACTTAACAAACCCCAAGGTTTTAATGAATAAAATACCCTCAAATTACTTTTTTACAAACTCTCAGCAAGTTTAGACACATCCTATAGCTTTTAATCCATACTAAATACACTTTTAGAGGTAAAATTACCCTAAAAGTTAACCTAGAGTGCACCTCCATAAACAACACACCTAAAATGGCATAACTAATATATCACTTCCATTTTGATACCATGTCAAAATTAACAATGGGTAGTCTGAATTTGTCAAAGATCATTCTGACCTAAAACTACATTCTACACTAA
Source organism: Torreya grandis (assembly GCA_037957365.1). Lineage (NCBI taxonomy): Eukaryota > Viridiplantae > Streptophyta > Pinopsida > Cupressales > Taxaceae > Torreya > Torreya grandis. Next base: position 1,490,321 of record JARHVA010004364.1, on the reverse strand, counting down.
TGGATAAATTAAAATACATAAATATAAATTGATAGAATGATTTATAATGACCCAAAACTCTAGATATTTAATTATGTGTATTCTCTAAACTCTCTGGAATCCATGAGGTGCATGAACCCCATGAGATGTGTGAACATCATGGACTTAATTACATAATGACCACATTTCACATAGATAAAAATTAAAAAATATATATTTTTAGTTAAGGATACATATTGCACGTGATTGTGACATGTCACTATATCAATGTCTTTCACTCTAATTCTCCTCATTAAAGTCTCAATTAAGTTTTAATTTTTTGAATGAATGTGTTGTTAACTAAATTACATGCTAATTAATCTAAGTTCAAATATAAACAAATGTATTAGGTCAAAATAGTAACATTAATATTAATTTCTGTGGAGGCCATGAAAATAATATAGAGACTCTTTTATATGAGGAATTTTTGTCGTATAATCATAAGACTATTATGTGTTCACTCTATTAAGTACAAAAAAATTTGTTTGTGTGTGTGTGTGTGTGTGTGTGTGTGTGTGTGTGTGTGTGTGTGTGTGTGTGTGTGTGTGTGTGTGTGTGTGTGTGTGTGTGTGTGTGTGTGTGTGTGTGTGTGTGTGTGTGTGTGTGTGAAATATTGTTATCTTTCCCATGGCTTTGTGAGCATGTAGAATTATGAGGACATTGTATTATTATAGTGTGACGCAATTTTATATATGGACAACTGTCTATAAAATTTAAACTATATTTAGGTTTGAAATGAAAATAAGATGAGATTATATTAATTTTCTCTTTTCATGGCTATTACTTAAATTTTGAAAGGATAATATACATGTCGCATCTAAATCATACTAAATGATGTGGGTTGATTTTAACTTTTTGATATCCAAATTTGTGGTCCTAAATTTTTTGGATGTATTGGATATTAGATTTTCCTTCATACCTTTTCAAATCCATATGTGTATCATCTTCACCTATGTGATGGCCACATGGTGAGATATTATGAAATGTGAATTGGGTTGGGTCCAAGTCTTCATTTGTTTTACCTTTATCCTTTCCACTCAATGTAATATGCATCATATCTTCTTCTCATCTTGAGGACATAGAGCCATAGAATTTCAAAATTAACCTTTAGTGATCATGCCCTATTTATTAACTCAATGTATGTGTTTAATAGTCAGATATTAAATAGATTTACTCATGTCTAAATGAACTTCAAAGGTTCCAAGGATTTATTTATCTTTTATAATTTACCATGTCCACTCAAAGTGATATATGTGGACACCTTACATTGTATCAAAATCAAAATATCATAGAGTGCTTCCAAGACTGCCAATGCCTTTGTTTGAAGTTTAAGGATCCATTAAATTTTCACCTTTAGTTTATATTTATTTTAAGCTTTTAACATTTTTGTATAAAAAAGGTGCCAAAAATACTAATAGTGTGCACATAAACCCTAATAAAACCTATGATATAAAAATAATATGTGTGGAAACTAGAACACCATCATGGACTCATAGAATATCCCAAAATTCTACTTAATATTTGAAGTAAAATAAGCCTATGTAAACCTGTTACCATATAGTTTTTTTTTTAAACCACTGTTGGTTTTGTTAGTATAGAAAATGTGTATATGAAATGAAAAATAAGTGTATACATTGCTTTTAAGATTTGGGAATGTGGGCATGAAATGATTTAATTATTTTACAATGGTACATATTGGACATTTTCATAGCCAATCAATAGTATCTAACTAAGACCCAAACTAGTTAACAGATGACTTAAACATTCAATGCATTGTGAAAATAAAAATGATTTTAAAGAGATATGTTTTGATTTATCCTCTTTTTTCTTCTGACCTGGTTCATGACCATAACTTTCAAAATATAGGGTTTATAGATAAAGTTTGTATCTACCACTTGAATTTAAATTTAAGAGCAAGAATAAATAACTAGTTTTAGTATGTCCTTTGTCAAGCCATAATGAAGGAAAGATTAAAACATTTTTGTGACCCTTGACATTTTTGAAACAACCATCAACATGTGTTATTATTAGTTCAAAAATAACGTGAAATGGCACTTCATTTTCTTAAAATCATTGAAATGTGACAATAATATTTCCTCAAATTTTGTATTAGCCTTTCAATTTTTTTTGGTAGAAGATTCATTTTTAAAAATCAAATATTTATTATATAGGGATACCAATTGGTTTGTTGCATATTAACTCTCAAATTTGTAAAATAAGATTTTTTTTTTTTTAATTATTGTGTACCTTGATAGTGAACTCTCTTAGATTTTGTAGCAAACCAGAATTAGTTTTGATAGTATAGAAGATGTCTATATGGGATGAAAAATAAATTATGAACCTTGTTTTAAGATGTGGGAATGTGATCTTGAAGTGATTTAATTATTTTACAAGGGTACATATTGGACATTTTCATGGCCAATTAATCTCATCTAACCAAGACCCAAACTAGGTTACCAAATGAATTAAAATTTTGATGCATTTTAAAAATAAAATTGATTTAAAAGAGACAAGTTTTGATTTTTCTCTTTTATCCTATGGCCTAGTTCATGACATTAACTTTGAAAATCAAGGGTATAAAATCAGAGTTTGTATCTACAACCTATATTTCCTTTTATAGCAAAAACAAACAACCAATTTTAGTATGTCCTTTGTCAAGCCATAATGAAGGAAAGATTAAAACATTTTAGTGACACCTTGACATTTTTGAAATAACCATCAACAAATCTTACATTTAGTTCAAAAATAATGTGAAATGTCACTTAGATTTCTTTAAATCACTAAAATGTGACAATAATATTACCTCAAAGTTTGTATTAGCCTTTAAAATTGTTATTTGTAAAAGATTCATTAAAAATAATTTAAATAATAATTATACATGGATATTGACTTGGTTTGTTAGTTACAAACTCTCAAATACATAATAAAAGACACTTTTTTTAATGTGAAAATTATTGAATTTACTTAGGGAATTAGTCTTTATCATTTTTTTCAACTCAATAGAAATAAAATAAATATAATTTTTAGTTTTTCAAAATACAACTTATATTTCAAAGTTAACATTCAAAATTTCGATATTGTGAAAAAATATTTATTTGCACATTATAGTTACCCATAGGGCATGGACTAAAAAGGAGGTTATTGTCAAAGTAGAAAAAGAGCTTATTATAAAGGTAGAAAGGGAGTAGTAAAAATAAATTTAGAATCATGTGAAAGGTCCCTTGCAAATATTAAGCGTTTACTAATTTTGTTTAAAAAATACTGATTTTCAATCAACATTATTAGGTAAACAATAATTGAATCCAAAAATTGGGTAAAAAATCAAGTGAATGAGTAACTATTCTCCATATTTAGTTTAAGGATGTGGCCTTATAGGATGGATAAAATACTCTTGTAAGCATCTTAAATTTAGATTTTTATAATTTTTATAGTTTAATTAGTTATAGTGAAAATGAATAATATATAAATTTTCATGTGCCCTTGTTTACTTTTGGAACACTTCATAATATTAGGTACACTTATTTTAATAGGTATCTATTGAAAATTCCTCAATTTTTCTAAATATTTGTGCTAGAAGCTTTCTATAGTTAGGAGCATATCACAGGGTCATTTGCATATATGCTTGAGGTCATTCTTGTCACTTATGAATATTGGAAAGTAGATGAGTTTGGAAAATTCATTTTTAAAACATACCCCAATAGTTATTTTTATTCATCACCCCTCATAGGATGTACATTGTCAACAACCTGTGAATTCGTAAGTCATACATTGTCAACCACCTACAAATTTACAAAGCTTCCAATCTATCCCATACCCATCATCATTAATATGTAGAAATCTATTTACACTATGAAATAATGCACTATACTTAATTTTTACACAAGTTAATCCCTAAAATGCAATAGTGACTAAATAGATAAAAATAATGATTAAAACAAAAATAAATATGTAAACAAGGAGTCACCATATGTAAGTAAATAAAGTGTAGGTATTCCATGGGACTCACAGACCACAAGTAAAATGTGGTTCTTCATTAGTTGTTTCAGTTTTGATGACAATATCATCAATAGATTTTCATTGATTTATAACACCACTAAGTTATTTATCTCAACCAAAGCGTCAATTGTAGCACCTAAAATTGAGAGTAACATTTTGCTTTTAAATGAGTGAATGAAGTCAAGCATCTAAAATTAGTTGGCAGTCTCTCCATTACTATATAAGATTTTATGTTAAGATATTCCAAGGACATAATCTATCCAAATTTATCAGTAAGATTCAACATCTTCTCCAAAACTTCTAGGTGAACAATTGAGTTGTGAACACACTTTCAAATCTAAAATTTTCAAAGCACATAAATTCCCAAAGATTTTAGGAAATAAAGTGGAGTGTGAATGGTGCACTTTAAAAGGATGTTAATAACAATAAATGATTAGTCGCTCACTCATATGCTACCTGTTATCAGCCTCCTTCCACTTATCCATCTTTTTTTAAATGTCAACTTCCTAGTTTCATAATATTAACCCCTTATTTCTTAATAAAGTTTTCCCATTAACTTGTAAACACTTAAATTTTAATTACATGCTATGTTCCTCACTCATTCCTTCAAAATATGTTTGAACATATATTATTATAGTATAGAATAATGAAATTTATTAATATTATGATTATACATCTCTCTCTCTCTCTCTCTCTCTCTCTCTCTCTCTCTCTCTCTCTCTCTCTCTCTCTCTCTCTCTCTCTCTCTCTCTCTCTCTCTCTCTCTCTCTCTCTCTCACACACACACACACACACACATATTATTATATATAAAATCATATCATATACCATAAGGATGTAATAATGTTCAAACAGTTTATGAAATTTATAACATCCAATTCTAATGTTCTACAAAGGTATCCATTTATTATTCCATGAATTACTTTTATTCTCCCCCCAAAGCATTAAAACTTCAAGAGTAATCGATTGGTGGGCACTTCCCATCTTTAATGTTAGTTTCAATTTCAATTAATGTGTTAAAATTTTATCAATTCAAATGAATAGATTATTTGAAAAACTATGTCAGCTTTTGTTTTAAATTTTGGATTACAATCCTAATCCATTATTAGGAGAAAAAAACATATTATATATAACTTTGAACCATCTATAACTCTTCAGTTGCCATAAATTTTCTCACCATTCCGAGCATGGAATAAAAGAGAAATGAAATTAATTGGTATGATTTAATAAATATGGCAATATTAGATTTTTTAGTAAAATCTAATTCTATTTTAATATGGATTTTAGGGAAACATAACTTAAAGCTAGGAATTTAATTTCATGGTTGTATGAGCATATTTGTATTTTGGGCCATAAAATATATTTTTTTTTAATAAAGTGTATCAACTACTAAATGAAATTTTGGATAGACAAGTAAAAACTCAAAAATATTACAATAAATGTACTAGAAGTTGCACCCATAGTGTAAGGAATCCATAAGGGATGTAATTTTTTTATTTTCAAGTGTCAATGTATTGGCAACATGAATGAATGGAGTCAATGAGATAGACTCTAGGGCGTCAATGTCTCATCTCCACCTTAATGACATTATATCATTGATTCGAGTTGTGTATCAAATGTGGAGTCTTGTTTCAATAAAATCATCTCTCATGACATTCTCGTTCACCCTCAACAATAGAAAATGACACATAAAAAATGTCGCCACCCTGCAAGCTATGAAACCCTTTGCAATGGGTGATGCAAATGATAGTGAAAAATGAGTTATGTGTCTTTTAATATAGCACTGAGTTGTTCAAGAGGATACATTGTATTTCATAGTCAGTTTGAACAATGATAAAGTGGTGGAGAATGTCAATTCCATACAAAACATGAAAGCGATGAAATATTTCAAGGTGTGTTAAGTGGTGATGGTGAAGAACAATGACAATATATTTCAAGTGATATTACTCACAAATTTTATTATATGCAACAACTTATATATCACAGATTATATGTTTCTCAACCCTTCTAAGCTTTAAAAGGATATTAAAACTAGCTTAACAAATATTTTTATTAATATTGGTGAATTAATTTTATTTTATTTTCCAAATATTCCTTCTTTTATCCATGGTACTGTTAAAAAGGAATTGAATTGTGACATAAGTTTTTAAAAATTATGAAACTCAGATTTCCTATACGGTTAGAGAAGCACTAGTACTGGACTAAAAGAATCCTAAGGCCGACATTTAGTAATGGACATATGGTTTATGTCACGTTATTTTGTTCCTATCTTAAAATAGGAAAACAAGGTCAACCATTATTACGCCAAAGGCATTCATGCCGAGCTCCCACGACAGATTCATCTCTTGATATTCCATATTTCACTCTGCTGCTTTCATTGGTTCATTCGATAGTGGATTCGCATTGGTTCGTTTAATTTGGACAACAATAATGGCATATGCATTGGTTCATTCACTGTGGACAGCGACCATGGCAGTTGTTGTTTCTTTAACAGCGTTTAAATCAACCGAAAGTTTAGAAGTTAGCAGTTTCCTTTAACTTAATCACTGCATTCCCCCTTGGAGATCAAAGACAAATTTATATGAGGTATCTCTCTTGCTTGCATTGTGTACCGTGACAGTGAACTCTCTTAAGCATCATACTAGTACAAAGTTTGGAAGACTAAGCTGTAGCTGGAAATTTGAAACGACATTAACTTATCATGCAGTGCGTTATACTGTTCTGGTTGAGAAAGCATTGGACCTTCTTCCCAATTAAAAATGGAGGCCCAATCGCATATCACTGTAGCTTTGCTAATGGTCTTAGTACGCTTGTAGGCATGGCAGATACAGAGGTCTTTCGATTTGTTAAGTACGCCTTTATCGGAAGCACATTGGACAGCATATCTACTTTGGAAACTAGGGTACATAATTTGGAAAGGATTATGGATGACATGGCTCAGGATCTGGGAAATTCACCAGGTAAAATGAGAACTGGAGACAAGTGACGCAGATCCCTGGTCCTGAAATGTTGAGATCCAAGTTTTGGAAGAGAAATGACCGAGCATACCCATCTTCAAGGCTTGGTTCATCTGATACTACTCCATCCATAAGTTGGAGAGAGAAGCAACATACATATCTGAGTTTAATTCAATAGATTCACGTTAATAATTCTATGTATGAACATTTGCTAAGTAGGTTTGTGATGCGGCCACTTGTAGAAGCTTGAAAAACGTCGTAAAGTGACATGTTGATTCATCTCCAGATTGTGTTGGAAGGCATATGCCAATTAATATTGAAGAAAATCAACCACTGCTCAGACCATTGGACAGAAGTACATGGAAAGAAAAATAAGACAAGGAGTTTTTAGCTGGACGCAGTTGGTTGTTTTCAACGGACATATTTTCTTTGTCTGGTACATATTTTACAACATAGATTACAGAAGATAGAGCTACCAGAACAAACCTATCAGGCCAAATTTCTCCTGCTAAGGTTGGATTTAATGGATGAATCTTCTTTGGATGAATCTTCTTTGCTTGTTACGTATTTTACAGCAGAAGACACTCAGACAAAGATGACAGAAGTTAGAAATTCCAGAAGAAACCTATCAGGCATAAGCTCTCTTTCTTCAGGCTATGAAAATGGTGGTTTTTGTAGTGTTTGGGCAAGAGTAGGAAAATATCTTCGTGCTGAGAACGTAGATTCGACATTTATGGAGGTCTCATGTTCCAAGGATGATTTGGTACAATTGATACAACTCATGAAGCGGACTGGACCTGTTCTTGGTAAGCTATCACAGGAGACGACCCTTGAAATTCTGCAATCCGTTTTGTCGTTTTAGCTAGATCGAAAGGTTTTTGACACCATAATTCCTTGCACTGAACCGGTAATATGTCTTAAATTTGATTTGATACAATGTATATATAAAATTGTATGAGAACATGTGTTTTTTAGTCCCTGCCCTGCAGGGAATTATAGGAATGGTTTAACATAATAACTATTAGACAATGAACCAATGAAATACCAAAAAATATATATATTTTTAAAGTTTTTATTCAATTTTTAATTTTTTTTAGACTTTTAACAAAAAAATTTAAAATTAATTATTTCTCATTTTATTCGTTAGACAACAATATTTTCATATTCTCATAATATTTTTTTAAAAAACAAGTACATGCATTAATTGAAAGATAAGTGTACATCATGTCCCCCACTTCACCTTTAAGTTATGCAAGCTATTTAATTAAGCAAGATAATAGAAAACAATTTTGTAATAACTAATTTTTGTTCAACGAATAAATTTTTTGAAATGTATGTTATTCTATCATTTTTAAGTTTGACATAAGATTTTGAAAATAAATAATAAAATATTTTATACATTTTATTTATACATATTCCATTCCTAGCATCATAAATAATGATTAGCAATGACAACACATCCTACCATTAATTACTATATTCATTGAAGCAAACATACAAATGACAACTGTCAATCTATTGGGAGGAATTTGTGAGGCATATAATAATAAAAATTTAATAATACATTGCATCTCAATGACAAGAATGCCAATATATCTTTAATCCGATAGTACTAATATCCAATTTTTTATTGTCGTTTGACTACAAATTATTTTATTGGTGATAATTAATGCCCAAATGCTTCCCCATATCTATTAGAATTTAGCTATGAAAATTTTCTCCAATATAAAATTAAAAATATGCAACACCTAATTGGGTTTAGGTACGAGTTCTATTAATGCGTATATTTTTTTTTCAGTTTGTCTTTTTGTATTAGATATAAAAGACTGCTACTTTTGACTCGGGAAGTTATGCATGTAAGTTTCACTTTCTACCTTTGTTGGTGTTTGCAAGATGTGTGTACAGATATATTGGGAGTGTTTTTAAAAGAATATTAGGGTGCCACTTTTGAACTATCAAACGTATGCATGCAAAGTGATCAAAAAATTCTTTGATGTTTTATCTGATAGGAAAACTAGGTCTACTTGATTGAAAATACATGGTTTTGCTTTGATTGTTTTTACCTTTATTATATAAGGATTAGAAATGTATTTTGTATTACCTTAGGAAACAAAAAACTTACATCAATCTTATTATAGGGTTACATGAGAGGACTTTTCCTAAACGATTCATCTATGTTGATACCCCTAAATTTTCCTTTGAAAAACAATGTGAATTCTACTTGAATCTCTTCAAACTCTAAAAAACATTGCCATTTCTACTTGAATATCTTCAAACTCCCCTAGGTTGAGTGGGGAGGGCTCTTCTTGGAAACAATGTCTTACATCTGATTTCCACAAAAATCCTATCACTGCTATGTTTTTATTGTGATTGTGTTTTTTGGTTAGTAAATTTCCCTCTTTTAAACCATGGTGGGGACTTATCTTTGGCCAATATGCTACAACTAGGGGGTATATATTCATTTAGACATGACTTTCTAAATTTAGGGCTTTTCAGCGAAATCCCCAAATATTTGCTGCATGAGTCTATCCCAATTGACCCATAGGGCTTCCTATAAAATACCCAAATGTATAGTGCATGAGCTTATCCCAATTATCCCCTATTTTGTTGTGACTATGTCAAGAATGAATGAAATAACTTGTTCTTTGATTAGTATTTAATGAGCATTTTGTGGCTATATAAATTGTTTGATATTTTATGCAAAAGAGTTTATTTTTTTTGGTTCATATAGACATAAGTGTGTGTTTTTGAATGGATGGAATTGAGTATTTAATCATATTTCTATTTTGGTTTTGTCAATCAAGTAAAAAATATGGAGATCAATTGAGGGAGGACAAGAGATTTTGAGATCCCCAAGCATTTGCCATGGATTCATGTAGCTAGCATGCGTTCTAATCTTTGAGAGTAGGTAATTATAATTTTGATGTAAAATGATCGATACTTGATTATAAAAACATGTCTTTTTATGCTCTTTATGATTGTAAAAATTCATTTATTTTTAGGTTTTGTTATGGGGAGCAAGAAAATCATATATGAGTGTGTGATCTAAATAAATTAAGAATCAATAGACACGTTGGTTAGTGTCTACTCTAAGGCTTTCAAGGATCCAAATAAACATTTATTATTAGGTGTTGTAAGAGGATTTTAGGGATGACTATAAACATTATTGTAGCATCTAAAAATAGTGACATTGGGACCCTATTACTTCTCTAGAGCCATAACGATCTACAAGAATCTAATTGCAAAAATACATTATTTTTAGAAGCAATATTTAATCTTTCAACAATTATTATTTGAGATTTTTTAATTTTTACCAGTGGTTATTGAGTCTAGCGATCATTAAGAATCACTTGTATACTTTTAATATGCCTAAAATAACTAGTAATCAAAATTATTTTTGGCTTTATTATTTCATTCTTCTTGCTTGCATCCAAACAATTCCATTTGGGTTCAATGCTTATAAAGTAGCATTTGCCTTTTTTTTAATCTAAACACCATGTTCATTTTCTTAATTTATTTAATGTTTGTCAACAAATAAATTCCACATGTCCCACCATCCCAAGGCTATTTCCAATACTCCTTAATTACAGACACATATTTCCAATATTCCTTATTGTAAGCACAATACGGAGGCACTGATAATCTAGGAAATTATGATGCATTTCTAGGAGACTAAAATAGCAATAAATGCATCAGGGACTAGCCAAATATATCTTCACATTATGACCCAATGTCATTATAATTTTTAATAGGGAGTAATGCACATATAAACACAAACACATCCCTTGCTTGCTTGAGTGAGTGCATAATTGTTTTACAATATTAAATTTTTATCTTCAAGTTCAAATTATCAAAGAGTGTTTATATTAAAATATACGCATGTAAGCTTAAGCACAAACTATTCACATTATTATTTTATAATATTAAATTTTTATCTTCAACTTTAAATTATCAAAGAGTGCTTATATTACAAGATACACATACAAATTCAAGCACACAATATTCAAAATACAAAGGCAGGAACTAGCTACTATGTGGCCCTTGTTTTATAAGTAATATATAATTTTAAATCTATGTGATGTTATTTATAACCATTGCATGGCATTATTATTCTAAAAATAGTTCAAGGATATTAAATTGATCTAGACAAATTGTATGGATTTATCCAGTCTAAAATTAGCACTCAATATCACTTAACTAATATTTTCCTTCTTAATGTTGAAGGGATTAACAAATTTATCTCAGAGTTTATAAAATTAAACTTTTAAAACAGATTTAGTGAAGATATGTGTAGATCGTTGTTGGGTCTTTATATACTTTAATTCTACCTCTATCATATTAACAAAATTTCTTATTAAGAGGTACTTGAAATCAAAATGTTTTGAAATATTATGAACTAGATGTTTAGCCAATTTGATAGAACTTACATTGTCAAAAAAATAATTGTATGTTGAATTTGTTTCTCCCTAATTTATCCTAGAACTTTTTAGAGCCATAATGTTTGTGCACAAGCTGAAGTAACTAAAATATACTCTACTTTTGTAAATGAAATTTAAATTAACCTTTGATTCTTTGAGCTTCAAGTAACCAAACATGAATCATGTCATATTTTTCTCCAAATGTTGACTTTTGATCATACACACCACCTCAAAATACTCTTGGCTACTTTCATATGAATTTCAGATGGATCAAACATATAGCTTGAAATAAGAAAAACTTAATAAGAAATATCTAGTCTTGTGTGAGATAGACACATTAAGATTCCAATAATATATCTATAATGTTTATCATAGAAATTTTCAATGCCATATTCTCTACATAACATAACTCTATGAATAACTAGACTTGTGACTAGTTTACAATCAACTATACTAATTTCATTCAAAATATATTTTGCATACTTGGTTAGACAAATAAATATTCCATGCTTACTTTGATGAATGTCCTTCCCTATGAAGTATTGCATGAAAGTTAGATCTTTCATTTCAAGTTCATTCATCATATCAATTTTGAATTCATCTTCATCTTAGTACTGATGCATATATATAACTCATCAACATAAAACCTTACAATAAGCATATCATTTCATTAAAGAGTAACCTCATTCTTTCTTCCCTTTTGAATCCATTCTAATGAGAATATCCACCAATTATATCATACAATTCTATTGGTGCATGCTTGAGGCCATATAAATCTTTCTTCAACTTGTAGACTTAGCCTTATTTACCATTTACAACAAAACCTTGTGGTTGTTATTATGATATTCCTATTATAAATACCTATTCAAAGATACACTTTTCACATCCATGTGATGTATCCTTTATTTATTTTGATCGGCTAGTGAAATACCCATTATAAAGATCTCTTATCTTTTCACTAGTGTAAAAGTCTCTTTATAATCTATGACATATCTTTGAGTTAAGTATTTTTTAAATAATATTCCTTATGTCTGTAAACACTACTATCACTATTATACTTAGTATTGTACACTCATTTAGTAATAATACACTTCTTATCATGTGGAAGATTTGTAAGTTCCAAAGTATAATTCATATGAATGGAAACAATTTCTGATTTCATTATTTGCACCCAAACATCATTAGTACATGCATCTCAATAACATTATGGTTTAAAATAATCTTGTATAAATATATCATAATTTAGAATCTCACCTCTTGGACATTCTTTAAGTGCTTTATTTTTTTTACTCTAATAAATTTCACTTAGGCTTCTTACCTTCCTAGAGGAACTAAGACTTGAAGCTGGACTTGCACTTGGAATACAAGCACTATAAGAGAGGTTTATTAGTGGACTTATAGCACTTATAACTGAAGTATAGTGGGATACTCATCAATAATATCATTATTCATACTATCATTACTAATAGATTGAGACTTGTCAATATGTAATTTATATTTTTCATGAGCATACACTCCCAATTAATCAAAAATAACATCTCTTAACAAAATATATTCTTAGTGATGGTATTACAAAGCATATAGGATTTTCTTTATTCACTATACTCAACAAAAATATAATACACACTCTATAGATATAAATTCTTTAATTTATATTATGCTACATGAATATAGGCTAAACAACCAAAAACATTTAAATATTAAACATTAGGCTAATTTTCATACCATGTTTCATAGGGATTAATCTTATGAAGTACACTAGTGGGATTATGATTGATAATATATAATGTTGTATAAACTCCATCACTGCAAAAATATTTTCTCAATCCCTTTGTTTGTAACATGTTTCTTGCCATTTCAACAATTTTAGGATTATTTATTTTAGTTACAATTTTTGTTGAGGAGTGTAGGCATGTTTGAACTACCTTTTGATGTCATTCAAATCAAATTAATCCATAAAATATTTTGAACAAAATTCACCTCCATGGTTAGTCCTTAAGCACTTTATCTTATAACAACCTGCATTCTCTACCATGGCTTTAAACTTGTTAAATGTATCAAATGTTTCACTTTTCTTCTTTAAAAAATAAACCCAAAAAATTTGAGAGTGATCATTGATAAATGTAGGAAATATGATGACTTACCCAAACTTTTTGATTGAATATAGTCACAAATATAAATGTAAACCAATTAAAGTAGATGATGAGCCTTCCATGTACTAAATTTTGGAAACTTTTCTCCTGCATACTTTCCTTTGACACAAAATACAAAAATATCCTTGTGATATTCAACCTTTGGCAAACCATAGACCAATTATTTTGATATTAGTAACTTTAAACTTTAAAAAATTAATTGTCTATACATAAAATGCCACAATAAACTCTTGCCTTAATATGATATATTGGTGATGTTGTTACTATGTTCTCGAAACATCAATGGGAACATCATATTCTTGGACATAGTTAAAACTCTAAAAACCTTATTTCTTTGATCTTGACATTAATTTTACATTATTTGTCATCAAACACCACCTTATAATTATTTTCACATAGTTGTCTAACACTCAACACATTATGTTATAACTTTAGGTTATAATAAATATCAGTAATACATTTTGTACCTTCCCTATTATTAGAATTAATATTTATTTTTGTTGAAACCTCCAGATATGTCTCATTTCCAAGTTTTATATTGATTTTGAAACTTCTATCCATTTTATAAAATAAATCATTATTCCCTGACATGTGATTAGAACAACTTGAATCTAGGTATGAACCCTCTTTACGACTATTTTCAGCTTTGTCATATGAAATGAATAAATTTCGTGGAGAAGCATCCTCATCCTCATTAACATAATTGACATTTATGCCTTTATTTACTTCTTTCAATCTAGATTCTCATTCAAAGTGACCATACATATATGGAAGAAATAGTATTGAATATTTATTTTATCAAATTTTCCTCTACGTCTTCTCCTTATGGTTTAGCCACCTCTTCTTCCTATGTTTCCTCTCGAATTATTATGATTTGTGTTTTTTTAATTGTTCTTTTTTTTTTTCATTTTTTTTACTTGGTTATTTTTGTTGCTAAGGTCAATACCTTCACTATTTGTGATCATTAATTTTGAGATAGAATTATTATCATCACTTTCTTCAAATGTGTCTCTCAGTCATTTTTCATGCAATATGAGAGATCCAAATAGGTGATAAAACTCAAGAGGAGTAAAATATTTGCTTTATTCAAGGATGATGACAATGTGGGTTGACCTTGGTGTTAGAGATATTAAGAACTTTTTCACCACAACCTCTTTTCTTAATATTTATAAAATAGTAGCCATCTTATTGACCACATATTTTAATCGTACACATGAATTTCTCACATTTTTACCTTCTTTCATCCTCAAATTCTAATATTCTATCTTAAAATTCTAAAACCTAACCACTTTGACTTCTTCACTACCTTGTTAAACTTTTTTTAGATTTTTCTAGTGATCCTTGGTTGTCCTTGCACTGGCAATTCTTAGAAATAAGCTCTTCTCTAGAACCTTCTGAATTGAAATAGACTTATGTGTTCTTCTTAATTTCCTTCTTGTCTTGTCTATGATTACTTTAAACAGTGGAGTAATCAATTCGATCTTCACAACTAGTTTCTACAACCTCTCATAATTATTTTATCGTCAAAAGTGTTAGTAAAATTACTGTGTAAATGTTGGAGGAACAATGTCAGGCTCCCACTTCCAGCCCAATGTCTTGCATTTTAATTTAGACATGACTTTTGGTGGAGGCCAAAAGGGAGATTGAAGAGATGCGTCTCTTACCTCTTACTTGTATATATAATGATTCCTCATTATTCAAGACATACATTTTGAACATATTCAATCACAAGCATAATTCACAAGGCAGAGTAGACTTCTAAGGAACAAATAAAATTATTTCAAGAGAAAATCAAATTTAACAAGTGTGATCTTATTCATTATGCTTCGTGAAGTAAAGTCATACCCATAGGCCTTGGATTTGGCCATTGTAAAGTAGATTACTATTCTTATCATTCAATATATAAGAGATATATTGTTGTTGGGTGTTTCCCTTCAAGTTAGAGGTTTTTCCTAGGGTATCTTGTTGTGTTCATTGTTCATTGTGTTACATTTTTTGATTTCTTTAATTGTGATCATAAAAATTAACATGGTATCAGATCAGGTTTGAAGAAGATCATGATCAAATTTGTCATTGCAGCAATACTCTCTATTGTTCTTTATATCTCTTGTCTATCTCTATTTTAGTTAAGATGGTGAATGGTCTTAAAATTGAGGATAAACTTGAAGGAGCATCCAAATTCACATCATGGAGGTTTAGAATCATGCTCACCTTGGAATAAAATGACTTGGCCAAGTTTGTGGAAACCAAAGTTCCCAAACCATCGAAGGAAGAAGAGAAGTTGCAGTGGAAAAAGAAAGACATCAAGGCAAAGAAGATATTGGTTGACTCCATTAAAGATCATATTTTTTTTTATTGTATCCAAGTTGAAGATAGTAAGGGACATGTTTGAAACCTTGGAGGAGATGTATGAAATCAACAACACCATCTGGGTTCTTGCACTGAAGCAACAACTACATCATGTGAAAATGGCAAAAGGAGAAATGGTTATTGCTTACTTTATGAAGATTTTGGAATTAAGAAATTATCTCTCTAAAATTGGTCATATAGTTGGTGAAAAAGACTTGACCATGCTTGCTCTCAATGGCCTTCCTTCATCATGGGAATCCTACACTCAAGGAATCAGTGCAAGATCAAAACTTCCCAAGTGTTATCAATTGAGGGTAGATTGTATTCAAGAGGAGTCTAGATTGGCCGCTAGAGAAATTGATTAAAGCTCTACCAATGCAGACATTCATGTCCTTGCCTCTTAATAATCTAAGAAGAAAAGCAAGAATGGGAGGAAAGGATTCTTCAAGAGGAATAGAGATAATGGAACTGATGGTGCTCCAACTTTCAAGAAGAAGAGGGACCTCTCCAAAATCTAATGCTTTAGGTGTGACAAGTATGGTCACATTGCCAAGCATTGTCTTTTTAGGTCTAAGCAACAAGCCACCATTGCAGATGTTGATGATGCCTCTCCTCAAAAGGAATCATTTGAATATTTGTTCTATTCAGCATTCTCAAGCAATGTACCTACTGACACCATCACTTGGCTGATTGATAATGGTATATCTTGACACATCACTAGTTTTAAGGAGCATTTATCAAACTTGATAGATAGAAATTCTAGTGAATAAGTTATCATTAGAGATAATGCTAGCTATTCAGTGAAAGGGATTGAGATCTCTACTCTCCACTTGAATTCTATCATTACTCTAAGGTTAAGTGATGATCTATATGTTCCAGGAATCAAACAAAATATGGTTTCCATTTCAACCTTGGAAGATAAGGGATACCAAGTTGCCTTCTCTGAAGGCAAAGTTTTTATGTGGATGAAAATTTCCAACTTGAAAATTGCTCGAGTAATTGGAGTTAAACATAATATCCTCTATAGGCTAATCACTTATCCACTTTAGGAATTAGTACATGATTCTTCAATCTTGTGTGATCTTTGGCATAGAAGATTGGCTCACCTACACTTTTAGGCTCTACCTATCATGGAGAAGATGGTCACGGGTCTTCCAAAATTCAACCAGGAGCATGAAGGTACCTGCAAAGGTTATGCCATGGGTAAGAATACTAAAATTCTACTTTATAGTATAGAAAGTAGATCTAAATGTATTCTAGATCTCATTCATTCTGATTTATGTGGTCCAATGTCTGTTACTTCTTTGAGTGTTTTTTTGTATTAAATTATTTTTATTGATGACCACTCTAGAAAGACTTTAATGCTCTGATACCATTTCTCTAGCGGCCAATCTAGATTTTTATTTAGATTATTTAGATATATTATTGCTTGGGTTTTCCTTTCAAGTTGGAGGTTTTCCCCAGAGTATCTTGTTGTGTTCATTTTTCATTGTGTTGCATTTTCTGATTGCTTTAATTCTGATCATAAAAATTAACAATTTGGTGATTTATCATATGATAAATTAATATTTATATTTTTAGTTATTTACCATACGATAAATACTATTTAGTTATTGTTTGTCAATTACCATATAGTTAATATGATAATATAGTTATTATTAGTTAGTCATTCATATATATATATATATATATATATATATATTAAATAATATATTATGAATAATTTATTATTATTTGTTGGGAATATTTTTAGGAATATTTGGTCGAGGTAATGGTGGAAATACGATCTCCATAAATATAAGAAGTGATTTCCTATATATTTGTATGTCTGGGATGAACTATGTGATAGGAAATATAGAGTGTGATACTACAATATTATATTATGTGATTAAAATTACTCTGTTTGGATCCATTGTAAACTGCACGAATTAAATCTTGCTATAAGCTCGTCTATAAGCTGACACTGGTATCAGAACAGCTATGCGTCTGTGAGAGCATTTGAGGGGCAATTGCACTATGTTTTGTCCCTGTGGATGGTAGAGTCGTGATTACACAATAGTTTGTACCATAGAAACTATTGGTTGGTTAATATATTAGTTTAGTGTTTATTTATTTTGTTTGCTTCTGGTGGAAAAGAGACATGGATATAGAGTTCCTGAATCTCTAGATTTGTAGTCATTGAACAATCGCCTACATTTGTAGAACACATGATGGAGGAGAGACATCGGGTCTCAAAATAAATCACAAAGGAATAAGTTTGGACAGGCTTGAATTCATTATTGAATCGCCTGTATAGAGATGTGTATTTATCTAGTGCGTAGCCCTGTGTGAAATATTACAAGGAACTGTAATGCAAAGTGCGTAGATCCTCTTGTGTGTATTTATCTCTATCTAATCTACAGTCAATGTCATTCAATAGTCTAAATATTGTCATTATTTACAGGAGTTTTGACATTTTGATTGGCACAAAGACGTTGGATGATATGCAATAAAAATCGTAGACCTGTGTGAAATATTACAAGGAACTGTAATGCAAAGTGCGTAGATCCTCGTGTGTATTTATCCCTATCTAATCTACAGTCAATGTCATTCAATAGTCTAAATATTATTATTATTTAGAGGAGTTTTGACTGTTTGATTGGCACAAAGACGTTGGATGATATGCAATAAAAATCGTAGACCTGTGCGTGATGATTCGGCCACCAACGGTCTCTATCAGATATGTGTACGTGAGAAAGTGTATTTCATCGTTGTCTTTAAATTTATCAGTAACGAAGAGTCTTTGGTTTGATGTTTAGTTTGGATGCTACATTCTCCTGCTGTGCATCGTGTAACTGATTTTATTGACGCTGAGAATGATATAAGTTTTCCATAGGTTCATAACTAACAGATTCGGTTTTTTTTAATAAGTTGCTCTTTGAGCATAAACTATAAGTCAAGCTCAGTCTTGTGCCTTTCATTAACTCGTATTTACAGCTTCTATTAATCTTTGGCTCGATGTAACATGTCATTTTCACTAAATTCAAATCTTTTGGTGTGTTGGTTAAAGAGTTGTTTTCATTTGAGTCAACATTAAACTCAAAAATGTCATTTAATTTGTCAAATCCAATCTTTAATTAGATTTTGATTATTATTCATTTTGTCATTAAAATAAGAATGATTCATTATTAAAATTTGTAATTATGTGTCAATTGTATCTTGTCAAAGTTAATAACAGTGTCATAAATGTCAAATTAAGTCGTTGTAATGGATGAATTTTTTGTGAAAACAGACATACACAAACATTTCACATTATGGGGTAGAGAAATGATAAAATAAATACAATGTGGAATCATTCGATCCTCAAAGCCAAATCCACTGAGTAAGCAACAAAACAAAGGAGGTCAGAGGAAATGAAGGAAGGAGGCTTTTATGCCTCTCGTTAACCACTAGCAATAGGGCCATTTTTACTTTAATGACATGTATTTTATTTTTTAGTTGTGTGGTGTGTTAATTGCATTTCTTTTTTAATGTATTTTTTAATAATAAAGAAGGTTCATTCTTGTTCACTTATATATGTGACTATTCCTAATACAGTCCCTTAATGTAAACACATAGCAAAAAAATGAAAGCACAAAAGAAAAGAAGCATCATGATACTTTTCGAGGTTGAAAAGTCAAATGTGTTCATTTTCATAACTACGTTTGTGGTAAACCTTTGTAAATTAATTAAAGACTTTAAATAATTCCTACTTGGGTTTGCACACTAAGTACGTCAGATGTGTTCCTTACAGTGAGTGGTTTATAAGCAGATGGTTCCTATATGCGTTCCCATGCTAGTTCAGTCAAATGTGTTCTTGGTAATGATTGGTTGATAAGAAATTGATGTGTTCTTTTTTATACCTTCATTTCAAATTGTATGCCAAGATTATGAGTGAGTAGAGGCAAGTAAGCTACATAATAAGTGTGAATGTTTTTTGATAACATGTAAACACAAAGTTGGGAATGTTTGAAAAAATAGTGTTCACATGTTATTTGTTGATTTGCCATATGTTAAATTAGTATGTACATTGCTAGTTATTTATCATGTGGTAAATACTATTAGGTTATTATTTGTAAATTATCATATGTGTAATATGGTAATATAGTTATTATTGGTTAACCATATTAATATATAATGTTATAAAAAATAATATATTATGAAAATTTTATTGTTAGTTGTTGGGAATATTGTTAGAGATATTTGGTTGATATATTAGTGGACATATGATCTCCATAAATATAGGAAGCCATTTCTTATATATTTGTATATCCTAGATGAACTATTTAATAGGAAATATAGAGTGTGACAATACAATATTATATTGTGTGATCAAAATTACTCTATTTTAGGATCTATTTTTTTTTAAAGGTTAAAGGGAAAGTTTTTTGAAACTAGGGACTTCATACAATAGAAAACAAGAAGTTAAATGGGGTATAAGTACCCAAATACACCATAAGTCTGACAAAAACAACCAACACAAAAAAAGGAGTTCCACCCAACCCAAAAAAAAGCCAAAATACAACCAAAGGAAAATAAAACCAGTTTCCCAAAAAAAATCATGAAATCCAAAAATTGAACCAAGACAGGGCCAAACCACTTAGGCCTTGATTCCTCCTTCCAAACAGTGTCTTCTAGGGCCACCAACTTGAATCAAACTAGATGATTAGGTTTCTATTTTTTTCTACTTTCTCTAGACTTTAATCTAACCTCTATTATCCTTTAAAAATTTTGGAATAAAATTAATTCCATCATCCTCTTCAGTATTATGCATGATGAGATCATAATCCTCTTCCTCTAAAGTATTATCTTTAACACTTGATGATATCATATTTGTAACATTGGTTTCTTAGGGAGCCACTTCAGCATGTTGATCTAAAACCAATTTCATTTCCATTTCTACTTCCACATCTAAAACTTTATTTTCTATTATATCTCCAACTGACTAGTTTATAAACTCTTCTACATTCATATCAGTTAATAATTCCTTCTCTAAAAGAATTTTTTTCAACTCCCTCAAAGTTTTTTGCTTTTACTATTAACATATCCATGTTAGAATTTTTTACCCATGGAATACCTTGTTTTTTTCTTCTGCCTAACATGCATAAATCAGCCAAATGCCTTATATCAAAACAATGCCTACATCTAAAAGCTAAACCTTCATAGGCACCAGTTTGAATCCAAATCTGATTGTTAACAATCAATTCTAAGTTATCTATGAGTTGAGAGTCCACATTCATATTGACAAGGATCCTTGCATAGGTAGCATGAAGATATTTTGTTATAGATTCACCAGTAGCTAACAGTCCTCCTAGAGCATTACCAATGGAATTTAAATTATCCTTGGTCCAAAATTGTAAAGGAAGGTAGTCTAATACTAAAAAGTTTAGTAGTCAGATTAAAATCTAAGTACCAACACTTCAACATGAAGATATGGTGATCAAGAAACTAGACCTGTTATTGCAGGATCTTATCCTTATCTTCTCTTTTATCAAAAATTGCTACAAAAAATCCCTTTGCACAAGGGTATATTTCTAGGTTTCCTTTTATTAATGGTCTTCAGACCTCTAAAATAAACCCATGGAGGATTTTAAGGTTTAGGTAGAAATGGTTTAACATACAAATTAAACCCTTATCACTATACCATGTTTCCCCTTGTAAAATCTCTTTAAGGGACTCACCCTCAAAGCATATAGTTTTTTGAAATTTTTCTAGGATTAGAATTTTTTTTACCTTATTGGGGATGGTTGTGGCCAGAGATCACCGTTTCAATCTCTTTTTGGAAACCACGGCTACATAAGCCTATTATTTTTTACCTTGTATGGCCTCACTCTACAATGGGTCTTTTCTAGATATGGTTTCAAATACTAGATCTATAGCATCAATACCTTCATTGCCTTAATATATTAATCCTTTGATATCTGGGGTTCTTATAATCTCCTTTTTATTATATAACACTACTACAATATGGACTGGACTACCAATCCTCTTAACTTCCTTTCCCTTAGAAAGAATACTACCCATAGGGGATTTAGGACCCAATCAAATCCCACTTCCCATCCTATAAATAGACGTAACCCTATTCATCAACTTAGACCTATCATTTTCTACCACCATAGTAGAAACATCGACAGGGATGTCTAAGACTATCACCTTATTCTGAGTGGTTGTTTCACAGGTCTTGGCTATAGCTATGTTTGATTCCACCACCATCAAGCATAAATATGAATGGGTTGAGGCTCCAAATATGAAATCATCCCCTCCATTCTCTGTTGATAATATTTATAGCTTTGAAGCCTCCATAGTTCTTTCCATAATCCCCTGCTTAGTCATCGTCACTATATGGAGGCTAGGGTTTCGTAGATACATATTATGGAATTAAATATTTTTAAAATATTTTACAAAAGCTAACAAAAAGTATTATCATCTTGATAATCAAATAATCATAGTCATTTCCACTAAATTTTGGAATGGGAAGAAAGTTAGAGTTTACCATGATCAATTTTTAGAGAGATATGAAACAAAAAATTACAACTAAAACCTTATTCTAATACCAATTGATTTTTTTTAATAAATTAAATACAATTGTTTAGAAAATACATAATTTAAATGACAAATAATAAGTCATACACAACATAGAAATTCAAACTAGCACATTCATTCTATTGAAATTTTTGCTTCTTCAATGCCTTCTTCTCATTATCCGTAAAATTTATGTAATATAATGTATATATAAAATTATATGTGAACATTCATTTTTTAATAAATAAATTATTATAAATCTATCTAAAATAAAAATATAAAAAATAATTGCATGAGAAATAAGTAATTTTATTTGTACCTATTAAATGGATTTATTCTTCTAAAATTAACCTAAAGAAACAATAAACTAATCTAGAGTGATTGCATGGATTTGTATAGTCTAAAGTTAGTGATCAATAGTACTCAATAAATAATTAATTCATGGCAATTTTTACTTATTTACTTCATGGTAGACTCTTTATTTTTGTTATTTACTTTTACATAATAATGTTTGGGTGTATCACAAATATAAAAACAAATCATTTCTTATTATGCATGATCAAATGGCTAACTTGATGTATAGTAATGTCCATCATTACCTTGGTCTATCTCTCAATGAAAATATTTAAATTTCATTGTTGTTTAAGGAAATAGAAAATTCATAGATTGAGTTGTGTGGACTAGTGTTATAATTATGCTAGCATTTTTTTATGATCACCAAATTTGATTTACTCCTTTTCATTTGTACCTATAATCACATAATTCTAATTTATTTTGTTGTGCAATTATATTTTATAATATCATCATTTTATGTTCAACTTGACAGGTGGATTCGTTCTCAAGAATATATAATTTTATGTTATCAAGCTTGATGCTCAAAAAAGGTTGAAAATAGACCAACTTCAATTAATTGAGTTCTCTCTAAAATAATTTGCAACATAATATGTTCTATTGAGTTATGTTTATAACATATATGGCTCATATTTAATTATTTGTTTTGAATCATAATGAATTCATACTTTTGCATGAATTGGATTTGACATATTTTTATGTGTTGTTTATAAAATAATACTAGAGGGTATGTTCACATATTTGGGGGATAATTTTGTGTGCATACCCTATAATTCATACATGTTTTTCATATAACATGTATGTATTATATGAATAATGTGTACGTTTTATTAACATTATAGCTCATCAATTGCCAAGCCATAACACATATACGTTATGATAACACATATGCATTATTATATTGAATATGCATTACTTTCTTGGATTTTTTTGAAACCTATAGCCAAATTATCCATGGAACATTTTTACAACTCCCAAATATTATTCCATGATAGTGTTTCTCCTCCAAAGACCTCAAAGATTTCAAGAAGACCATTAGAAAGCTCAACATGTCCCAAACTTTACAATGCCAACTTGTAGAAGAGGTAAGTGATCAAAGACTACACCTATTAACCTTGTATTCTACCAATTTTTATTTTTTAAATTATTTAATTTTTAAATTGTTATATTGAAATAGACCAATCCACATCAACTAACCATAACCATCCTCTTAACCCTTCAATTGACCCTATTATTCCTATGGATAACCCTC
Source organism: Torreya grandis (assembly GCA_037957365.1). Lineage (NCBI taxonomy): Eukaryota > Viridiplantae > Streptophyta > Pinopsida > Cupressales > Taxaceae > Torreya > Torreya grandis. Next base: position 1,466,287 of record JARHVA010004364.1, on the reverse strand, counting down.
CTAATCCTCTAGATAACCCTCCAACTAAACCTCCTAATCTTGTATCCAACCTTCCACCTAACCCTTCGAATCCTATGTCTAACCCTCCACCCAACCCTCCTTTCCCTCATTTACTTCACCTAACCCTCGTATAATTCCATAAGATCCCATAGGTAGCCAGCAGGATTTAACTTCACATATTATAGAAAACAAAATTAAAATTGATCAAGTAATGAGGATAATAAAGGATCCCACATCCATTAACATTCACTACACCTATCTAGCTAATAACCTAGAGTCAATATTGGGTCAATTTGACTCAATAAAAAGTAGAATTGATAGACGGGCATTATATGGGATAGTTGTAGTGCTTATTATACTAATAAATTGTCATCTTGTGAAGTCAAATATAAACAAATATTAAAATTGGCCATTTTTGCATAATTCATTGACCTAGCCACCAATGCTCTATTTATAGTAACTACTAAATGTTTCCCAATCCATAGGTGCCAAGATAGTTTGATCGAATCATATGTGTGTGTGTGTGTGCGTGCGTGCGTGCGTGCATGCGTGCGTGCGTGCGTGCGTGCGTGTGTGTGTGTGTGTGTGTGTGTGTGTGTGTGTGTGTGTGTGTGTGTGTGTGTGTGTGTGTGTGTGTGTGTGTGTGTTCCAAGAGGATATAGTGCCTTCATAATCACTATCTATTTTTCTAAGATTTGATCTTATGCAGCCATTGTTTACATATATAGAGCTAGATACTAGCCCATCCAATATTACATCACCTTATGTTAGCATGACACCTTTTACTTATACAGATGTAAATTTTTGAGATAATATTACATTATTGGTTTAATAAATGAGAAAAATAGGCATATATCTTTAATAATTTATAGAAAACTAAGTGAGACCTTATTTTCTCAGTTGATGTCTTGAGTAGACACTCCTCCATCACTGCGAGTGGAGATAGTTGCTAGCCCATCCACTAATGCATCTTCTTGTGTTATTATAACACCTTTTACTTATATAGAGGTAAAATGTTGAGTTAATCTTACATTCTTGGTTTAAAATAAATGAAATAAATTCCATATATCTTTGATACTTTATATAAAACTAAATGAGCCTTTCTTGAGTTCTTGTATCGAGTAGCCACTATTCCATCACCACACGTGGAGATAAGATAGGCATTGTTGTAACAATCTCATACACATAGGCCCTCACAGAAGTACATATTTACTTGTAATTTGGAATTATAAAATATTTTTTTTTATAATTTTAGTACATACTTGCATGGGAAATATAACCTATATGAATGTATTATGTATGCAATCTCGTCCTCTAACATCTGATATCGCTATTCAAATGATTATTAGAGAAATTTATCATGTTTCTTACTCATTTTAGATTCATGTTCATGCATCTCAACTTGTCACTGACCCAATCAAGCATCAAATTTATATGGAATTGGACCATGATATTATAGTAAGTGCATGTTTAAATGATTTTTTATTATATTTTAAAATTAATTTATTAACATGGTTTCATTTATGTTATGTTAATTTTCTAATGATTCTTTTATTTGAATAAGTTAAACTATAATCGAGCTATGAGTGTAGGACCCACAGTTAGACCTTGGAGTAATCCAATGCATTTGAGGGATATCCATCTACCAGTAGGTCATCCTAGATAGGGTCTTCTTTAAATAAGGCAAAGAGAGTGAGGTTATTTTATGATTAGCTCACATCTCACATAATGTACTTTTTTATATGCCTATATGGTAATGTATGCATTTTTTGTATGCCTATATAAAAATTTATGCATTATTGACATTTTACATGTGTATATATGGCATTCACCTAACATTCTATTACATTTTTATTTTGTAATATTTTATTTATTTTATTATTATATTCAAAACTAGTTTATAATAAATGAGGTTTCTTTCTTTTACTTCCATTATCGACAATTAAGTGTAATGTTTGATCATTAATCCACATTCGATAATTTTAGGTGATTTGTTAATTTAAGATGATTGAAATTCATGTGATAGTGAGAACGATATAATTAGCAATATTATATGAAAAATATTACGAATGAAATTTCTCACTATGTTTTTTTATGAAAAAACTCTTTCACTAATTCATGAAACTAGGTCCATACCCAAAAAAAAAATTTGCCAAAATTGACTTTGATTTCTTAGATTGCTTAACCATTTAGGTCACTAACAGTACTCTATCTATGGCCTCTACTAGATCTTATTATCTTCTATTATACATCCACTTATATTGGTCTCTTATAGACCAATTTGACTTATCCTCATATCAAGATCCTTTTACCTTACCAAGACCATTAATCTTTCTTAAATCATATAACACATTCCCTTATACTCTTACCAAGAGTTTTAATTCTCTCATAAGGATCAAATGTATACATATGACCCTTTTTATTTATGTTAAATCATGATTACCTAAACCCCTCCAAGTTTTATAATCTTCAGACTATCATATCAGACATACATAGGTTATTTGAAACATGGAATTCACTTTATCATAAGAATAGGGTCTTAAGACAAGTACATATCAAATTCTTGACATTGTCTCTCAATAATTTTACTTCTAAGGTAAGATTATCTTCATTATATATGTATTACGTTTTATACAGTTCATGATACCTAAGATATTCTTAGAATGTTTTCATAGAGTCTAAGGGATATCTATCCTTCCTAAAACCTTTAAAGGAAGGTAAAAAACATTTTATCACTTCACTAATAATATAATCAAGCTCAAGTAAACTTTCAAACATAGTTCTAATGGACTATGTATGATTTTATCATATCATGTTCATATGTATGATAAGTGAGTGACACACATGTTTAAATGGCCCTCACATCCAATTCCACTAAAAAATATATTTTCACTACTATTCAAGAGGGCAAAATTAATGACAACAAATATTGTGAAAGTTTGAGTTGTTAAAGAATTTCTTTTACAGTACTTATTGATAGAAAAATGGTGATGAAAAAACATATAGATGGGTAAATAATGTATAGGAAAAAATTATTTTATTCCCTTCATGCTTGGTCAATACACCCACCACCAATTTTAGCCTCAAAAATGTTCTTCCTAATATAAGAAAAATGCAAACTATTAGGCTAACTTTAAACATGCATAGAATAAAAACTATATGTTATTTAAAAAAACCATAAGATCCCTCATCTAATTATATTATAAATATTATTTCACCTTATATCACTCTGGCCTAACTTTCAAAATAAATTCATAGAAAATTTATAGTAATGGGTCCTAAAATGCAACTTTCTAGCAGTGAAGAAACAACTTCTCAAGCTCCAACAAGTATTTTACCTCTAGGACCTCCAGGTGAAAATATATCACTTAGATCACAACTATATATTCAAATTACATTTTTTTCCATGACCCTAACATCCAATTCCACCCAAAAATACATGTTCACTAGTATTTGGGAGGGCAAAAACACTGACAACAAATGTTGTCAATAATTGAGCTATTATTTGAGAAATAGTAGTTATTTTTTTCTAAAATTTGAAATACCAACATGTATATTTTCATAAATAATGTCCAAAGCCCTATTATTTTACTTATGTCATGTTTGATTGACAAAACTACCACCTATTCTAGCCTCAAGAATACCCTTCTCAATACAAGAAAAATTCAAAATCTTAGCCTAACTTCAAAGATGCATAGAATTCAAACTATAAGTTATTTTGAATAACCATAAAATCCATCCCCTATATGTCTAGAAGTTTTTATTACATCTTATATCTCTTTGGCTGAACCTTTGATATAAATTCATGGCATAAGTTGCAGTAATAGGTCCTAAAATGCATCTTTTTTGCAGTGAAAAGAACTTCTCAATCTTCAATAGGAATTTTTACATATGGAACCCACAGTTGAAAATATATCACTTTGATAATGTATCAAACATAAAATTACACATTTTTGTATGACCCTAATGTCCAATTCTACCTATAAATACATTTTCACTATTATTTAGGACGGTGAAAACACTAACAATAAATATTGTCAAGGTTTGATCTATTATTTGACAACTCCTCTTTCAATCATTCTTACATTAAAAATAGAAGTATAAACACATATGTATGGGTGGATAATTTCTAATACCATGTTATTTTGCTCCCATCATGCCTGATAGATAAAACCACCACCCATTCTGGCCTCAAGAATGCCCTTCCGAATATAAGAAAAATGTAAAATTTTAGCCTAACTTTAAACATACATAAAATGGAAACTATGAATCATTTTGATAAACCATAAGATCTCTACTCTATGTTTCTAAAACTCTTCCTTCACCCTATAAAACTTTATTCTAACATTCAAGATAAATTCATGGTATAAGTTGTAGTAACAGGGCCAAAAATGCAACTTTTTGATAGTGAAGAGAAAAATTCTCAAGATTCAACATGGATTTTTAATTTTAGAATCCCAAAGTTAAAATATATCACTTGGATCATTTCTATATAGAGAAATTACATGTGTTTCCATGACCTTGATGTCCAAGTCCACCTAGAAATACATTTTTGGAACTATTTAGGAGATCAAAAACACTGACAACAAATGTTGTTAAACATTCAGCTATTATTCAAGAAATAAATTTTTGTTATCTCTTCTATATAATATATCACTTTAAACATGTTCACATAGGTGTATAATATCTAGGACCATGTTCTTGGACTCCCATCATTCCTGATCAACAAATCCATAAGTAATTTTGATGTGGATTATAAAATACTCATACCAGAGTATACCAAGCTTAGAAGAACATAAATATGATTAAGACAAAATGGATATCCTATCTTGAGATACCTACCAAGACCTAAGACATTTCAAATTTTAAACACCTATAGTGATGGCCTATAATATGGTTTGTCATATATATATATATATATATATATATATATATATATATATATATATATATATATATATATATATATATATATATATATATATATATAACCAAATAATCCTATCAATAAGTGATCACCATGAACAAAGGTGAAATGATCAGTCATAGCTCTGTCTATAAGGTGAAAAAGTGAAAGTTATCAACATGTTTGTGCATGGTTAGAGATATTGAGACTTTGGTAACACTACAAGGTGATTAATAGCTATTTTAATTTTGGACAGTAAATTAAGGTGTCATAATATCACATTAGATTTTAAAAATTTAACCTATTTTAATATGTCATATTAACTATTTAAAACTAAGGTTTCAAGGTCTAACACATTATACATTTTATGATATAATCAATATTATCACATGAGGTCATAAAATACATTTTTTAAACCAATGACCAGAATTTAATCTTTGAAGTACCATTAATTGTGCATTATCTTGAGTCTTACTTGTCAATATGTGATTGGTCACTTTTAATTTTATAGAATAAATGTTAAACATGTATTAGATACTACATGTTCAGTTTCTAGGGTACTTTAATATTTATACACACCAATAAGTTCCATCAATGGAGCACACCTTAACAAAAATCTTGTTCAGCAATTGGTAAGTGCACCACTATTGTGACCATTTCCCTAAACAATAAATTAATTTTATGTCAAATATCATAGATCATGTAAGTTAAGGTGCTTTCTAAGGATCAATGGTCACTTTAAGGAAGGAGGGTCCCACCACATTAAATATTATTTGGCATTAGACTATGTTTTAGAGTGAAAATTATTCCAATACAAAATATTTTTATGCAACTCAACATCAAGAATTATTTGACTATTATGCAAACATGAAAGTTGATGAAACATTTTTTTTACTATCTTTGAAAATTATTCTAGTAATGGCTTCAAAGCTGCAAGCTATTTTATAAGTGATGTAGTTATTTGATTTAATAAAATATAGGATTTTGTAAAGTGAAGGAGTTTAAATTGGTAATTATATTGCACTTACAATTTATGATTATTGATTTCATTTCATTTTTGGTTCACGAAGGGGTAGACAACAATATGATTATATGTTTGGTAAAGGTGACGATAGAAAATGAAATTATATGTTTCTTTATAGGGAGTGTTAATGTGCTATGCGGGTATGAGACATTTCATTTCACGATGAGCTTGAGTAATGATGAAGAAGTAGGGTAAGGGAGAGGCCATAGAAAACATAAATGTAGTGACAAATTTCAAGGTAAGAGGTTAGTGATGGTGAAGGAAAATAAAAGGGTATTCTAGATGATATCATACACTAAAGGGCTCATATTGTACACAAGACTCAGATTCAAAGTAATAAATTTATATGACATGTATCCACTATAAAAGTGTACAACTTGTAGGGTAGAGACATCTTTGATTACTCATTTTTTATTGTCAAAGGTAGACAAGGATGTCATGAGAGTTGATTTGATTACAATAAGGCTCCACATCTGATGTGCAAGTCAAATAAATGTTATAATATTGCTAATGTAAGGACAAGATATTGAAATCATATATATATTATAATACAATGGATATATATAATTAACAGGTAAATAAAATTTAAATATATTATATGCGATTAACACATTTAACAAGATTTAAATTTAGATGGAACTCAACATAACCAAATCACTTTACCAACTTATTACATCTCATTTACTAATTTAATTATATGATTACACATTATATAAAAATATATTAATTATATATTATAATAATATATCTATCAGAGCTAACACACAAGATATAAAATAAAATTTCCTAATAAAATTATGGGAAATAACCCAACACATTGAACATCTGAATGGCAATATGAGTGATGCAATTGGCTAGTCTTCTACCACCATTCCACATACAACCATTCAAAGATATGCTCTATTGTAAATTATTCAAGGATCATATAAGCTAAGATGCTAAAAAAAAAAATTGGTATAGACATTCTGGTTTAGAGTGAAAATGATTCCAAGACAAAAAAATTGTAAAATTGTATGTCAAGAATTATTTGACGTATCATTCAAACGAGAAATTTAGATCAAACTTTTTTTTTTGGTACCTTGAAAATTATATAATGCTATAAATAGATTAACTACATGACTATTAGCAATCTTTGGGATAGATGTAATCTTTCTATATTAATAAAATTAGGTGTTCCTTTATTTTATAAATATGCATGGCAACTCAATACAAATCCCTCAATTCCTTGACAACCCACATTGTTTGTTTAATAAATTTAAGTGTTTATTTATTTTATAAAGTATATGAGAGGCCAACACAAATTCTTAGTTGTCATCTAAATTATTAAAGATTTTATTGTTTATTAGATTAAAATAATAAATTGTTTGTAATGTTAAGAGATATAATATGATTATTTTAATTTTATTTTTATTAATTTTGGATAATTAATTTTCACATTTTTTCATAAATATTTAATATAAAATGAATGTTAAGATTACTATTACATTTTAATTTGGTTTCTAACGAATTTAATATTGGAAAGGTATTTTTAAAGGGTAGAATTAAAATATTAATATGATAAATAAAATAATTTTAAATAGAAAAAGTGAAAATATAGTTAACTTATTTTAATTAAGAAGAGTTAAACGATTCTTAAGACATTTTAGGTGAGAAGTGTCATAATATTATTAAGATAATTAATGTAAGAAGATACCAAAAAATTATTAAAATTGAAATAAATAAAAACAATTATAAATCATTTTTAGTTTACAATATTTTTTAAAAATTACATTATCTATATATTTTATTAGATCATGGAGAGATCAATTTGATTTTTAATATATATATAATTTTAATAGTAATATTGATTTATAAAATCATTTTGATTTTTAATATATATAATTTTAATAGAAATATAGATTTTAAAATCATTTTGATCAAATTTATCTCTCTAAGATATAATAAAATATATAGATAATGTAAATTTTTTTGAATATTTTAAACTAAAAATGATTTATATTTTTTTTTTTTCAATTTTAAATGGATTAATGTCGTAACTATTGGAATCTTTACTTATGAAGTACTTATAGGTAGAGGGAGACTCCATGAATATTATCAACTACCTAAAAGGATTGACTCAATCCTCTTCAAATATAACTAGGACCATCGATGATGCTCAAAATGTACTTACCTCCTTTGATGGGGTGTCCATTACCCACATGTATAGAGAGGACAATAAATGCAATGATAAAATGGCTAACCTAGGGGTTTATAGTAGATCTATTACACATTATCAATGTGATGAGGCATTCCCTAATGACATCATCCCCTTCATTGAGCTTGATAAAGGTCATCCCATTGAGTGATATCATGGGCTTATTCATGATTCAACAAATTTGGCAAAAGTGAAGGGACTTTCACACATTCAAGGACATCATGACCCATTCATGCCTTAATGTTTTGCATGTATGGTTTAATTTTAAACCAAGCTATAATATTTTATATGGCAACGATCTCAACATCACCCTTAATTTCATCTCAAAGGACCTAAGCTATGAAAATTGCAGGAGAAGCACACAATCTAGAATGAGGGGTGATTGAGATCACATTGAGCCAATCTCCTATGTAGAAGTGAAGTAGGATGAATATGTGTGGAAGAATATTATTAAATAAGGTCTCATGACGTATATGGAGAGGTTCATTGGACATGTCGTAACACTTTCTAGAGACTTTGCACGTAGGTGGAATGATAGGGAAGTCCTCATGCATGGGCTTAGGCTCTTGGTCACTGAATAGGTCATAAGGGAAATCACTGGCATGGGCTGCTCTAGAGTTAAGGTTTTTAAAGACAAGAAGAGAAAGGAAGAGATATTCAACATTTTTTATAACAAGGAGAAAAAAATTGAAATTTTAGAACCTAAGAGGGTTCATGAGGGTGGATTTACCCAAGAAATGGCTGGACATGTGTTTGTATAAAATGAGATACATTACACTAGAATGAAAACACATGGTGATTTAATCAAAACATTTCATCCTCCTTAACCATTTTAGGGGCCATACAATCAGCTTACCCTTTTTTATCCTTAAGTCTCTGGAAGCATCAGTCATAAATTACAAAAGCAACCCCTTGGTAGACCTAATCCACCATGAGCTTAGTCTATACCTGGTAAAAAAGGGAGAAGCCATTTGGCCAAATTTTTTTATGGAAGCCATCATATCACAAGTGAGCATGAAGATTCAATTAGAAAGGATGGAATTTTTTTTGGATTCCGAAACTGAGCAAGCAAGGGACCAAAATGAATTTTTTAGGGATGATTGCATGCAGGGGGATTTCAAACAAAGTGACAGTCAAAAGGGGGCTTCTGAAATAGTGACTCCAATTGCTAGCATGGGTAGGGCCTTATTGAACCCCAAGCTGAAAGATGATATTAAGCAATCCTTTGAAAAATTACAAACCAAAAGTGACTATCTAGAAGCTTCTATGTATGGAAATAACTAATGAGTTTGAGAAATTGACATGTCTTCTAGTTCATGGAAAATATGCTCTTGGTAAGGATAAGGAGGAATATGGAATGACTGAATACACTCCCCATAGGTTTAGAACCACACACAATGGTGATGGTGATGAAACCAAGAAGGAAACCGAGTAGGTGATGGAGGATCTCAAGTCCATTGGGATGAAGCAAAAAGGGCTAGACATGAAAAATAAGTATGGAATTGGGAATAGAACTAGAAGAAAGAAAAATAATTTGGAGAACATAGAGATCAATAAATTGGTCTTCTACTCTGGGTTCGAAGATTCAGACTAGCTAGGTAGTGGTCTAGTTCTCCTTTAGTTTTTTGCTAGTTTTTGGTGTCTTTTAAGTATAATTTGGAGTTTTCAGTTGGTTTTTAAGTTTTATTTAGCTCTATTTTGCTAAACTTTCTCGCACATCTTTCACCTTATTTTTGTATGGGTAGGGGATCCATCAACCTGTTTATTAACCTATCATATTCATATATATATATATATATATATATATATATATATATATATATATATATATATATATATATATATATATTTTTGCTAAACTTTCTCGCACATCTTTCACCTTATTTTTTTATGGGTAGGGGATCCATCAACCTGTTTATTAACCTATCATATATATATATATATATATATATATATATATATATATATATATATATATATATATATATATATATATATATATTCAAAGACTTGTCATTTACATTTCATGGTCTCTTTCTAATATGAGTGTAATGCAAGATATTACCTATACATTTGAACCAAAGACCTTCATTTATATGTTTAGGCTACCAATTATTTAATTTAAACTCATTCTTAAAACATAGATTTGCACTAGAGACCTTCATGTATATGTTTAGATGAATATTCATTTAAATTAAATTACATATTTTAATTTTTTTCATAATGTGAAATTATTTAATTTAATAAATATATTTTTTAATACATTTAAATTGATATATGCTTTTCGATTGATATATTAAATCGTATGTTTTTTAAAAAAATAAATTAATAATTAAATTATGTGACTTAAAAGAAAATAAAGTAATGAATAATAACTACAAAAACATAACCAAAATATACAAATTAAAACACTTTATCACTGCAACAAACTAAATATGAACTGATTTTATTTAACCATCAGTGTCTAATATACCATGGAGAAATTGTTGATAGAAAGTATATAAGATCCCAACACAAATGCTTAGTTGATATCCAAATTATTTATTACAATGAAAATAATACATTATTTGTAATTAAAAAAGATGTAATGCGATTCTATAATCTTACTTTTATTAATTTTGAGAATGGATTGTGAAGATAATTTATTTTTATTTATTTTTTAAATATTTTATATGAACAGAGTATTAAGAGTAGTATGACATGGTAATTGTGTTTGAATATGAATTTAATATTAGAAGGGTATTTTGAAAGGGAAGAGTTAAAATATTGATAAGATAAATTAATTAATTTTAAAGACATTTTGAATAGAAAGAATTAAAATATAGTTGAGGAATTATAATTAAGAAAATTCAAATGATTCACAAGACATTTCAAGTGAGAAGAGTCCTCATATTATTAAAACAATTAGGTTAAGAAGATAAAAAGGATTATGAAAGTTGAAGTAAATGAAAATAACTATAAATTATATTTAATTTAAAATGTTTAAATAAAAGTTATATTATGTATATATTTTATTTGATTTTAGAGATCAATTTGAGATTTAAATAGTGTGTGTGTGTGTGTGTGTATATATATATATATATATATATATATATATATATATATATATATATATATATAAAATGAGTGATAATGATTTTATTTGATGTTGATAATAATTTTAAAAATTATTATCACCATCAAAATAAAATTTATATAGCAAGAATAATTTTAAAATATGAACATTATTTGTGTCTCCATTTTGTGTAGAGTTATTAATTTTTCTTTTAATAAAATTTATTTATTTTCATAGTATTTAATTCGTAATAAATTAATTTAGGTATTTTAAAAAATAATTAGATGTATTAATTTTGAGGTATTTATGTTGGATATATATTTTTTTTAAATTAAATTGTTTTAAATTGATTAATCTAATTTTATTATTTAATTTCATATTTATTGATGACAGAGGGCCTCAATTTAGTTGTGTACTAGGACACAATATTTATAAATATATTTATAGATTTAAAAAAATGGAATCCAAATTCTATTGTTTACTTAAAATATTAAGATTGTTTGATCATCTTCTCTAACAAAAATAAAAAACTATTTTATAACAGTAAAATAAAATTTAAATTTAAAATCAAATATTTTTATGAACAAAATCACAAATATAAATTACACCATTCAATATAATCATTATCTATAAATTATTATTCATAAAATTATCATTATAATTAATTAAAAATTTAATTTATTATAAATATTTATTATATATTATTATAATATTACTTTGACTTAATATGTGAGAGATGTTGTAGTGTTAAAAGGGCCATCCACGTTGGAAGTGCGAGTCACATTGATTAGATTCCTACTTTTATTGGGCATTAAAGATGGTATAAAAAGAAATTATATTTTAAAATAATGTAATAATTATTTTTATTGTAAAGAGAAATTAACTACATAAAAAATACTTTTACGTGGGACATTTGTGAAGTGCCCCTCTATAAAACTATATTAGAGGAAACCTAAACTTTTCAAGCAATAAAAAAAATCATGTAAAATAATAAACCATGTTACAATACACTTTTAACATTTTTCTCTATTAAACCTTGGATCTCCATTTCGTAGGGTGTGGAAGTGGTAGATGCAATGTGGAAACAAGTTTTATTTTAATCGGTTGACAGAGAAATTGATATTAGGGTTATAGATTTCAAAAAAAAAATTGGAACATTAAAATGGTAAAGATTATTAATTGGTTTTTCAAAAAAATTCATTTTTTTTTTTTAATTTTTTATTTTTATTTTAATTAAAAAGTGTATTGTGAAAAAAGTTTCCTGTGCAAAGTTAATATTGGTTCAATGATTAATTATGAAAGGCGTAGATCAAAAGTAAAAAACTAAGAATAAAATAAAAAGAAATTGTTAGTGATAGTTTTTAATAGACGATAGAGGCTCTCCTTTATCAAAAATAGAAAAGATTGGTTGTCACTCATTGATAGTTTCTTTTTTTAATGTAAAGAGTTTTATTTTAGTTTTTTCGATTGTATTTCTTTATAAATATTTCTTTAAAAAGTTGTTTTTTAGTGGTCAGGGTATTATAGAAATATAACCTTTTTTAATGTAATTATATTATCTTTTTATTGTTAGTTTGGAATGTTATTTCAATTTGATTTTTTCAGTTCTATTTTGTTAAATGATTTTATAAAGTAAATATTTTTGTATTTCCACTTCTTCACTCTTGATTAATGGTTTGGGATCTTTCAAAAACCCTCCTTAAATAATTAAATTGATTGATTATGTCAACTTTATGATTTTATATAATTATATTGGCTTTTTATTGTTAGTTTGGAATGTTATTTCAGTTTGATTTTTTAATTCTATTTTATTAAATGATCTTATAAATTAAATATTTTTGTATTTTTAATTCTCCATTCTTAATTAAAAGTTTCAGACCTTTCAAAAACCTATTTTAATTAATTAAATTAATTAATTATATTAACTTTATAATTTTTAAAAATTGAATATATTATTAAATTTCTGATAAACTATTTTTAAATAATCCATAACAACCCGCCAAAAAAAGGGGGGGTTTACTCCTAATTAAAAAAAATCATTCTAAAATTAGATTAGATGTGAAGATATAGTAAATTATTTTAATACTTAACAAATACCTAAGGACCCTTCCGAAATAACGCAATATTGGCACAAGGACTTAGGGACCTAAGCCATCCAAAGTGGTAATGTTGTTTCCCATGTATATGATGACCTTAGATTTTAGTGTAATTTGGCTCCGTATAAGCCGAAGACCAATGTGATTCATAGTGCACAAAAGACGACCGTTACGCGGTTACAAATATGGATTTTTTTGGCGAGGAATTTATTGAAGGGAAAAGAAAATACAAATCAAGGATCATAAGAAGAGGTCGTTAAAATAATAATAATTGATTTTAGGGTTTACACACTAAAACTGAGATTAAGGTGGGGGGGTTCGTCTATTTTTACCCTCCTTTCTATTTGTAATGGGGGAGGTGATAGAAGTTTCTTAATACTTGAATTATTAATTTTAAAATTTGTGTAAGAGGTTTTCATTATTGGATTTTAAGTATAATGTTATAAGTTATGTATGCATCATTTTATTATAAAAATATATGATTAAATTATTTTTAAAAAAAATTATTATTGAATGGTGATGATTGTATAAAGTTTATTTTTAAAAATATAGAGTTATTATATGCATAAAATAAATGTCAAAACTTGATGAATAAAAAAATGGTATAATTAATATGTTCAAATTTGTTGTGTATATTATTATTTCGATAAAATGTAATTAAATTGGTTGTGATAAAATGTGATTAAAGAAACAACCTAAAAGATTATTGGGCATTGTTCATGATAAAATGGATACGAATAAAATTTTCATACAAAGTATAGGTAGAAAAAGAATGTCAAAAACTAATTTTAAGAACTTACAAAGTACTTTAACTCATGTGTTAATAAATGGACACAAAAATGAGTTTTTTGTCACTTTGCCATACCATTTATAAAACGTGGAGAAAAAATCAAGAACTAATGACTGATGTGAAATGTCATTTATTGTATAATAGTGTATCATTCAAATAGCCATTTCATGACATACTATTAAAAAATAAATTATATGAAAAATGCAAAGGGTATAAAGAATTATAAAGATTTATTTTCACATTCTCAAGTAATTAATGTATATAATTCAAGTACTTTATTCGTAAAACAACTATCACTTTTCTACTTGCAACAAGATAATGTTTCTAATGAAAATAATAACTATATCTTATTTGCATTTGTGTTCATTTTGATTGTAATAAGGATTTTCAACATTGTGTATGTAAGTCTCCTAATAAAACACACCCATGATAATATAGATTGAAATTTTTGGAGACTATCAATATTGTTATCTAAATTAGAAATATTCTCTTTGCCACATATTATGGAAACTTATGAAATACTCAAAGAGAGGCTAATTACATTTAATTCATGCTTTATTGAGTAACTTTATGACTTTATAGCATTTGTGAAGCCACATTTTTAGATGGAAACTACACGATAATGAATATAAGAAAACTTAAAAAAATTAAACTCTGTGTTATAGACAACATACTCATGATGGAATGTAAAATAAATATAAATTATCTTATTTAATATTATCGAATCAAAATCTAGCATATATATTAAATGATGGTAAAACAAAATTTATTATATAGTAACCTCCACTGACACCTTTCAAAGAATTAAGAGTGAAAAAAGATAATAAAATAATATATTGCACATTGATAAAAGAGTGCTATAAATGGAGGTAAAGCAATCTAAATTCCAAAAATTAGAAATTAGAAAAATGTTTTTAATGCTTTTGATAAATACTTTCTCAATTGTAATGAGATGTTAGAAGATTG
The DNA here is from genome assembly GCA_037957365.1 of Torreya grandis. Classification (NCBI taxonomy): domain Eukaryota; kingdom Viridiplantae; phylum Streptophyta; class Pinopsida; order Cupressales; family Taxaceae; genus Torreya; species Torreya grandis. The sequence continues at coordinate 1,451,256 of JARHVA010004364.1, read as the reverse complement.
TTTTTTTTTTTTTTTTTTTCTTTCTTTCTTTTTTTTTTAAATAAAAATAAAAATACTTAGATATATGTGACCATTTAATAGGAGCCACATCCTTTATCATATATGTTCATAAAATCAAAATATTTTAATTAATAATTTTATTTCTAAGGACCTTATTTTAATGAAAGACCTCAAGATGAATTTAATCTAATGATGGATTAATAATGATATTTATAGGGACATTTTTTTAATGAAAGATCTCAAGATGAATTTAATCTAATGATGGATACATATACATGTCAAATGTTTTTAATACAATTAATTGAAAACATATCGTAATATAGTTGGGTAGGGCATAAAGGGATAGTCACAACAATAAAAAGAGATGCTTAGAATGTATCTCAAAAGACGAGGTTTCATTAGCGGGAACATAATGATAAAAATAATACAAATAAAAAATTGTATTAGGAATATTTAAGGCTAAAGCAATGGTGGATAAAATCAAATGAGAGAACATAAAAAATTGATGTGAATAACATCTTTTCGATACGATCATTAAAAAAAAGGAAATAATATTAAATTAAAATATCATAAGGAGAACATGAAGCCATCAAACCATACTTTGCAAATATCATAAGAATAAGATAATAAATAATATATCATGTCTTAGAAATAATAAATCTATTAAATATAATATGTACTATCATCTTTGTTATATATCTAATTTCTATATTAAATAAAAAATAATTATATAATTCTTAATAATTTTTATAAGAGTCAACATAAACTTTCAAGTTCGTATACGATGTCAAATAATTATTGACATCGGCACTAGTATCAAAAAAATTAATTGATGTAAGAATCATTTTACGACAATGATTAAAGTGTTCATTGCCAATTATATTCTATGGGGTGGGACCGACCTTCCTTTCCACCTACCCCGAGACCGGGATGCACGTTAGCTGGAATCTCTGCTGACATTGAAATCCGACAAAACATAATTTAATTAGCCTGTTTGTGGAGGGCACGCTTAGTCAGCATTCATATATCAATCGATCTTTTAATATTCATACCATGTGAATTTATATCAATGATTGAGAATAAGTCGGCCGAATTTGTAAGTGTTAAGTGTTGATTAAGATCCATCCGTTGGAGAATAGGAGTCTGTAGTTGTATATAAACATATGCCCAGATAAAATGTTCACAGATTTTAGATCCCTACTGCTAAGTAGTATGTCTTAGTATATGTTTCAAGCATGGACTGCAATTCAGCTTTTATTGGTGTTACCTGTACTAATAGTAATTACCATAATATCCAGATCATCAAAGGCTAAGAAATATCCACCAGGTCAGCTTTGCTTTTCTAGCGTGTTGTTTTTCATATTGTTGGGGACGATTTGAAAGATGTTTCAGAGAGTTTTGGGATGATTTGATAGATGTTTCAGAGAGTTTAAAAATTGCGAATGCAGGTGTGAGTGCATGGACGATCACGAAGGACCTTGTTCTGCACAAGGATAAGGTACCCCCTCGAACATTCTACCAGTGGGCCAAATGCTACGGTCCAGTCTATTCTGTCCGCACAGGGCCTTCTTCTGCTGTTGTTGTCGTCAACTCAGCTAAATCTTGCAGACAAGTAAGTTTGTACACAACCCAAGAGCTTTTTGTTTTCAAATGGGAAACACTGTAAATCTGTTAAAATGCAAATGTGGGTTGCAGGCCATGACGGATTATCATTCATCAATCACAGCAAAGAAACTCACAACAGCGTTGCAGGTGCTTTCGTTGGATAAGACAATGGTGGCCTTGTCTGACTATGGGAGCGATCATCGTTTGATGAAGAAGCTCATGGTCTCCCACCTCCTCGGAACAACTCCTCAAGTACTTTCCTTCGGCTATTTCAGAATTCTACAAAAGTCCATTTTTAAGATAACTTATTAACATGACTGCGAAGAATAACGTCGCTTTAAAAAAAAAAAAGCTGTTGCAAGTATGTTCTGCTTGATTACTCTATGTTTTATATACTCATTCTATCCTCCATCTCTTTTTTTTTCTAACAGAGAAATAATGCATTTCTGCGGGAGGAGATGATGCACAGGATTGTAGATTCCATCTACCGTGAGTTGAAGGACACTTCCAACAATACAGTGAACATGAGCAAAATCATTTTAGATCACTTGTTTCCCTTTGCTTTGAATCAAGTAACCCTCCAACTAAACAATAGTCATATAGTTCATTTGTTTTTTGTTGTATGTTTGAAGGTATTATATGGAATCACTGAATTATATAGAATGTGGGTATTTTTGTATTTTGAAAAATTACCGAGATACGATTTTAGTTTTAATGATTTGAGTTTTTATATTGAATTTCTAGAAGAATTTGAACGTTGGTGGATGAAATATGAACAACCATCATCCTCACTAATTAAACTACAACACTTCTATATTTGCAATTTTTTTTGTTTACATACATTGTGTAATATTGATTTTATGGCTTGGATTACAGGTGATAGGCAGGACAGTAGAGCCGTTGTACGTTGAAGAGTTGGGCAGTGAAATTGTATCGGTGCAAGATATGTATAATCTTATAGTTGGAGATCCTCCAACTGCTGCGCTGGAAATCAACTGGAGAGACTTCGTCCCTTTTATAAATCGATGGCTTCCCAACAGAAAACTACGTGCAATGTTAAACGGAGTAACTCAGAGAAGAGCAGCAGTTGTCAAGGCTCTTATTCGCCAAGAGAGGGAGCTTCTATCCTCCGGAAAGGTACATTTAGCTTCTAACATTGACCTCCTTATATTTAACGAGTATATGTTATAAAACAATATATATGTAATGGTTATATATTGATGAATGAAGGAGACAAAGGGATATCTGGACATGCTGCTGAAGGAAGGCAAGCGTCTCAGCGAGCAGCAGTTGGAGACGGCAATATGGGAGCCCATAATTGAAAGCACTACTACAAGCCACGTGGCCATGGTGTGGGCTATGTTCGAACTGGCTAAGCATCCTCACTCTCAGGTACTTGTGTGAGAGTCATTACATTTTCATTAATGAAATCATTCTGGGTTGAAGAAAATACTCTAAAACCCTTCAACCTGAACAACAGGATCGGCTTTACAGAGAAGTGGAGGAATTGTGTGGCAAGAAAAAACTAGTGGAAGAGGACTCGTTTCAATTACCATATCTGAAAGCAGTGTTTTATGAGACTGTACGGAGACATTCTCCGTTGCCACTAGTGCCGCTACGTGTCGTACATGAAGACGTGACAATTGACGGCTACGATGTACGAGCAGGATGGAAGGTCATTTAATAATAATCTATCTAATATTATTAAAATACAGCATACTTTTCTCTCCAAAAATTATTTAGTGTGTATGGTTGATGGTGTTATGTTACAGATATTGATTAACATATGGGGAGCAAACAACTTCGAGGGAGATTGGGAAAATTCAGAGGAGTGGAACTCAGAGAGACAACTTAGGTTACGTGTGGAAGAAGATATATATAGAACAATCGTATTTGGAGCTGGGAATCGTCTTTGCGTTGGATGGGCACAGGGGGTGACTATAGCCTCATTGGCAATAGGGAGGATTGTTCAGAACTTTAAATTGGAAATGCCGACAGGACATGAGGAAGACTATGAGACGATTGCGAACACAGGGACTCACAAGCTACGTCCTCTCTTTATGATTCTCACCTCTAGAATTATAGGATGAAAAAAAAACATTGTCAAATCTCATTGCCACATTTGCTAGTGGATGGCAATGTTCCCTGCAAGCGTACAAGCTTTCATGATGTTTCTCCTTTCTTTCTTTCTTTTGCCTTTTGTTGTGGGATGTGCATATTATAACTAGCTATCGCCAAGTCTATGAGCTTTCATGGTGTATATTTCGTAAGTGCATATTTGCACTTCGAAAAATATTTGGATTATGCAACTAGACATTAATTTGACAATTATGAAGAGTAAATTTATTTGAAATAAATATTAATGTTTCTCATGATATTACAAGAATGACAGGGAATTAAAATTTAGTCGAGGTATGTTTTATTGTTCACGAGATTAGAGGAAAAAGGTGTTTACTACGAGAGAAAACAATTGCGGAAACTTCTTTATGAACTGCGGAAGACAGAGACGATGCACACAGAGAGTTAGCTTCGTTCAAACCCTAGGTCTCTTTTTTGCTACTAGTTTTTCATGAGGCTTAAGACTTCGGTAAGGCAGTCTAGAGCCAATAATTGCCTAGGTCTGGGCTGCTGCTAGTTTTTCATGAGGCTTAAGACTTCGGTAAGGCAGTCTGGAGGCAACAATTGCCTAGATCTGGGTCATGACGAAAGAGAACGAGATTTGAAAATGGTTCAAGAGTCTCAGACACATGGAGGGACCTTGTCAGTTGAATGGTGAGAGAGTGGCTTTGGACAGTTCTGTTGATGCCCTCAGCACGGAGTGCAGAGATGAAGTGACTACAGGGATTCAAAAGGACAAAAGTGACACTCTAAAAGGGGACTTGCCCAATACTAAAGCATGTAAGACCCCAGAATTTCTACTTCCGAATGAAGTTATAAAAGTCATTACTGAATGACAAAATCATTCTATTATTTTATTTTTCTTAAGGGTTGTTCCTTCTGAATTTGATTTTTACCGTTGGGTTAGAATGAATTGGGAAAACAGGGGTTGGGAAATCGAATCCTTAAGAGGGCTAGGGAAAGGATATGTACCTTGCACCTTTAAACTAGTAGAACATGCTCAAGCAATGATTCAATATGGTATTTGGGTTATTTTAAAACAAGTCTATTATATACAGGGTTGGAGCTTTGACTTCCATCCTGTAGGGCCATCTAGATCTAGATATCCTATGTGGATTGAATTACCATATCTAGATTTAGCCTTCAACTCATTTTTGAAAGATATTATGTCATAGATGGGTAAAGTCATCTGGTGCAAACTTAATTCTGACAAGTTCGCTAGCTTAAGAGTCCATCCTAGGGTTTGTGTGGAAGTGGATTTGGATAAGCAGTTCCTTGAAAATATCGTGCTGATTGGCCCTAATCTTGAGTTTGAAAAACCATTGGTATATTTAAATAAGCCCAATGCATTTTTTTTTTGTTGGAAAGGACATTTAATAAGATATTGTCCTACTAGGAAAACTAGATATATCCAGCCTTCCCCAATTTTTGCCTTAGTCCTTCAAGGATCTCTGTAACTTTCTTAGCCTTCACCTAGTCAAAGGGATCAACCTAATCCAGTCAAACCTTCTATTGCTTCCCCAAATAGTCATCCAAATAAGCCATCTGTTGAACCACCATCCAAGGCTTTTCCATCCTTCAAAGATGTAGTTTTGTCTGATAGATGGAAAGTGGTCAAAAAAAGAAAGGAATCCTTATATCCCCTTAGTTTTTCATTCTTATTCTCGTGTCAAACTTCCTTCTTCCTCTCCTACTTCTCAAATTTAGAATGTAAATAAGTCCATCTCTACTTCTTCATTGTCTACCTTCCAAGATCAGTTTCGTAAACTTTTATCTCCCTCATCTTTTCCTCGACATAGGTCAAGGGCCCCCTCTTTAATGACTAAAGATTTTCATAATGGAAGTCACCAAGTTACTATTGCCAATCAGTTTGATATGTTACTGCAAGAAGATGAACTTATCATATCATCTTTGCCATAAAGTGCAATGTTCTATCATGGAATGTTAGAGGGATTTCTCTCCCTCACCGGAAGTTTAAAGTTAATGAGATTGTTATCAAATGGAAGCTTGATATTTTGTTTTTGCAAGAATTCAAAGTTAGTGGCAATCGGCTTTAGGCATCACTATTTCATGTTTGGAGATAGGTTTTTCTACACACATCTCATAGTGAGGGCAGAGGAGGAACTGTTTTGGGAATAGCTCCATGGATAGCAAAGCATATTATTGATAAAGGGGAGGACCCCTCACATAGCTGTGTCTGGGCCCTTATTTTTATCAATGCTTTGCCTATAAGATTATGTTTTCTGTATGCACCCAACCATGCGAAAGATCGTAATATTCTTTGGAAATGGATGTCAAAGCATTTACCTAATGTTGATTGGGTCTTAGACGGTGATTTTAATATGGTTAAACACTATGATGATTGTAGCTGATCTAACCAAGCTAAACTCAACAATGAGGAATTTGATAAATGGTTATTTTGTCATAATTCTTTGGGTGTTGTAGATCCTATTTTTGACAAATCTTTCAATCATGTCAATTATTTGTATACTTGGACCAACTGCAAAATTAGGAGGTGAGAGGAAATTAAGTAGACTTGACCGAGCACCTGTACCAATCACAGCAGCAGAGGAGGACTTCAGAAGCCCTGCAATAGATAGACTAGCGTCAGCATTCCTAAGCTTGTTTCCCTTTGCATTCACAGCCACATTCCCACTCGCTGCAGTAAACTTTGACTTTTGCAGACCGCCCGGACTGTCATGGAGAGGAGAGGGAACCCGATATCGAAGCACTCCAGCCTCCAAACCTGACGCATCATCTTGAGGAGCAGACAAATCTACATATCCCTTTCCTAGCGCTTTTGTAGAGGAGTTATGGAGAGTAGAATCGTCGCTCAACCATATTGGAGAGAGTTTTTGAAATTATTATAGGCGGGCTGAAGAAAACGCGAGTAACCATATTGGAGAGAACCCTTTCGTTATTTTATTTACAACTTACATTTAAAAATTATTATAATAACTAATTAAATATAATATATTGTCGATAGACCCTCCCTCAATAAAAATCACTCTGAAGACAATAGCCTTTTTGAACAATGCAACAGAGGTAAGTAAATCCAAACCAGAGCCCTTCTATTTGACTTTGATAGTTGGAAAGAAACTCTTGCATAATGCGATGATAAGCTTAGGGATTAGTACTATAGTAATGCCTAAGCAAATAGCTGATGCTTTAAAAATAAAGTATGAACTACTTACTAGAGGAGTCATGCAGCTGGATGGCAAATCAGTGCAAACAATAGGGAGAATTAAACAACTTCCATTGCAATTATATACTTGCCCCAATATAATTGTCAATCAAGATATAGTAGTCATAGATATACCCCCTATATTTGGCCTATGTTTATCTAGGGATTTCACAGCCAAGACAGGAGGATATATGTCACTTGATTGGTCTCACCTCATTCTAAAAACCAAATATGGTTCAAAGATGAAAATACTATCTGAGCTATTATCTAAAAATCACATCACCAATGAACCAACCTCTAAACTAGAGGTAGCTCATGCTATGCTAAATAAGGAAGAAAAGGTTTTTGTTGAAGAGTTGGGTGACTAGACTAAACATGACCAGGAAGAGGAAAATAACCATTTGTTAGCTATGATGCATAGTAATCCATATGGAAATTATGACTCTACTGGTCTGGGCACTTATGTCATTTTTGATGAAGACCATAAAATCCCAAATGTTTGATTGGAGAAAATGCCAACTACTCAAGAGTGAAAAAGATTCAGAAATTTGGACTTTAAATTTTGATGGGACTAGAAGTAGAAGTGGTCAAAGTTACGTGGATGCTGCAAGTGTCATCGGCCGAGATACATTTTATAATTTCTCTAAGTTACTTAGAATGTGCCATGTGTCTCTTAGTAATTCAGTGGAGCACGACAAGTGTCGGTATCTACGTTTCATGATTCTTATGCATTTCAAAAGCTTATTTCAATAAGCTTCTCTCAGGGTCAAGCGGAAGGTGCCAAACCACAACCGTTGAATGTTTCAACATGTTTTTCTAAAAGAAACATAAGCCACCACGTGCCCCTCGCTAAAAGTAGCGAAAGCCGCCAAGTGTCGACATCCGCAGTTTCTTCATTTTGTTTTGTTGATTAAATAAAGACTATGGTGGGCCTTGAGTTTTGTTTCTGAGACCAGTGGAAGCTGCCAAGTGTCACCATTCGTGTAAATCTGAAATGAGGTCTGAGTGTTTCTATAGTATAGCTAAAGCGATGCAAAGACCGACACGTGTCACCTTCCACAGGTTTCTCAAAAGGTAGCTAAAGAAAGCGGAGACTGCCACATGTCCATTGTTAAAGATGCTCGAAAAGTGCCACCTATCCTTGTTCCCTTTTTGAAGTTACTCAGGTGAGAAGTATTGTGGGTCCCATTCTCTATAAATTGTTAAAGTTTCGAAGAAGTAGACTGTGATAGATGTCAAGGACAGAACACTCCTGAGCAAAGACACAATCAAGAATATAAGTTACGCAAAAAGTACCTTGTGTCTTCTTTAATTGCTGTAAAACATGCCAAGTGTCATTTTTTAGTGTCTCCTAAATAATAAGAAGGTTTTCAAGTAGAGTAAGTGAAGCTGTCAAGTGTCTTGGCCCGTTTCATAGTGAGAAGCGTTTCGTGTATCTATTTCAGCCAATGAACTTGTAGGAAGATGGAACGTTTCAGATCCAAGAAATATACTGTGTAAGACACTTCTAGTTCAGTTAGAGTTCAATTAGACCGTTGTATTGGGAACGTGCAGGCAATCTAGAGTTAGTCCGATGCTATAAATATGAGTGCATGAATCAAAACCAAATCATCAGAAGATAGAGAGAATTTTTAGCAAGAAATTATTATCAAAAAGTTTTAGACTTTTAGATATGACCAGGAATATGATTTGCCTTTGTTCTATTTTCTTGAGTTAGAAGGTTTATATAATTGAGCATGTTTATGTGCCTTTTATGTGACTAGACAATTAATAAGAAGCTGGAGTTACGTGCCTTTGTTGATATTTTCTGTATTACTGCAAAAAAATAGTCTAACTTGTGAGCGTTTGATTCTAATGTTCTCATCTTTTACATTGACCATGCATTGATTGCTCTTTAATGTAGTTGAATCTTGAAGATAGCTTCATTGTGCTTAGAATTAAATGTCGAATTAAACTTAGGCACATCACCATAGTTAGAGTTTCTTTCATTGCATTTGTGTTTCTGTTTAATACCTATCCTTTTTTTCACAATAATTTTTTAGATAAAAAAGAGCCAGCTTCTTTAAACTCTGGAGGTCATTTCAGGTTGCAAGTCCCACATTCCTGAAACTTCCCATTGTTGGTGTTGGAAACAACACAATTCCAAGCATCAACAGTTTTTGGTACGCCCGGTGGGACACCATCTTGAAGTTTCTTTCAAGACCGTATGAACTAGAGAGCTACAAGGAGTCAGAGTTGTGGACCAGTAAAAAGATCTCAATCTACTATAAATCTAGGTATTCTTTTTCCACCATTGGTAACAAGTCCAAGGAGAAGGGTCAATCAGTTTATACCAATACCAAGAGCAAACATGGGAGCTCCTATACCCCTAAGGAATTATGCATTTTAAAATACTAGTAGTCATTTGATCCTCCTAGAATCACCAAACACTTGGGACCCTATTCCAGTAAATGCCCTGAAAGCTCTACCAAAATTCAATGGGCAAGATTTCAAAACACCTGAAGAACATCTATAGGATGTGTTTGATGTCTGTGCAATTCATGTGGTCACATAGCAAAATGTGGCTATAAGATTATTAGCAGCTTCTTTTAAAGAAAAGGATGTGGAATGATACGATCTTTGACTCCAAATACAATATCTACATGGGATCAGCTTGGAGATCTTTTCTTTGAAAGATTTGAAGAAAAGGGTGATAAGTCTTCTTTGTTACAACAATTGATTACTATCAAAAGGGCATCACAAGAAGCAATGACTGACTTCAATTCAAGATTTCAAAAGACATGGAAAAGAATCCCTACTACAGTAAGACCATTACCAGGTATGGCTATATTATTTTATCTTAAAGCTTTAAATTCAGATATATTAGTAATGATTCAGTCACTTGGAGGTCAGACTCTGCCAGAGGCTTATGACTATGCAGTCAGAGCTGAAAATAATTTAATAGATACTGAAAAGTTGCTCCCAAAGCCTCCCATGCCCATGTTTCTAGAGATTACATTACCGTTTCATCAAGAAGCCCCTAATTCCATAGCCTCAATTGTGTCTATGTATAAATATCCTAAACAACCTACTAAAGAACTATTCCCTGCCCAGTCATTTGAGATGGATGATATCAAGAACATATTAAGGACATTTTCTAATGAGTTAATTAACATAAAAAGAGAGTAGAATCCTTATCATAAACCCCAATATCAAGGCTACCAAGGAAATAGATTTCCACCATAGCCAAACTAGTATTAGGGTCATCAAAGGCAAAATAACCCTTAGCCAGCAAACCAATCAGTTGCAGTCCCTACACCCTCACAGATTATTCCCCCTAATCCAAATAGGGAGATTGTTCAAGGGTAGAATAATTGTGCAGATGGCACTAATGCCTGGTGTTTTCCTTGTAATAATGCTCATATGTCCAGAGTTTGTCTCATGGGTAATCTACAACAAAAGGTAGCAAAGTAAAGAAGAATGGATGGATAATTTGCAAGTACTTCTGACACTCAAGCATACCAATCTTCTGGTATGCAAAATTTAGTTCTGATGGCTTAGATGCAAGGGATGTCTTACAACAAGAAGAAGAAATAGCCTTAGAGAATGCTTTGTTTTCATGGGTTGAAGATGAAGAGTCAGTATTCTTGAATGAAGCTTATACTTCCAAGACTAGTGGTGCAATCAAACTACTATACCAGATCAAAGAGAAGGATGATGGAATAGCCTGAAGTCACAAATAATGAAGTTATGGGGCCTCCTCCATTTCAAAGTCATCAAAACATATCTACTAGACAAGAAATGCCTCAGCTAGTGTAGAACCAAGTAAATGCTGGACAAGTTCAAAAAAAAGTAAGGTACCCTTATTTTTTAAGAACCCAAACATTAGGACCAGTGAATGTGGTGGATTAGCTGAAGAGAACTCCAGCACAAGTGTCAATATGGGACATATTATCCATTCTTGAGCAAAAGATACTATTACAAGAAGCTCTATAGGGCCAAACAGTGCCTAAACATACTGGCACCAAAGAAGGACTTGCTGATAAAGAAAAGCTCAAGGACATAGTTCCTCTAAAGACAACAACCTTTTTGAACAATGCAGCAGAGGTAAGTAAATCCAAACCAGAGCCTTTCTATTTGACTCTGATAGTTGGAAAGAAACTCTTGCATAATGTGATGATAGACTCAGGGGCTAGTACTACAATAATGCCTAAGCAAATAGCTGATGCTTTAAAAATAAAGTATGAACCACTTACTAGAGGAGTCATGCAGCTGAATGGCAAATCAGTGTAAATAATAGGGAGAATTATACAAATTCAATTGCAATTATATACTTGCCCCAATATAATTGTCAATCAAAATGTAGTAGTCATAGATATAGCCCTTATTTTTAGCCTATGTTTATCTAAGGATTTCAAAGCCAAGATAGGAGGATATATGTCACTTGATTAGTCTCACCTCATTCTAAAAACCAAATATGGTTCAAAGAATGAAAATACTATCTAAGCCATTATCTAAGGATCACATCACCAATGGACCAACCTCAAAATTAGAGGCAGCTCATGCTATGCTAAATAACGAAGAAAAGGTCTTTGTTGAAGAGTTGGGTGACTAGACTGAACATGACCAGGAAGAGGAAAATAACCATTTGTTAGCTATGATGCATAGTGATCCATATGGAAATTATGACTCTACTGGTCTAGGCACTTATGTCATTTTTTATGAAGACCATGAAAACCCAAATGTTTTAAGGGAAGAAATGCCAACTACTGAAAAATCTAAAAAAGATTCAGAAACTTGGACAAAAAATTTTGATAGGGCAAGAAGTAAAAGTGGTGCTGGAGTAGATATTTGTCTTGTTACTCCAAATGCGGAGAAGATTTTGAGAGCTATCCGTTCCCAATTTTATTTTACTAATAATGATGTTGAATATGAATCCTTAGTACATGGACTCATATTAGCCAAGAAAAAGGGAGTAAAGAATCTGATAGTAAAAGGAGATTCAAAATTAGTGGTGAAGCAAATTAAGGAAAAGGAAATAGACAAAATTGTAAGGATGAGATCCTATAAACACAGAATTTGGGACTTAATAGAATATTTTGAAGCTTTCAACATTGAAATAGTTCCTAGAATCCAAAATTCTAAATCTGATAGGATGGCACAGATTGGCTCACAGTTTGATCTAGTAACTAGCTTATTAGTTAACAATGAGTCATTAAAAGTTATAGTAAGGCCAACTATCCCAGACAATGACGAAATTGGCAAGTATTTGAAAATAATTCTTAGGTACTCTCATTCTTGCAACAATCAAAGGAATTTGTTAATCAATTGCAACCAAAAATTGAAGAGGCATATGGAGACCAAGTTATACAATTAAACAATAATAAGCTTCCCAAAGCCTTGATCACTTTAGAAAACCTATTTGATCTAAAATATGTATGTCTAGAGAAGAAAAGGTTTCAAGTAAATAAAGCAGATTATTTTGAAATAGAGGTGAGTGAAGGGAGAAATTAAAAATTAGAAATTGTGCAACTCAAGAGGAAAGAGAAAGACTAATTGACTTATGCAAAAGATATGACAGAGTCATAGCCTAGAGCTATGAAGACCTTCATGGATATAATAGAGACATCATTCAGCACACAATAGAAATAACTGAATGATCTAAGCCAATCAGACAAAAATAGAGGCCAATAAATCCAAGGATTGAACCTCCAATGGTAGATGAGTTGAAAAAACCCTTAGATTCTAAAATAATTTTTCCAATCAAACACTCAACCTGGGTATCAAATTTAGTACTAGTCAGGAAAAAGAATGGTGACATAAGACTCTGTGTAGATTTCAGAGACCCGAATAGAGCATTTCTAAAAGATCACTATCCCTTGCCCTCTATGGAACAAATTTTACAGACTGTGGCTGTATCAAAGATATTTTCCTTGCTATATATATTTTTTTAATACAATCAGATTTGGTTGGATGATGAAGACCAATACAAGACTGATTTTACTACCAAATGGGGAACATTTGCATATCCTAAGATGCCATTTGACCTATCAAATGCTGGAGCCATTTTTCAAAGAGCTATGGATGTAGCATTTGGGAAACTTATAAATAAAATCATCCTGATTTATCTTGATGATCTTACTATTTTTTCCAAGAATGTTGTTGATCATTTTGATCTTTTAGAATTTATTTTTAAGAAATGTCAAGAATCTAAAATATCCCTGAATCCCAAGAAATGTATCTTTGTTGTACCTCAAGAAAAATTATTGGGACATATAGTATCTAAAGGAGTTTCTATAGAACCAGAGAGAGTTGCAGCCATAATGAACTTGCCCCTAACAGTAAATAAGAAAGCAATTCAATCTTTTTTGGGGAAGATTAATTTTGTCAGTCAGTTCATATCTGACTTTACAGGCTTAGTGAGACCAGTGACAATCTTGTTGAAGAAAGACCTGATATTCAAGTGGACTACAGAAGGAAGACAAGCTTTTGAAGAGGTCAAGAAAGCAATTTCAACGGCCCCATTACTTAGAAACCCAGACTTTTCTAAGACTTTTGTAATGTATGTCTATGGAGGAGAGATCAGTATTGTTGTTGTCCTAACATAGAAAGATGATAGATAGGAGGGAAAGCATCCAATAGCTTTTTTCTCAAGGAATCTTAGGGAATAGGAAACCAAATACAACTTTGTAGAGAAACAAGTATATACTATGGTAAAAGCCCTCAAGAAATTCAGGTATATAGTACCAAGAAGTAAGATTTTGATACTTGTGGCTCACCTAAGTGTTAGAGAATACATTATGGAGGGTGAAATTACTGAAATAAGAGCAAACTGGATAACAAACATCCTTGAATATGATATAGAGTTCAAACCACTAAGTTAGTCAGAGGAAGGGGGTTGTGTCAATACATGATTCAAGAGCTTGAAAAGATGATACCTGAAGAAACAGATTCAGAAACAGAAAAGGAAACTATATTGAGGATACAAGAGGTTGATCAGAACTCTTGGGTTACAAACAAGATTCATTTTATGAAATATGGGATTTACCCAAGAGATATCCCTAAAAACAAGATGAGATACTATAGGATGCAAGGGTTCCATTTTGGTTTAATTGAACAAGTTCTTTTCAGAAGAAATTTTGATGGCAAACACTTAAGATGCATAGAGAAAGATGAGGCTAAGAAAATACTACATGAAATGCACCATAGAGTTTTAGGTGGATATTTTTCCACAAGAACCACAGCTATAAAGATAAGTGCCGTAGGTTATGTTTGGCCCACTTTATTTACAGACTGTTATCAACTGATTAAAAAGTGTCAATCTTGTCAATATTATGTGGGGATGAGAAGGAATGCAACAATGCACCTTATTCCTATAATTGTTGATGAACCCCTTGCTCAATGGGGTTTTAAATTCATTAGAATGATAAATCCAGTGTCAAGTATGGGTCACAAATAGATTCTAACTGTCACAGATTATTTCACCAGATGGACTGAGGTAGTGCCACTCAAAGAAGTAATAGAAAATGTGATCTTAGATTTTATAGGGAGGATCACTACTCACTTTGGGAATCCTCACACCATAATTTCAGATAATGCTAAAGCATTTTTAGGGTCTAAAGTATCTGAATTTGCATTAAAGCATGGAATATATCTAAAAACTTCCTCTAATTATTACCCTCAGGGTAATGGTTTGGCAGAATCAACCAACAAGAACCTGATTAGACTCATCAAGAGAATAGGGGATGATCATCACCAGAGTGGCATAAAGTGATTAATATAGCATTGTGGGCTGATAGAATTACACCTAAGTAGGTGATAAAAATGTCCCCATATGAATTGGTATACGACAAGCCTGCTGTAATACCCCTAATCTTGGAGATTCCTGCTCTCCAACTGTTAAAACATATTGAAATTGAGGAAAATGGCTCCATGTAGGTCATACTTACTGAAATTTTTGAAGTTCAAGAAATGAGGGATGTAGCACATGATTCATTAATAAAGCAGTAGAAAATAATTAAAGACTGCTTTGATAAAAGGACTTCAAATCCCCATTTTGAAGTAGGCTCTATTTTTTTGAAATGGGATGCAAGAGCTACCAAACCAGGTCAACACACTAAATTTGAAGCATTGTGGACTGGCCCATATAAAATTCTTGCATGTAAACAAAAAAATTTGTTTGAACTAGAAATAATGGAAGGTGAACCTAAAGATATTCTTGTGAATGGAATCTATTTGAAACATTTCAGTTAAGGTGTGTCTCTAATGTATTATAGATAGATAGTTTCCCTTTTCTTGTTGCTTTGTTTTCCCATTTTTCTTTCCCGCTCTTTCTTTTAAATAAGTGTTCATTGAACACGTGGCCGTGGCTCAAAGCCTTTTTCAAAATTTTCAAAACTCTCGACACATTAAATCTCTCTCAAAACTCTAACATTCCCCAAGGTACCTTGTGCAACCACTTTCAGAGCGTGTCCAAGTCACAGTCCCATAAAGATTTAGTAAGATTTACTAATGGTTATCCAATTTTAATGCCATTTTGAGACTTGATGCGTCAATTAAATACCCCATAACAAGAGTAAAAGCTTTAAAGTGTCTCAAACATTCCTATGTTTGCTAGAAAATCCTTGTTACCTACATTTTTAGTTCATAACAAACCTGCTTAGTGAAAGCACCTTCCCTATTGTAAAGCTCCATACCCGTTACCATAGTTCACTATTTTCAAGTATAGATATAGATATGGAGGGAGCACAGTCTTCACAACAAGGGTCCAAATTTTATGAATCCATTGATAATTTTCTCAAAAGCAAATCATATGCTTTGGGCACTGCACAACCCTTAAAGACATATCCACAGACTAGAGTTCTTGAAGTTGGTTATGCAAATGACCTAGCAAAGGTCAAATATTTTTCAGACAAAATCATGGACCCAATTCTTCAAAAGCCTAGCAAGACTCTAAGAGAAGGGGCACATCAAAGGTGTATTCAAAGGGCCAAGGTTAGACAATATGAAACATTCGCAATGAGGATATGGACTTCCCAGCTAACACAATTCATTGTCCCAGGTGTACATCCATGCCCTAACTTAGTTGAAATATTCTCTGAATTGTTTCATGCACCCTCAAATACCATATAATAGGGTCCATTCACAGTGCAAATTACACCAAAGGCTATTATAGACATGTTGGCCCTGTATCATGACAAGACAGCCACGTTTCCCACCATTGCCAAAATAAAAAAAAGTGGGAAAACGTCAATACTCAATTAAAGTTTTTTAAATCAGAATTTTAATTAGGTGATGATGATACTACTATGTCGACACTGCCAACAGCAATAGCACAATTTGCACAAGCTAGTCAAGATGCACTTTCCATGATGGCTTTCATTTTCAGAATGAAGGATGATATGACTGTTTGTGAAGAGTAAATGGCCATTCTATTCAGTTTTAAAATTGCTGACAAGACTCAAGAGTATCAGCTTGATTTCTCTGAGCAAATTGCATATTCAATGGTTGATCAGCTCACTCATTTCAAATCTAAAGGGGTTTTCAGGTATTCCTCTTATCTATTTCATCTCATATTGTATCAAAATTTTAGCATCTTTTCCCAACACATGCATCTAAATATGTATGACCCAAGCTTTGGTCTACATAAGACCATTCCTGTGTCTATATGGACACATACCTTGTCCAAAACTAGTGACCCATACGAATTTTGGGAACTTTTTGTTTCCCCTATTTTCTTTTTATCTAAGCCCATAGCCATTTGTAAATAGATTGACTCCAAGTGTCTCAGGCCTTATGACCAATTGCACTATTCCTTGTGATTACTTTCTTGGATCCCATCATACTATTATTAGAGTCCATGGTTTTAATGGAGAACCAGTGTTGCTACCTCAGATTTTGACCCTTAGGTTAGCATTTTCAGAGTTCACCAAGCAAGTGTCCATGGTGGATAATGAATATGGCACTGGAAAGAAAAAGAAAAAAATGTATGATGTTCCATGGGTGACAAACAACATGGCCCTAGAGGCTAGAGATGTTGAGCTTGTGTTGTTTACAAAGCTAGCCTTCCTTTTATTTTTTAATGGAAGATAAATGGGGATATGACCCAAATGGTTTCATAACTTCATGGGTCAGGAATAATAAGGTTGCTGCCAAAATTGTGCATGAGGGTCATCCTTTTTGCGAAAATAGAAGAAATCTTAGGGAAGATATTCCTAATTTTTATGTAGAATTGATGAATTTTCCCTTCAAGAAGACAGGGCATGGGAAATTTTTTATGTTAAGCAGAGATAT
The DNA here is from genome assembly GCA_037957365.1 of Torreya grandis. Taxonomy (NCBI): domain Eukaryota; kingdom Viridiplantae; phylum Streptophyta; class Pinopsida; order Cupressales; family Taxaceae; genus Torreya; species Torreya grandis. The sequence goes on along the minus strand of JARHVA010004364.1, from coordinate 1,434,077 downwards.
TTTGATCCTAAAATAAGAATGACTTCTGGTTTAAGAAGAGTATTAAAGAACAAAGACTAGAACCCTGAGAAAATAGAAGCCTATTGGAAATATAGGCAAGAGATTTGTGAGACTACTCACTCTTTTGCCAATGTGGAATTAGATGAGAAATGGAAAGAAATTTGGGATGAATGTCATCTGTCTCTTATCTCTAGCCCTGATACAAGCAATTTACAGACCTAGGGTGGAGAGTCAAAAGCTAGTGCAGAATCCAGTCATACATTGCAAACCGCAGGACAAACCTCATCCACAGTCATTGTAACTATTTGGACCCAATCTCTTAGCGTCATTGAAAAGAAAAAGAGTGTGGTATCTTCACAACCCAAAGCTTCTCCATCAGTGTCAGCCTTTGGGGTTCCCAATTTTGAACATTCAGCACCAACATCAGTGATAAATATTGAAGAGAAGAAAACACGGCCAGAAGAAGAAACACCAAGGAAATGTAAGAGGCTGAGGTTTTAGCTTGAATCAGAGGAGAGGGAAGAACCCTCACAACACCAACATTAGATTACTTTGGTTGCTCCTCAAGTAAGTGTTATTTCTCCTTCTTCTCAATCTCTCTCTTCTTCTATTGGGGTGACAATTCCATCTAGCCAATTAATATCCCGTACCACCTCTATTGTGCCCATTTCTCATTTTACCCCACCTATTCATTCTCAGGCTATATCATTGCCACATTTTTCTCCCTCTATCCCAAAGAAAGTACCTCCTCAAATTTCCCCTAGCCAACATTTGGCTATTCCATATGGCTTGCCACAAGGTTATCCTTTTGCAGGTGGACACATTGCCTCTCCTACCTTCCAAACTCAAGCAGATGCTGCTAAGAAGGCAAGGGAAGCCCGAATGGAGAAAAAAAGGATCAAAGATAATAAACCCTTGGCTACACCACATATAAGGTCATAATTTGACCCAATCCAACAACAACTAACGGTGACTCATTTGTCACCTAATATATTCAAGCCAAATGAGCAGATGTAGCCTTAAGATTACACAATGAATGCAGTGGCAATAGATATGTCACTTTTTAGACCCCAAGATAAGGTTGAGCTGCTAAATGAATCCACTTCTGGAGTAGCTGAGGATTATTTGAAAATATCAAAGAAGCAACAGAACATGGACGCTGATCTAGCCTAAGAGAAGGAAAATTGTAGCAGTTTGACTACAGAAATCAATACCAAGAATAATGAAATAGAGAGTCTCAACAAATATTTGTAAGATACTATTTCTCTTTAGACTCATCAGGCTATTCATGCCCAAAATGATTCTTTAAAAGCAAGGCTAATGTAGGTGAAAGATGCAGTAACAACCTTAAGGCAAGAAAAGGCAGCATTTTAGGAAAAATGTGAGGAATTCTTGCTACAATTCACTCAACTTCAATAAAAATTATTGAATGAGCAGAACAATACCGCTGCTATACAGGCCCAACTTCAAGCTGAGCAACAAATGATAGAACAATTGACACTTGAGTTGGCTAATAAGCCAAAGAATGTAGGGGTTTTGAATCTAGTTAAAGAGTTTTATGAATCAATATGAAAAAAAATCTCTGAGGAGATTTCTCAGATCAGACCCTCTTTAACATTTTTGCTAAATGCATAGAAATTATGCAAAAAGGTGGAGACTTCAGTTGAAGCCACTCTGTCCACTATTTCTTTGAGAGTGTTTGACTCTCAAACGCTATTGCAAAATCTATATGATGTAACTAATGGAACATTATTAGCAGTAGGGATTAGTGATAGAATGATCACTGCTAAAAAAGTGAATGAAGTTCTTAGTTGCAACTCTACAGCAGTTAAATGCGAAGAGCTTCTAGATGTGGTGAAAGAAGGAATCAAAGACATGACACAACACATTGAAGATCTGGTGCAATTGGGTCTTCCCTCCCCTTTTCCTGATAATAATAAGGTGTTGATGGTTAACGAGATTAAACTATTATTGTTAGCCAGGCAAAGTGATCAGTTAATTTTCTAGGGTTTAACAGATGATTCATCAATGCTTGAAGTGGAAGCTATCTTGATTCCTATGTCCTAGCTTGAATTTAAATTGAAGGCTACAGTTCATATTTTGCAGAATTTTTCACACAAAGATATCATCAACCTTGATTTAGCCTTCTATGAATTACAAAATAAGCAGAGATTGTCTGATGATGAATGGTCTATTTATAAGATAGCCTTACTAAAGTTATAATTTTTTGCCACATTTGATCATGCAGAAGATTGTGGATTCTTCTTTTTGAGCAAGCTCAAAAGTCCTCAGGGTTGCCAAGAACTGTAGAGTAAAAAGTAATCTACATGTTATTTCTAAGTTTTAGTTGTGCACTCCAAGTTTTATCCCTACGCGTTTTAGTTTTGAGGCAGCGAAGTTTTGACATAGAGCACAGGCATGAGTTTCAATTTTTGTCTAAGTCTCAAAGTTGTGTGGACGCTGCCAAGTGTCATTAGTCAAGAAACATTTTATAATTTCTCTAAATTGCTCAGAATGTACCACCTATCTCGTATTAATTTAGCAGAACGCAACAAGTGTCGACATCTGCATTTCATGATTCTTATGCATTTCAAAAGCTTATTTCAATAAGCTTCTCTCAGGTTCAAGCGAAAGGTGCAAAGTGGAAACTGTTGAAGGTTTCAACATATTTTTCTAAAAGCAACAGAAGTTGCCACATGCCCCTACCTAAAAGCAACAGAAGCAACCACATGCCCCTAGCTAAAAGTAGTGGAAGCCACCAAGTGTGGACATTTAGAGTTTCTTCATTTTGTTTTTTTGATTAAGTAAAGATTTTGGTGGGCCTCGAGTTTTGTTTTTGAGACCAGTGGAACCTACCAAGTGTTACCATCTGTGTAAATCTGAAATGAGGCCCAACTATTTCTATAGTATAGCTAAAGCGGTGTAGAGACTGACATGCGTCACCTTCCATAAGTTTCTCAAAACGTAGCTAAATAAAGTGGAGACTTCCATGTGTCCCTTGTTAAAGATGCACGAAAAGCGCCACATGTCTCTGTTCCCCTTTTGAAGTTGCTCAGGTGAGAAATTTTGTGTGTCCCATTCTCTATAAATTGTTAAAGTTTTGAAGAAGCAAACTATGATAGATGTCAAGGATGGAACACTCCTGAGCAAAGACACAGTAAAGAATATAAGTTACGTGGAAAGTTTCGTGTGTCTTTTGTAAGTGATGTGGAACATGCCAAGTGTCATTTTTTGGTGTCTCCTAAATAATAAGAAGGTTTTCAAGTAGAGTAAGCGAAGCTGCCAAGTTTCCTGTGTATCTATTTCAGCGAATGAACTTTGAATAATTTACAAAGAGAGCATATCGTGGAATGGTTGTGGAGCCAATTGCATCACTCATATTGCCATTCACATGTTAAATGTGTTGGTTTGTTGCCCAAAATTTATTTTTAATTTTTAAAAGGAAATTTTATTTTATATTTTGTCCATTAGTTTTCAGATATATTATTATAATATATAATTGATATATAATTAAACTAGTAAATGAGATATAGTGAATTAGTATTGTGATTTGGTTGTGTTAAGTCTTATTTAAATTTAAACCTCATTAAATGTGATGATCGTATATAGTATATTTAAAATTTATTTATCTATTAATTATATATACCCATCATATTATATTATATATATATGATTTCAATGTCTTATCTTTACGATAGTAAAATTGTAGCACTTATTTAAGTCGCACATTCGATGTAGAGCTTTACCATAATCAAATCAACTTTCATGACATTCTTGTCTATCCTTGACAATAGAAAATGACCAGTCAAAAACATCACTATCTTACAAGTTGTACACCCTTTTATAGTAGGTACAAGTCATCTAAATTTATTGCCTTGAATATGAGTCTTATGTACTATATGGGCTCTTTGGTGTATGTTATCATCTAGAATACCCTTTCATTTCCCTTCACCATCACTACCCTTCTCACCTTGAAATCTATCACTACTTTCATGTTTTGTATGGCCTCACCCTTACCCTACTACTTTGCCATTACTCAAGCTTACCTGAAACAAAATGTCTCATCCCTACATAACACATTAACATGCCACATAAAGAAACATACACTGCCATTTTCTATCATTGCCTCTACTAAGAACATAAGAATATTGTTGTCTACCCCTTCATAAACCAAACATGAAATGAAATCAATAATCATAAATTGTAAGTGAAATACAACTACCAATTTAAACTCCTTCACTTTACGAAATCCTATATTTTATTAGAAAAAAAAATTACATCCCTTTTAAAATAGGCTACACCTTTGAAACCATTACTAGAATAATTATCAAAGGTACTAAAAATAATTGTTTGGTCAACTTTTATGTTTGCATAATAGTCAAATAATTCTTGACATAGAGTTGCATAAAAATATTTTGTATTGGAATAATTTTCACTCTAAACCATAGTTTAATGCCAAATAATATTTAATGGGGTGGGACACTCCTTACTTAAACCGACCATTGACCTTTACAAAGCACTTCAATGTAACAATCCTTGAGATTTGACATAAAATTAATTTATTGTTTAGGGAGAAGGTTCCAATAGTGGTGTACCTTTTAATTGTTGAACATGGTTTTGTTAAAGTATGCTTCATTGATGAAACATATTGGTGTGTAGAAATATTAAAGTGTCCCGGAAACTAAGCATGTAGTATCTAATACTTGTTCAATATATATTCTATAATATTAAATTTAACCAATCACATATTGACAAGTAAGACTTAAGTATTGAAACTCTAATACACAACTATTGGTACTCCAAAGATTAAATTTTGGTTACAAGTTTAAAAAATACATTTTATGATCTCTTGCAATGAAATTAGTTATATCATAAAATGTATAATGAATTAAACCATGAAACCTTAATTATAAATAATTAAGATGACATATTAAAATGAGTAAAATTTTTGAAGTCTAATACAATGTTATGACACCTTAATTTATTGCTCAAAATTAAGATATCTCACTACTAAAACCTTTCCCCTAACCTTCTCTTTAAAGATGAAAAATATGTACCTACACACATTAATTAATTTTTTGTTTACAGATTTTATATCCATACCTATGCTAACTATATGGAATGCAATTCAGATTTATTTGGTTGCATCAGTACCAATAGTAGGAACCATAGAATCCAGATCGTGAAAGGGGAAGAAATATCCACCAGGTAGCCCTACTTTTATAACCCACCTTTAAAAAGTGAAAAAAAACTGTGAATGCAGGTGTGGAAAGATTAGTTTCTCAGAACTCATAGCGTTGATCTTTCTCACAACTAAAGACGCAAAGAATGTATACGTAATGGAAGAAACTAATTTCAAAGTAACTTGGTGGATGGGATCACGAAAGAGCGAAATTGACCTTAATATGCATATGATGTTTGATGCAAACAAGCTGTATATAATTAACACTATGTATATTATTAATATATTATCTATTAATTATAATATATTTATTATATGTATAGAATTAATTATTTTTATATAAATTAATAGTATACATATATTAATATATAATATTAGTTATTTTATATTTTATATAAAATAATTTTATTTATATATAATCTAAGAAAATTAAAGTTATCTGAATTAATAATAATATCTATAATAATAATTAAGAATATTATTTGCAAATATTTTTTTCATTCATTCATAATAATTTTTGTGTATGTGTATTTGTATGTCTATATATTATATATAGTAATATTAATATTATTATATAACTTAATATTATATATATTAATATATAATATTATCTATTATATTATTATATATTCTATTTAAAATAACTTCAGTTGCATAGAGTTGAAGAAAATATGTATAATAATAATTCAGAATATTACTTTTAAATACTTTCATCATTCATTTGTAATAGTACACTGCGTTAGAAATATTATAATTTAAAAATATTTTTTTATCAAAAAATAAATCCATACTCCTCGTAGGATACTAGTGATCAACAATAGATAGATGTTACATGCTTATTTTGTAATTAACTTAATATTAAAATCTAAGAAAAAAACTTTTAAATTAAATATTAAAATTTCTAATTTATATTTTGTAACCCAAATTTTCCCCCTTTGAGATCCGCACCTTCTTTTTCACTCACTTTGACATCAATGACCTTCAATTTTTTATCTATAAAGGAAATGCTTAGTTTGTTGTTTTACATTTTTAATTCTCTCACCTTCATGATGGTTCATGGACTTTGAATCAAAACATCGGTCAGAAACTTAAACACAGTTTAATCTAGAAGCTCAACTACTGTAAATTTTTTTATTTTTAGCAATTGCTATTTTAAGTAAGTTTTTCATGCAAGTGCGTGCAGCTCTAATTTATTTAATAAAATACTCTATAGACTAAAATTAGCGTATTGGACGAATTTATACTAAAGTTCACATTTGGTCATAAAAATATACAATTTCTAAAAATAGAAAAGTCTCAAAAAAAATCCACAAACTTTGATTTTGGACCCTGAAATGGTCTCTTTTGGCCTTTTTTTTTTTTTAAAAAAAAAATTCTCCTAAATACAAAGAGTGGCTTAAGATAACAACGAATTTTACAAGACGGTCATTTTAACATGTGAAAGAGCTCAAACGAATCTACAAATCAAAAATTATAGCCTCTAAGAATTAACCTATTTTTTCTGCATCATAAAATTAAACTATTTTTTTTAAACACTTAATTATTTATTTTTTAAATATTTATATTTATATATAACATAAACATTTTTCTTTTAAAAAAATGGAAAATTTACATTAAAATTAAAGTTTGTGTACTTAAAATTTGAATATTAAATTGCCATTAAATTTTGTTGACTAAAATTTTTATTATTAAATTACTCTAAACTCTATTACTAATTATTATTTTATTAAACTATTATATCATTTCAATATATGATTTCGCATTACGTCATTGTTAATGGCCAATGAAAGTAAGAATCCAATGAATGTGACTTGCACTTCCAATGTGAATGGCCCTTAACACTATATATTAATTAAGTGGCACATACTTATAACGCTCTCCTACATTTAAAAGGATATGAGCATTCCTCATCCTTCATATATTAAGTCAATGTAATATTAAAATAATATATAATTATTATTTATAATAAATTAAAAAAATAAATTATAAAATTTTAATTAATTATAATGATAATTTTATGGATAATAATTTATAGATAATGATTATACTGAATGGTGTAATTTGTAATGGTAATCAATAATATTGGTGAAGATTATTGTCTTTGAGTTTGTTGATAAAAATGTTTGATTTTAAATATTAAAATCATTTTATTGTCATATGGCAATTTTTTTATTCTTGGAGAAGTGATTTAAAAAATCTTAATATTTTAAGTAAACACTAGAGTTTGGATCCCTTTTTTCACCTATGAAGATATTTCTATACAATTAGATTGAGACTATCTATCACCAATCAACATGAAATTTCTAAAGAAAGGTAATGAAGTTAGATTAATCAATTTAAAATATTTTGATAAAAAAAAATAATTAAAAAAATTCAACATAAATGCCTCGAAATTGATACATCTAATTATTTTTAAAGATACCTAAATTAATTTATTACAAATTAAATACTATAAAAATAAAAAAATTATGCTCCACACACACAATGTGTGTGTGTGTGTGTGTGTGTCTACACACACACACACATATTATTTTATTTTATTTTATAAATAATATAATTTTTTTTTTTTTAATATGTTATGTTAAATATGATTTATAGTTATCTTTATTTATTTCAACATTCATAATCCTTTGTATCTTCTTAAATTAATTGTCTTAATAATATTATAACTCTTCTCACTTAAAATGTCTTAATAATTTTAGACTTTTCTTAATTATAGTGGTTTAACTATATTTTTACTCTTTCTATTTAAAACACTTTTAAAATTATTTTATTTATTTTATTAATATATTAACTCTTTCCTTTAAAAATACCTTTCTAATATTAAATTCATTGAAAACTTAATTAAAATATCATAGTAATTTTAACACTCTTTTCATATAAAATAATTAAAACAAAAAATAAAAATATTTTATATTAAAATCATTTTCAGTCCAAACATGTCTAATGCCAAACAATATTTTTTTAATGGGATGGACTCTCCTTCCGTACACCTGCTCCCCGCCTTTAGAAAGCATATTAGCTTATATGGTCCTCGATATTAGAAAGACCTTAACTTACAATAGAGTATGTCTTGGAATGGTTCGTGAAGACTATCACTCATATTGTCATTCACATGTTAAATGTGTTGGCTTGCTGCCCATATTTTCATACGAACTTTTATTCTATATCTTGTAAATTAGTTTTGAGATATATTAGTATTATTATTAATATATCATTATATAATATATAATTTAATTATATAATCAAATTTGTAATTGGCTCTTGTTTATTATCGTTTTACTTTTTAACATTATGTGATGATTCACATTTATTGATATTAGATTTACTTTTAGTGGTATTAAACTCACTTCGTTTTTTATTTGGAGGGGATCCACCCCTTCGTGAATTGATTAGATAATTTAACCTTTGTGTTGATCTCAAAAGACTATCATGACATCGATGAATGCGAAAGCAAGATATGTTTTAATTTCATTTTTTTTCAAATTAATCGCTAAAATATTATAGTTATTCTCCTTACATAGAAATATGTGATGTGGTCACAAATGACAATTATAAATGAAGGAAAATTTAACGGAATGAATATTTAATCTTATACTCACATTTATAAAAAATGAATTTAAATATTTAGAAATCACCAAAAATTATTACTAAAACTTTTATTTTAATTTATTAATTTTAATGTTTACAAATAAATTATATTTTTCGTAAATAATTATTAATTTTATTTTCATAAATAAATATTAATTAATTTTATATCATCATAATTTTTTTTTAAAATTATTAATTAATTATATTTTTTTCAAAAAATAATTTTTAAAAATATTAATTAACTATATTATTATAAATATTTTAAAACTATTAATTAACTGTACTAAATTTACCCTAACTTAAACCACCTACCACCCTAAGCCTACCCACCATGCATGTCAAAATTAAAGAGAACAAAAATAAACTTCAAGTTAAAATTAAATCACTCCACTTCCCTTGGTCATCGTCCACCTTAAACTCTTCCTTAACTCATGCATCATCCATGTAAACTGCGACATCAACTTCCACATAAGAAAGAATTAAACACCTTTAACGAAGGGGAAAAAAAATGGAATGAAAAAGCTATAAATGGAGAGGTCGACGTTGGGAGAAAAGGAAGAAAAAGGCATCAACGTTTAAGAAAGAAATGGACGCTCTAAAATATAGATCAGCGCTTTGAGGGAAGGAACCAAAAAAAGGGAAGAAAAAGAGAGGGAGGGATGCAGAGAGGAGAAGGGCGAGCTGTAGGAAATAAGGTCGACGCATAGGAGAAGGGCATCAACCGATCTACCCTTCCATTCTTTAACTCAGAGCAAGATCAACACCACCGCCATTCACTTTATCTCAGCTATTTTCAGTTAAACGAAACCACATTCCATTGCAGTCAAAGTTTTCTACAGGGACCAGGGATACATATTATTTTTATTTATGGTTATAATAAATTGTTTATAAGGAAAATCTAATAATATTTATTTTTATTCTTATGTAAATATAATAAATTTTTTCATTTGTTTTTATAGTATTTTATTTTCATGATTTTTGAAAAAAGGAAGTATATTATTTTTATTTATCATTACAGATACGATTTGTATAGAAATTATAATATTTTTATTTAATTTTATAATATTTTATTTAATTGATTTAAAAGGGAAAATGAATTATTTATTGTTAAGGAATCAATTTAAAACGGAAAATATATCGTTTTTGTTTATTTTAGAAAATTAAATGAGAAAGAATTTTTATTATTATAATTAGAATGATATTCTATTTGGACTTTCATTATTTTGCTTGGAAATAAGTTTAAATTTTGTTATTTGTGTAGTTAGAAGTTATGTTACAACGAATTATTTAGAGATTCATTATAAGTAATTTTTACATGTATACATAGAAAATTATTGAAACTTTTATAATTGAGTAGTTGAAAATTTATTAAAGAGAACTAATAATTTTACATTTTGGAATACCTATTATAACACATTTCATAATAAGATTTTAAAATCGTTATGTTGATTTTCTAAACATGGTTGAAAATCTATTGTTGTTTCATTCTTCATTTAGAAAATAAAATATTCTTTCATTATCATTAAGGAAAAAATAGAATGATAACGTATATTCTTCATTTTAAAGTTCAAACCTCAATTACAACCTTCCTTTCAAACATTCTTTACTTCTTTTTAAATCTCAAACTTAGATCAAGAATTTAGGGTTAAACAAAACCATGTAGCATTCAGTACAAGCAGTGTCTGAGGCTCATATTTATGATTAGTATTGTTGAATTTGAGCTACTGCATCTATAGCCTAACATATCTATAAAAATAATGTTTGGATATCATTCCTATAAGCCATCGAGGAGAAATAAGGACCATGTCATGTCATTAAGACCAAGGGGTGGGATAATACCTCTTTATCAACAACACTAATCAAGATAAGAAAACATATTCAACTACCTTAGATGATTTTGATTTTTAAATTTATGAAATAGAATAGAGAAAATACATATCTTACTCAAAACTCAGTACCACCAAAAAAGAGCAATAGAAATCAGAATTGAGAATGTTAAACCAGTTATTATCAAGAAACCACCAACCATATGGATTTCAGATAATGAAAATTTGACAACACCAATTATAAGAATTAATTTGATTAAAGCAAGAATAAAAAATATTGTTGATGTAAATAAAAAGCATAAAAGGGATTAGCTTGAAAATGTTTATGTCTATTTCTTGTTAAGACTTAGGTCTAGTTTAATTAAACAAGTATTCAATCACTTTAATTGATACTTTTACGCTCTCATTTGGGTAACAATCACAAAGTAACTATTTGGAGAATTAGACCCTAGCAAGGGTTACATACCCAGATTGACAGTTCACATGAAATGTAGAATAGAAAACAAAACAATATGCATACTACACATTGATCCTTTTCGAAACAAAGTATGTAGATAGTCTGAAAAGAAAAAAATATTTTCATTACATAGATAAATAGGATGAGGTTTTGGGGTTGTACATTAAACAAGACTAAACTAAATGAAAATACAAGACCATTATCATAAATCTCTAGTTTAGATAAACAAACTAAATATAAGAAATCTTTAATATACTCAGAAGGATCCCAATTGGATCATTGTGGTTCTCGATGTTTTAATCCAAATTCTAAGGTAGAATGCAGCTTTTTGTTGTCTTATACATGTTATTGTCATAATGACCTTGGTGCTTATCTAGTAGAAGTGAGCGGTGAATAGTGAGCAATTCAGAATCTGATTGATCTCGATGATTCAAGTCTTTATCTAGAGCATAATCTACTCATATGTAGATGCCTAACCTATTTGGTTAGACGCTTGCCTATTTGACAAAAAAATATATAACCCATATGGTTAGTTGTTTGCCTATTTAGAAAAGTAATGCCTAACATGTATGGTTAGATGCTTGTCTATTTGATAAAGGATATCTGATAGGATAAATTATACCCAAGTTATATTCACAAATAAACATTAATTAAACAAAAAAAAATTAGAATAAGATTTAGGATACGGTGCTTAAATTGTGGTATCAAAGTAGTTGTTACATGAATAGTAAATTTCAAACCATGTACATACTTTACAACCATTTTTTATTATATTTCATCATGCTCCACTCATTTAGAAAGATTATAAAAATCATCTGTATACTCTTGTATGATATGATATTTTTACCTAAAATTCTATAATATTTTGTATAGAGTTTGTGTATAATCCACACAAATAAATTTCTCTATTATCTTATTCTCCATCATTTTCAATGAATTAATATTCTATTTACTTTTTTTTTGTTTCTCTTTCTACAAGTGATCCCATCAAATCATTGAATAACCTTTCAATTTTGTGCATACAAACTTTACCTCTTTGTCTTCTCTCATAGTCTTCCACTCAAAGAACTTTTTCATGATAATCATCTAATCTATCAACTCCTCTAATTTTAAACTGCCTCCAAAATTTGAAACATCAACCTTGATTCCTTCATTCCTTCTTTGTAAAGCTTGAATCATCATCTCTTCCATCAATGGGGGTTTATTTTAATGTTCTTCTTGTTGAATTTTTTCATCATGATATGTGTCTTCATCAGCTTCATCAACACCTGGTCTTCTTCTCTAATTGGTGATAACCTCTATTAATTATTTCACTTGATTCTACATTTCTTATATAGTCTAGTTCATTTATGCAATACCTCTTTGTCCTCTCTTCATTTTTTACTCCTCCAATATTCAACCTTGATTTGATACTAATAATGAACCAAAATTACTATCAAAATCAAAATTGTAATAGCCAAGATCTGAAACAATAACTCAAAATTGATTCATATTGATTGCTAAATATAATTACAACATCATGAATAAATAAGCCTCAACTTACAATTAGAGATGGCATGTAAATTTTATTTTTTTAAAAACTAAAATCTAAACAAAACCTTCTATTTTTAGTAAGTATTGCATTTAAGCGTGTGAAGATCTAAATTTTTTTCAAGATATTATAAACACTAAAATTAGCCTATAGAATGAATTTCAATTGAAGTTCACGTCCGGTCAATAAAATATACAATCTCTAAAAATAAAAATTTCAGAAAATATTAAACTACAATTTTAAATCCACATATTGGTCTCATTTGGCCTCTCAATTTTTTTAGAAACACCTCTAAACAGAAAGAGTAGCTTAAGTCAACGACAAACATTTTGAGACAATCGTTTTAGAGCATGGAAGAGCTCAAATAGAATATAAATTGACTTATTTTTTTTGCATCATATTCTGTGTATATATGTAGAGAGAGAGAGAGAGAGAGAGAGAGAGAGAGAGAGATGATATCGCATACGATATTTAATATATTTATCATTTCTAAAACATATAATATATTAATCACCATTTGATTTACTTCAAAATATACATTTTCCTATTTAAGTTGTGCAAGATATACCTTAATGGCCTCATTTTCTCCATCTGAAATTTTAATGTTTTTTCATTTTATCTTTTTCTAATGACCATGTTGAAATGGTTTTATTCACCTCAATCTCTTATATTGTTTCTCTTAATTTTTTTCCACCATTACTTTAACCTTAAGCATTCTTAGTACAATTTATTATTTGTATTTGTTTTTCTATTGAGTTCCCATTAATGAACTTTCACCTTTTAAGTTACATTCTTAACATCCTCTTTCTTTTCTTTTCTTAAAAATTATCCTCTTATCCCCTGCCTATCCATATTAGGATATGCTCTTAAATTCATTTTATCATATATATATATATATATATATATATATATATATATATATATATATATATATATATATATATATTAAATTCATGTCTAAGTATTTTATGAAAAAGCCCCTTAAAAATAAAATTATTGATTAAAATATTTTAATAGAAATATGAGCATATATATCTAGGTCTTGATTTTTTTCTTATTAAAAAAAAATCTTATGACATCTCATTATAATTGAGAAAGGATTTGTCAAAAGTAATAAAAAATATTTTTCTAATTCCTTATCTTTGGAATCTAAAATGTTTCACCTCCATTTATAGCACTCTTTTCTCAATGTGCAAGATATTATTTTATCATCTTTTTCAACTCTTTTAATTCTTTGAAGAGTGTCTGTGAAAGTTATTATATAATAAATTATAGTTTACCTTATTCAATATATATGTTGGATTTGGATTCAATGAAATCATATAAGATTATATTTGATTTATACTAATAAAATGATAAATATGAGATTATGAATAGTTGCATAGATTTCAAGAAGAGAAAAATAAGTATAATGCAAAATATATAACTCAAAATAACATAAGAATGTGACTTATGTTCAACTTAATTGATAAATAGCTTTAAAATAGGTGTCATATATAGAAGAAAGGACATGCAACATCTACTTATAATAATGGATTAATTGATAGTAGACTGGTGGAGCACAAATGTATAACAACCACTTATCTAAGACAAGTGACAACTAACTACCATATACTAAAGAATCACCTAAGAGAGTTGTAGATACATGTGTAGGAATAATCCATTTAATAAATAAATAGAATAATAAATATCCTACTCCAATAGGTTATTTATTTTTATTGTAATTCAATCATGGGTGTGTTGCTTACAACATGAAGCTTAATTTTTTTAGGTTTTCTAATACTCATTATCGAGTGATTTCCATATAAAAATGTGGCTTCATAAATGTTATGAAGTCATAGATTTCCTCAATAAGGTATGAAGTGAATGTATTTGACCCCTCTTTGCATGATTTATAATTGTCCATAATATGTGGCAAAGAGAATATTCCTAAGTTGCATAACAATATTGATAATCTCTAAAAATTTCTATCTATATTGTTATAGGTCTATCTTATTGAACAAAAACTTACATAAACAATGTTGAGAATCCTTATTGCTATCATCATAGACAAAAATGCAAACAAAATATAATTATTGTTTTCACTCAAAGCATTATCTAATTGCAATGAGAAGGGTGGTAGTTGTTTTATGAATAATGTACTTGTATTATCAACATTATTTACTTGAGAATGTAAAATAAAATCAATATACCCCTTGCATTTTTCATACAATTTATTTTTTAATAGTGTGTCATGCAAAGACTATTTAGATGACACTATTATACAATAAATCATAACTCTCATCAATCACTAGTTCTTCAAGATTTTTGAGATGTAAAGTTAAAGATTAGGTAGTGAATTTTTATCCAAAATAAAAAAGTGGTATGGTAAAGTGAAAAAAAAAGCCAATTTTGTATTCATGTATTAACATACTAATTAAAGTACTTTGTAGGTTTATAATTTTATTTTTTGACTTTATTTTTCTCCTTATCCTTGCTATGGAAATTTTAATTTTATCCATTTTATCATAAAATATACTCAATAATCCCTTAAGTTGTTCCTTTCATTGAATTTTATCAAAAAATTAACATGCATGACAAATTTGAATATATTGATTATACCATTTTGTTATTGATCATGTTTTGACATTTCTTCTAAATATAATGGCTCTATTTTTTTTTGTTAAACTTTATACAATCACCACCATTCATAATAAATATGATTTTCCATAATTCAACCATATATTTTCATAATAAAATAATTCATACATCAACATAGATAACATATAATATTATACTTAAAATTTAACAATAAAAACCTTTCAATGAATATTAAAACTAATAATTCAACTACTAGCAAACTCCATTACCTCTCCCATTATAAATAGATAAAACACCACCTTAATCCACTAAGTTCCACGCTAAAATATATATATATATTTTATAATTGTTTAAATAACCGTCAACTTTTGTACACAATACATACACATATCTTTAGAAAACCTTAAAATTAATTATTATTATCTTAACGGCCTTTTCTTATGATACTCCATTTATATTTTCTTTTTACTCCATTATAATGGTCGTCTTTTGTGCACATATCTTTTAATTTTATTATTATCTTAACGGCCTTTTCTTATGATGCTCCATTTATATTTTCTTTTTACTCCATTGTAATGGTCGTCTTTTGTGCACATATCTTTAAGAGACCCCATATTTTCTTTTTAACTCCATTGTATACACTCTTTCACACGACCCCTTTGTATAGTTATGCTTGCATGTGGCCTTAGTTTAAAATGAGGTTTACATCTTGTATACTCTCTTTCCCAAATATTCTTGGGTGGGCTTGTCCTTAGCAAATATTTGGAGTGAACATCGTCCCATATATGTTATGTTAATATGTGTTAGGTTTTCACATTTTGACTTTTGAATCCTAAATCTCCATATCAGAGTCTTTTGAGTTTCTGATTTCATAGTATGGTTTACATTATATAAATTTGCAGTTTTTTTCTCTCACTGCATTTAGTAAATATGTCCATTGCTCTTTTTTATTCCTTTTAATTTTAGTTATTACAAATTAGCATACACATTGTTTTTAGAAAAAATTGAATTCAAAATTATCAATATGTAGACAAGTGCTGGTAGGTTATTTCAGACAGAGACACTATCAATTATATTGTTAATTTTTTCTTATATACATATTCTAAAGTTATTTGTTTTATATAATTTATTTTGTTTAGACATTTTAGTTTGGAGACCATCACAACGCCTTAATAAATTAGCAACGTCTCATAAAACACTTGTTTGATAATTCACTTTTAGAGAAAAAAAGAATTAATCATTCTAAGTGCATAAGAGTTGCATTATAATATTTGAAGGAAAGGAAGTGAAGAATACAAATAAATTAATAAAATTTATAAGTCAAATTTCAATTTCAAACACTTTGTTTAAATTGTAAAGTTCAATCTAACCATCATATAAAGTACTAAAGTGTGTAGTCTTAATAGCAATTTTTTATTAAATTTAAATTTATAAATTATAATTATCTTAATTTTAATTACATAATCTGGAATTTTGATTTATGTGACAAATTTTTAAGACAATATACATATAAATAAATAATTTCTATTTTTATATATTTATTTTATTATATTAATTAAATATTTTGTTATATTTAATAATTATTATAATAATAAATAAAAAAGAATATATTTATTAGAACACAGCAAATAATTTTGTTTTACCTTTATTACGTCGATAGACATTCCTTCAATAAAGATATATCATTATTAATATTATCAAATGTTCCATCAATTGAGAAGGTCCGTTTCTATTTGTGTAACTTGACGGGAAATAAAGCATGAAAGAAATCATGTGATTTATTTCATGGAGATGATTATCAACGCATTTCCGCGAAGATGTTTAGAAAAGGTTTTTATCTGAACTATTTGTAACATGATCTGAAAAGAAAATTTGGCATCGAGATAGTAAAAATGTGAGTCTGGCCCTGAATGGCCAAATGCGAACTGAAAATGATAAAGTTTTGCTCCATAATGCTTTTGGCTGTGATTGGTAGTCTTTTAATTTTATGTACAATTTGATGTTTGCAAATTAAATATTTTATAGTAATAAATAATTACTATTTTAACATAAAGGAGGGGTAAAAATATATTAAATCAAGAAGAAGTACAAAGGAAGGGAATTCCATAGTCCTATCAAGCTCCACCAAGTGATCCAATTGTTGAGACAGATCTGGGGGTAAATGACCTCGGTCCATCAAATTCCAATCATGAATATGCTCAAAAGCTCATTTAGCCAAACAATCAGCAACACCATTCCACTCTCTAGGAATATGAGTAAAAGTAACAAACTCCAAAGAAGCACAGAGGTTAAGAATCTGGAAAACAATCAAAGCCAAATGCTAGTTGACATCATCTAAATGCCGCCTATTCAACAAATTCACCACAACATGGGAATCAGACTCACATATGATCCTTTGCCAACCCAATTGACTTCCATGCTCTACAACCATTAGAATAGCATGAGCCTCCATTAGATTATTAGTATGAAGACCCTTATAAACATAAAAGATAAACTCAACATCTTCAGAGCTATCCTGACCAACACCACTAATCCCAACATGACCAAGGTTGCCTCGAGAAGAGCCATCCATGTTGATTTTTAGGACACCTTGAGGAGGAGGAGACCATCTCCCCTCCCTATTCACCTTCAGGGTAGGATGTCTACATCTGTTGCGCATGAGCTGATGTTGTTGAGGTGGAAGATGAAGACCATTACAACATCCAACATCATAAGGATCCACTGATGTAGTAAGATCACACTTAGCTACAACAGTTTCTCCCAAAGAATGCAAAATTTTCCACCACAAGCGAGGGGCCACCACCATCTCCTCCTAAAAAATCTATCGATTTCATTCCAACCAAAGGTTCCAGATAATAAAGGATGGACCAATAGCCCAAGTTGCCTAAAGAAAGGAAGTAGAAATCGGAGCCCTACCCCATCGATCCACAAAATCAGCGAGTGAGGAAACATGCCAACAGGGCTTATTTCACACCCTCCACCAAAAATGCCAAATCTCCCTAGCATAGGAACATTGGAAGAAGAGCTGAGAGACACTCTCCTCATAGTTATGACACAAAACACACATAGAAGGGCCTTGGAACCCATGCTTACATAGATTATCCCAAGTGAGACACCAATTTTGAACAACTAACCACATGAACAAAGTGCATTTGGGCCACGAAAACTTGTGCTTAACATGCTTCCACCAAGGGACCTCATTATTACCAAAGCACTGCCTATCGAGCTGGTTATATCCAGAAGACATAAAGTACTTCCCAGACAATTCAAATCCATCCCAAGCCAAGACATCAGGTCCCCTCAAAGAGTTACAAGCACAAGAAGCCAGAAGCTGAGCATGCTCATGCCTATCTTCCTCATATCCTCCAGCTGGCCACTCAGAAAGAAGCTTCCAACGGATATAACTTTATGACTTCATAGCATTTGTGAAGCCACATTTTTAGATGGAAACTACACGATAATGAATATAAGAAAACCTACAAAAATTAAACTATGTGTTATAAACAACATACTCATGATGGAATCTAAAATAAAGATAAATCATCTTATATAATCTCATCGAATCAAAATCTATCATATATATTAAATGATGGTAAAACAAAATTTATTATATAGTAACCTCCACTGACACCCTTCAAAAAATTAAGAGTGAAAAAAGATAATAAAATAATAAATTGCGCATTGATAAAAGAGTGCTATAAATGGAGGTGAAGCAATCTAAATTCCAAAAATTAGAAGTTACAAAAATGTTTTTAAGGCTTTTGATAAATCCTTTCTCAATTGTATTATTATTATTATTATTATTATTATTATTATTATTATTATTATTATTATTATTATTAAAAATACTTAGATATATGTAACCATTTAATAGGAGCCACATCCTTTATCATATATATTTATAGAATCAAAATATTCCAATTAATAATTATATTTTTAAGGATCTTATTTTATTGAAAGACCTCAAGATGAATTTTATCTAATGATGGATTAATAATCCTATTTATAGGGACATTTTTTTAATGAAAGATCTCAAGATGAATTTAATTTAATGATGGATACATATACATGTTAGATGTTTTTAATACAATTAATTGAAGAATATATCATAATATAGTTGGGTAGGGCATAAAGGGATAGTCACAACAATAAAAAGAGATGCTTAAAATGTATCTCAAAAGACGAGGTTTCATTAGCGGGAACATAATGATAAAAATAATACAAATAAAAAATTGTATTAGGAATGTTTAAGGCTAAAGTAATGGTGGATAAAACCAAGTGAGAGAACATAAAAAATTGATGTGAATAACATCATTTCAATACGATCATTAAAAAAAAAAAAAGAAATAATATTAAATTAAAATATCATACGGAGAACATGAAGCCATCAACCATACTTTGCAAATATCATGTAAATAAGATAATGAATAATATATCATGTCTTAGAAATAATAAATCTATTAAATATAATATGTACTATCATCTTTGTTATATATCTAATTTCTATATTGAATAAAAACGAATGATATAATTCTTAATAATTTTTATAAGAGTCAACATAAACTTTCAAGAACGTATACGATGTCAAATAATTATTGACATCGGCACTAGTATCAAAAAATTAATTGGTGCATGAATCATTTTACGACCATGATTAAAGTGTTCATTGCCAATTGTATTCTATCCACCTACCCCGCGACCGTGATGCATGTTAGCTGGAATCTCTGCTGACATTGAGATCCGACAAAACATAATTTTGTTGTTTAGCCTGTTTGTGGAGGGCATGCTTAGTCAGCATTCATAAACCAATTGATTTTTTAATATTCATACAATGTGAATTTATATCATTGATTGAGAATAGGTCGGCCGAATTTGTGAGTGTTAAGTGTTGATTAAGATCCATCCGTCGGAGAATAGGAGTCTGTAGTTGTATATAAACATATGGCCACATAAAATGTTCACAGATTTTATATTCCTACTTCTGCTAAGTAGTATGTCGCAGTATATGTTTCAAGCATGGACTGCAATTCAGCTTTTTTTGGTGCTATCTGTACTAATAGTAATTACCATAATATCCAGATCATCAAAGGGGAAGAAATATCCACCAGGTCAGCTTTACTTTTCTAGCGTGTTGATTTTCATATTGTTGGGGATGATTTGAAAGATGTTTCCGAGAGTTTTGGGATGATTTGATAGATGTTTCAGAGAGTTTAAAAATTGCGAATGCAGGTGTGAGTGCATGGACGATCACGAAGGACCTTGTTCTGCACAAGGATAAGGTACCCCATCGAACGTTCTACCAGTGGGCCAAATGCTACGGTCCAGTCTATTCTGTTCGCACAGGGCCTTCTTCTGCTGTTGTTGTCCTCAACTCAGCTAAATCTTGCAGACAAGTAAGTTTTTACAAAACCCAAGTGCTTTTTGTTTTCAAATGGGAAACACTGTAAATCTGTTAAAATGCAAATGTGGGTTGCAGGCCATGACGGATTATCATTCATCAATCACAGCAAAGAAACTCACAACAGCGTTGCAGGTGCTTTCGTTGGATAAGACAATGGTGGCCTTGTCTGACTATGGGAGCGATCATCGTTTGATGAAGAAGCTCATGGTCTCCCACCTCCTCGGAACAACTCCTCAAGTACTTTCCTTCGGCTATTTCAGAATTCTACAAAAGTGCATTTTTAAGATAACTTATTAACATGACTGCGTAGCCTAACGTCGCTTTAAATGAAAAAGCTGTTGCAAGTATGTTCTGCTTGATTACTCTATGTTTCCTATACTCATTCTATCCTCCAACTCTTTTTTTTTCTAACAGAGAAATAATGCATTTCTGCGGGAGGAGATGGTGCACAGGATTGTAGATCACTTGTTTCCCTTTGCTTTGAATCAAGTAACCCCTCCAACTAAACAATACTCATATATTTCATTTGTTTTTTGTTGTATGTTTGAAAGTATTATATGGAATCACTGAATTATATAGAATGTGGGTATTTTTGTATTTTGGAAAATTACTCAGTTACGAACTTAGTTTTAACAGTTTGACTCTCTGTATTGAATTTCTAAAAGAATTTGAATGTTAGTGAATGAGATTTGAACAACTATCATCCTCACTAATTAAACTACAACACTTCCGATATTTACAATTATTTTTGTTTACATACATTGTGTAATATTGATTTTATGGCTTGGATTACAGGTGATAGGCAGGACAGTAGAGCCGTTGTACGTTGAAGAGTTGGGCAGTGAAATTGTATCGGTGCAAGATATGTATAATCTTATAGTTGGGGATCTTGCAACTGCTGCGCTGGAAATCAACTGGAGAGACTTCGTCCCTTTTATAAATCGATGGCTTCCCAACAGAAAACTACGTGCAATGTTAAACGGAGTAACTCAGAGAAGAGCAGCAGTTGTCAAGGCTCTTATTCGCAAAGAGAGGGAGCTTCTATCCTCAGGAAAGGTACATTTAGCTTCTAACATTGACCTCCTTATATTTAAAGAGTATATGTTATAAAACAGTAAATATGTAATGGTTATATATTGATGAATGAAGGAGGAGAAGGGATATCTGGACATGCTGCTGAAGGAAGGCAAGCGACTGAGCGAGCAGCAGTTGGAGACGGCAATATGGGAGCCCATAATTGAAAGCACTACTACAAGCCACGTGGCCATGGTGTGGGCTATGTTCGAACTGGCTAAGCATCCTCACTCTCAGGTACTTGTGTGAGAGCCATTACATTTTCATTAATGAAATCATTCTGGGTTGATGAAAATAATCTAAAACCCTTCAACCTGAACAACAGGATCGGCTTTACAGAGAAGTGGAGGAATTGTGTGGCAAGAAAAAACTAGAGGAAGAGGACTTGTCTCAATTACCATATCTGAAAGCAGTGTTTTATGAGACTGTATGGAGACATTCTCCGTTTCCGCTACGTGTCGTACATGAAGACTGACGATTGACGGCTACGATGTACGCGCTGGATGGAAGGTCATCTAATAATAATCTATCTAATATTATTAAAATACAGCATACTTTTCACTCCAAAAATTATTGTACTGTGTATGGTTGATGGTGTTATGGTACAGATATTGATTAACATATGGGGAGCAAACAACTTCGAGGGAGATTGGGAAAATTCAGACGAGTGGAAACCGGAGAGACAACTCATGTTTCTTATGGAAGAGGATATATATAGAGCAATGGTATTTGGAGCAGGGAATCGTCTTTGCGCTGGATGGGCACAGGGGGTGACTATAGCCTCGTTGGTAATAGGGAGGATTGTTCAGAACTTTAAATTGGAAATGCTGATAGGACCTAAGGAAGATTATGAGACGATTGCGAACACAAGCACTCACAAGCTACGTCCTCTCTTTACGATTCTCACCCCTAGAATTATAGGATGAAAAAAAATCATTGTCAAATCTCATTGCCACATCTGCTAGTGGATGGCAATGTTCCCTGCAAGCGTACAAGCTTTCATGACGTTTCTCCTCTCTTTCTTTTGCCTTTTGTTGAGGGATGTGCATATTATAACTAGCTATCGCCGAGTCTATGAGCTTTCATGGTGTATATTTCGTAAGTGCATATTTGCACTTCGAAAAATATTTGAATTATGCAACTAGACATTAGTTTGACAATTATGAAGAGCAGAGATGATGTGACTACAGGGATTCAAAAGGACAAAAGTGACACTCTGAAAGGGGACCTGCCCAACTCTGAAGCATGTAGGACCCTAGAATTTCTACTTCCGAATGAAGTTATTGAAGTCATTACTGAATGCCATAATCATTCTATTATTTTATTTTTCTTAAGGGGTGTTCCTTCTGAATTTGATTTTTACCATTGGGTTAGAATGAATTGGGAAAACAGGGGTTGGGAAATCGAATCCTTAAGAGGGATAAGGAAAGGATATGTACCTTGCACCTTTAAACTAGCAGAACATGCTCAAGCAATGATTCAATATGGTATTTGGGTTATTTTCAAACAAGTCTATTATAAACAGGGTTGGAGCTTTGACTTCCATCCTGTAGGGCCATCTAGATCTAGATATCCTATGTGGATTGAATTACCATATCTAGATTTAGCCTTCAGGGCATTTTTGAAAGATATTATGTCATAGTTGGGTAAAGTCATCTCGTGCAAACTTAATTCTGACAAGTTCGCTAGCTTAAGAGTCCATCCTAGGGTTTGTGTGGAAGTAGATTTGGATAAGTAGTTCCATGAAAATATCATGCTGATTGGCCTTGATCTTGAGTTTGAAAAACCATTGGTATATTTAAATAAGCCCAATGAATGTTTTTTTGTTGCAAAGGAAATTTAATAAGAGATTGTCCTACTAGGAAAACTAGATATATCCAGCCTTCCCCGATTGTTGCCTTAGTCCTTCAAGGATCTCTGTCACTTTCTTAGCCTTCACCTAGTCAAAGGGATCAACCTAATCCAGTCAAACCTTCTGTTGCTTCCCCAAATAGTCATCCAAATAAGCCATCTGTTGAACCATCATCCAAGGTTTTTCCATCCTTCAAAGATGTAGTTATGACTGATGGATGGAAAGTGGTCAGAAAAAGAAAGGAATCCTTATATCCCCTTAGTTTTTCATTCTTATTCTCGTGTCAAACTTCCTTCATCCTCTCCTACTTCTCAAATTCAAAATGTAAATAAGTCCATCTCTTCTTCTTCATTGTCTACCTTCCAAGATCAGTTTCGTAAACTTTTATCTCCCTCATCTTTTCCTCGACATAGGTCAAGGTCCCCCTCTTTAATTACTAGAGATTTTTATAATGGAAATCGCCAGGTTACTCTTGCCAATCAATTTGATATGTTACCGCAAGAAGATGAACTTATCATATCATCTTTGCCATGAAGTGCAATGTTCTATCATGGAATGTTAGAGGGATTTCTCTCCCTCACCAGAAGTTTAAAGTTAATGAAATTGTTATCAAATGGAAGCTTGATATTTTGTTTTTGCAAGAAGTCAAAGTTAGTGGCAATCGGCTTTAGGCATCACTATTTCATGTATGGAGAGAGGTTTTTCTACACACATCTCATAGTGAGGGCAGAGGAGGAACTATTTTGGGAATAGCTCCATGGATAACAAAGCATATTATTGATAAAGGGGAGGACCCCTCACATAGCTGTGTCTGGGCCCTTATTTTTATCAATGCTTTGCCTATAATATTATGTTTTGTGTATGCACCCAACTATGCGAAAGATCGTAATATTCTCTGGAAATGGATGTTAAAGCATTTACCTAATGTTGATTGGGTCTTAGACGGTGATTTTAATATGGTTAAACACTATGATGATTGTAGCTGATCTAACCAAGCTAAACTCAACAATGAGGAATTTGATAAATGGTTATTTTGTCATTATTATTTGGGTGTTGTAGATCCTATTTTTGACAAATCTTTCAATCATGTCAATTATTTGTATAATTAGACCAACTGCAAAATTAGGAGGTGAGAGAAAATTAAGTAGAATTGACCGAGCACCTGTACCAATCACATCAGCAGAGAAGGACTTCAGAAGCCCTACAATAGATAGACTAGCATCAGCATTCCTAGGCTTGTTTCCCTTAGCATTCGCAGCCACATTCCCAATCGCTGCAGTAAACTTTGACTTTTGCAGACTGCTCGGACTATCATGGAGAGGAGAGGCAACCCGATACCGAAGCACTCCAGCCTCCAAACCTGACGCATCATCTTGATGAGCAGACAGATCTACTTATCCCTTTCCTAGCGCTTTTGTAGAGGAGTTATGGAGAGTAGGATCGCCGCTCAACCATATTGGAGAGAGTTTTTGAAATTATTATAGGCGGGCTGAAGAAAACATGAGTAACCATATTGGAGAGAACCCTTTCATTATTTTATTTACAACTTACATTTAACAATTATTGTAATAACTAATTAAATATAATATATTGTCGATAGACACTCATTCAATAAAAATCACTCCGAAGACAATAGCCTTTTTGAACAATGCAGCAGAGGTAAGTAAATCCAAACCACAGCCCTTCTATTTGACTTTGATAGTTGGAAAGAAACTCTTGCATAATGCGATGATAGGCTTAGGGGCTAGTACTATAGTAATGCCTAAGCAAATAGCTGATGCTTTAAAAATAAAGTATAAACTACTTACTAGAGGAGTCATGCAGTTGGATGGCAAATCAATGCAAACAATCAGGAGAATTAAACAACTTCCATTGCAATTATATACTTGCCCCAATATAATTGTCAATCAAAATATAGTAGTCATAGATATACCCCCTATATTTGGCCTATGTTTATCTAGGGATTTCACAGCCAAGACAGGAGGATATATGTCACTTGATTGGTCTCACCTCATTCTAAAAACCAAATATGGTTCAAAGATGAAAATACTATCTGAGCTATTATCTAACGATCACATCACCAATGAACCAACCTCTAAATTAGAGGTAGCTCATGCTATGCTAAATAAGGAAGAAAAGGTTTTTGTTGAAGAGTTGGGTGACTAGACTGAACATGACCAGGAAGAGGAAAATAACCATTTGTTAGCTATGATGCATAGTAATCCATATGGAAATTATGACTCTACTGGTCTGGGCACTTATGTCATTTTTTATGAAGACCATGAAATCCCAAATGTTTGATTGGAGAAAATGCCAACTACTCAAGAGTGAAAAAGATTCAGAAATTTGGACTTTAAATTTTGATTGGGCTAGAAGTAGAAGTGGTCAAAGTTACGTGGATGCTGCAAGTGTCATCGGCCGAGATACATATTATAATTTCTCTAAGTTACTCAGAACGTGCCATGTGTCTCTTAGTAATTCAGTGGAGCACGACAAGTGTCGGTATCTACGTTTCATGATTCTTATGCATTTCAAAAGCTTATTTCAATAAGCTTCTCTCAGGGTCAAGCGGAAGGTGCCAAACTGCAACCGCTGAAAGTTTCAACATGTTTTTCTAAAAGAAATAGAAGCCACCACGTGCCCCTAATGTCATGCCCGTGTAAGAAAAAATAATCAACACCCTTTTTTTAACATAAAAAAATACTATTAAAAAAACTAACACAATATAATAATAAAATATGAAAAATTCAAATATAAATATTATATTTTACTTTATATATTTAAATATAAATAAAATTACATGAAATTAAAGAAAGAATTGACATAGTATTTAAAAATCTTAATAGAAAATTTGTATATATAAAAAAGAGTACCAAAACAAAAAGATTAAATACAAACACCAACATTGGGATGAAAAAAGGCTATCAACAGAAACTATAGCACAGAATATTTAAAAATGAAATGGCCACACACATTGACTAGGGCATTAGCTTACAAAGAGCTCCACAGAAGTGTAGAAAAGAAGCTTCTCTCCATTTACAAAGGCATGTAAAATGTTGGCATGGTATCTGCATTGTCCTCCACTGACAGAAATAAGGATTTTGATTTTATAACTTTTAACAAGAGTAGCAATGTTCGTTCTACTTCCCAAGCCTGACACTGCTTACAACAGCCAGTTAGAGTCACCACTTTTGTATTGAAGTTATGCCGATGTTTTTGAGAAAATCTATGGAATAATCATTGCATTTTCCTAAACATGATTTTTATTAATAATGTATTGTTTAATTAAGAGAAGATTGTTGTTTTGTAATGTTAATGTATTTGAATGTTTAAAATTGTAAATATGACTTTGACTAATAATATATTATTTAATTAAAATAAATAATATCATTTAGTCATATTTTTTAATATTTTATAATATTTAGAATTTATATAAATAATTTAAAAAAATATGATTTTATTGAAAAATAATTTTAGAAAATAAAATATAATATATATATATATATATATTTTTGAAAGTTTTTAATTTTATATTATTTAATAATATAATATGGAAATGACTTAAGATTTAATTATTTTGTTAATATTCAGTGGTATTAATATTACTTCATAGAGGAGTAAGGAAGTTTTTAGGAAAAAAGTTGTAGTACACATTAGATTTTTTATCCCAAAAAATGTAAAAGATACAAAGAGATATCATTCACTAAGTACTTATATTATAATACATTTAGACACTTTGAGAATAATATCTCTAGGCATCTTTTAAATACTTATATAAACATTATACATGATATTTTTGAAAGAAGTAACAATTAAGTTATTGTTTCTTCTAGGTCTAGTGCATTGTGGCTATTGAATGTTAATGGATCAAAATTATATGAAGACTTAGATACATGAGATAAAAAGTTTGAGTTTGCAAGAAATGATGATAGATTTAATACACATAATTGCTATATATTACAGCTATAGAGAGCAAATGTAGATTGGAAACCTGTTCTATCCAAACACGTCATGGTCAAATACATAGCTAAGTATGCAACAAAGGTAGAAAATCATTGTTAAAATTATCATCAAATGTTGATGTGACTTGGAAACATTGAAAAATTTGATGAATTAGAAGGAAAAGCATATAAAAGACTTCTAACTCAGATAATTATTGAAAGAGACATTGGGGTGCATGAAACATGTCACATGTTTTTGGAGATTTTGTTAGTAGAGAGCAGTAGAGTATTTATGAACTTGAATGTTGCAGGTCAGGTGTTCAAACCTATAGACGAAAATGAAGAAGATGATCATGAAGAGCATACAATGTCTTTCATTGATGCATATAAGAATAGCTTTTTTTCCATGGAAAGCACATCACTTATTGAACCAGTGAGATCTTAGACATATAATCAAAGGTAGAAAAAAGATAACAAATGGGAAGCAAGGTGTATTGCAGCTATAGTGAGAGTATTTCCAAGGTTTCCCTTCATCCCTACACATGAATCAAATAAATGGGTTGATTTTTGTTGGTCAAAGTTATTACTTTATAAGCCATTTCATGATATACAAAGAGATATTAGAATTGATGATGAAGAAACAATATCTAATTGGGATTCATTCAATTATAACAATTGGAACTTGGAGAGAAGAATAATTGCAAAAGATGTTGAAAGTCATGATGATACTGAAGATGAGTATAATATCCCTGTTCAACAAAACATAGTGAAACATGAGTGGTAAATCATATCCAAGATACAACGTGGCCAAGTTATGGAAGTGAGTGAGATAGATATGTTGGGAAGAAGAGATATCAATAGACAAACAATATGGACTAATGAATATAGAATTAAAAAATAAATAAATAAAGTGATCAAATTCATAAGCACCATGAAAGATAATGGATTTATTATAAATGATGATATAACACTACAGATGAATTATGAAACCTTGGGCGCCGAACAAAAAAAAGCACTTCATATTGTTATGACACATTTTCATGGAGGTCAAAATACTTCACCTTTGCACATGATAGTCTAAAGAATAATAGGAATAGGAGAATTATTTATGATAGGTGCCATTCATTGAGATCTTCAAGTTTAAACATTCCTAGAGCATTCTCCACTTCTACTACTCATACCAATTGGAGTTGCAACATTCAATATTGGTGCCTTGACCATCGATGCACAACTTCGAATCTCAATTGTGGATTTTGTTGAATTAGAAGGAATAAGACATTCAGGTTTCCAAGAGAATATCTTCCACATAAAATACACATTGATTGATGAAATGAACTTCATTGGGAAAATTTTGCTACAAAACATAGACTCTATACTCTGCCAAGCATTTCCTAAAAATGCGAACATGAGTTTTGATGGTATAGCTATTATTTTGGTTGGATATTTGGGTCAGATTCCTCCTATAAACAATAGACCACCTACAATAGGAGAGGGGGGAAGGAAAGAACCTAATGTCATGCATGTGTAAGGAAAAATGACTGACACCCTTTATTTTTAACATAAAAAATTACTATAAAAAATATGACACAATATAATAACAAACATGACAGATCCAAATATAAATATTAGATTTTTCTTTATATATTTATATATTTAAATATAAATAAAATTACATGAAATTAAAGCAAGAACTAACATAATATTTAAAAATCTTAATATAAAATTTATATATATAAAAAAGAGTACATAAAAAAATATTAAATACAAACACTAACATTGACCTAAAAAAGGCTATCAACAGAAACTAGAGTGTAGAATATTTAAAAATGAAATGGCCACACACATTTACCATATCATTGGCTAACAAAGATCCCCACCCAAGCGTAGGAAATAAGATTCTCTCCATTTACAAAGGCATGTAAAATGTTGGCATGGTATCCACACTGTCCTTTACTGATAGAAATAAGGATTTTGATATTAGAACTTTGAACCAGAGTAGCAATGTTCATTTTGATTCCCAGCCCTGATAATGCTTACAACAGCTTACAATAGCTTGTTAGAGTGACCTCTTTTGTATTGAAGTTATGCCGATGTTTTTTTATAAAATATATGGAATAATCATTACATTTTATTAAACATGATTTTTATTAATAATGTATTATTTAATTAAGAGAAGAGTATTGTTTAATAATATTAATGTATTTGAATTTTATTTGAATGTTTACAATCACTTTTACTAATAATGTATTATTTAATTAAGATAAAGAGTATCATTTAATCATATTTTTCAATATTTTTTAATAATTACAATTTATATAAATAATTAAAAATATTATGTTTTTATTGAAAAATAACTTTGGAAAATAAAATATAATATATATATTTTTTGAACATTTTTAATAATATATTATTTAATAATATAATATAGAAATGACTTAAGATTTAATCATTTTATTAATATTCGGTGGTATTATTATTACATCATAGAGGAGTAAAGAAGTTTTTAGGAAAAGAGTTGTAGCACACCCTAGATTTTTTATTCCAAAAAAATGTGAAAGATACAAAGACATATCATTCACTAAGTAATTATATTATAATATATTTAGATTCTTTGAGAATGATATCTCTAGGTATCTTTTAACTACTTATATAAACATTATACATGATATTTGTAAAAGAAGTAACAATTGAGTTATTATTTCTTCTAGGTCTGGTGCACCATGGCTATTGAAGCTTAGTGGATCAAAATTATATGAAGACTTACACACAGGCGATAAAAATTTTGAGCTTGCAAGAAATGATGATAGAGTTAATACACACAATTGTTATATATTACAGCTATAGAGAGCAAATGTAAATTGGCAACTTCTTCTATCCAAGCATGTCATGGTCAAATACATTGCTAAGTATGCAAAAAAGGCAGAGAAGTATTCTAAAAATTATCATCAAATGTTGATGTGAATTGCAAACATTAAAAACCTTGATGAATTATCAAGAAAAGAATATAGAAGACTTCTAACTAAAACAATTATTGAAAGAGACATTCGGATGCAGGAAACATGTCACATGTTTTTGGAGCTTCCACTAGTAGAGAGTAGTATATTATTTGTTAAATTGAATGTTTCTCATCAAGTGTTCAAACATATAGTCAAAAATGAATAAGATGATCATGAAGAGCATACAATGTCTTTCATTGATGGATATAAGAATAAGTTTTTTTCCATGGAAATCACATCATTTATTGAAGCAACAAAATCTTGGGCATATCATCCAAGATAGAAAAAA
Source organism: Torreya grandis (assembly GCA_037957365.1). NCBI lineage: Eukaryota > Viridiplantae > Streptophyta > Pinopsida > Cupressales > Taxaceae > Torreya > Torreya grandis. The sequence goes on along the minus strand of JARHVA010004364.1, from coordinate 1,403,357 downwards.
GATAACAAATGGGAGGCAAGGAGTATTGCAGCTATAGTGAGAGTATTTCCAAGGTTTCCCTTCATCCCTACACATCAATCAGATAAATGGGTTTATTTCATTTGGTCAGAGTTATTACTTTATAAGCCACTTCATGATATACAAAGAGATATTGGAATTGATGATGAAGAAATAATATCAAATTGGGATTTATTCAATTATAACTATTGGAAATTAGAGAGAAGAACAATCATAAAAGATGTTGAAAGTCACAGTGATACTGAAGATGAGGATAATCCCCCTGTTCAACAAAACATAGTGGAACATTAGTGGGAAATCATATACATGATACAATGTGGCCAAGTTATGGATGTGAGTGAGATAGACATGTTGGGAAGAAGAGATATTGATAGACAAACATTATTAACTAATGAATATAGAGGTGAAGAATACACAAATAAAGCAATTAAATTCATAAGCACCATGAAAGATAATGGATTTCTTATAGATGATGATATAACACCAGAGATGAATTATGAAACCTTGGGTGTCAAACAAAAAAAAACACTTGATATGGTTATGACACATTTTCATGGAGGTCAAAATACTTCACCCTCATGCATGATAGTCCAAACAACAATAGGAATAGGAGAATTATTTCTGATAGGTGCCGTTTGTTGAGCTCATCAAGATACAATAGGAGAATCATTTCTAATAGGAGACTCATTTAAATTTAGAGAATATTTAATATATATGAGATGAAACATAAGATTTATACAATAATTTTTTATCAAAGTTAAATAAATATTCATGATACAAGATATCAAGTTTTATTAAATAAAGATGAATGGATTACATGTAAATTTATTATTAGTCATTTTGGCTTTCCACAAAGATATATACATCTAATTAACAAAGTATTGTTAAGATTCATCCTCTTAAAAATAAAATGGAATAATGTTTTTAAGACTTTCTTTCTTTAAAAAAATTGGTGGATTTCATCTTCTTAGAAAAAGATATTTGACTCCTCAATTTTTGCCTTTAGTGCCATTACCCTCAAACTAAATATTAAAAATTGCCAGTGCCAGTTCCAATGCCAATGCCATTACTTTTAAAATTGTTAAAATTAATTTTAATTATTTTTTATATTTATTTTTATATATATTTGAAATTATATAAATTGAATTGTCTTAAAAAATAATAATAAATTACAAACTAAATATTAAAAATAATCAGTTTAAAAATTTCATCAATCCAAACTTTATTAATTACATTGAGAGGCATTCTATAAAGATAAAGGAGGGAAAGAGAGAACCTAATGTCATGCCCATGTAAGAAGAAATGGCCAACACCCTTTTTTTAACATAAAAAAATACTATAAAAAAAGCTGATAAAATATAATAAAAAATATGAAAGATCCAAATATATATATTAGATTTTTCTTTATATATTTAAATATATAAAATGTTGGCATGGTATCTAAATTGTCCTCCACTGACAGAAATAAGGATTTTTATTTTATAACTTTGAACTAGAGTAGCAATATTCATTCTACTTCCCAAACCTGACACTACTTACAATAGCCAGTTAGATTCACCACTTTTATATTGAAGTTATGTTGATTTTTTTTAGAAATTATATGGAATAATCATTGGATTTTCCTAAACATGTTTTTTATTAATAATATATTATTTAATTAAGAGAAGAGTATTATTTAACAATGTTAATGTAATTGAATTTTCTTTGAATGTTTAAAATCGTAAACATGACTTTCACTAATAACATATTATTTAATTAAGATAAATAATATCATTTCATCATATTTTTCAATATTTTTTAATAATTAGAATTTATATAAATAATTAAAAATATTATGTTTTTATTCAAAAAAAACTTTGGAAAATTATATATATATATATATATATATATTGATATTGAACATTTTTTATTTTATATTATTTAATAATTTAATAATATAATATGGAAATGACTTAAGATTTAATCATTTTATTAATATTAGGTGGTATTATTATTACTTCATAGAGGAGTAAAGAAGTTTTTAGGAAAAGAGTTGTAACACACACTAGATTTCTTATCCCAAAAAAATGTAAAATATACAAAGAGATATTATTCACTAAGTACATGTATTATAATACATTTAGACTCTTTGAGAATGATATCTCTAGGCATCTTTTAAATACTTATATAAACATTATACATGATATTTGTAAAAGAAGTAACAATTGAGTTATTATTTCTTCTAGGTCTAGTGCACTGTGGCTATTGAATCTTAGTGGATCAAAATTATATGAAGACATAGACACAGGAGATAAAAAGTTTGATCATTCAAGAAATGATGATAGAGTTAATACATACAATCGCTATATATTACAGCTATAGAGAGCAAATGTAGATTGGCAACCTGTTCTATCCAAACATGTCATGGTCAAATACATTGCTAAGTATGCACCAAAGGCAAAGAAGTGTTCTAAAAATTATCATCAAATGTTGATGCAACTTACAAACATTAAAAACCCTAATGTATTAGCAAGAAATGCATATAGAAGACTTCTAATTGAGATAATTGTTGAAAGAGACATTGGGGTGTAGGAAACATGTCACATGGTTTTGGAGCTTCCATTAGTAGAGAGAAGTAGAGTATTTGTGAACTTGAATGTTTCTCATCAGGTGCTCAAACCTATAGATAAAAATGAATAAGATGATACTGAAGTGCATACAATGTCTTTCATTGATGGATACAAGAATAGCTTTTTTTCCATAAAACGCACATTATTTATTGAATCAGTAAGATCTTGGACATGTAATCCAAGGTAGGAAAAATATAAAAAATGGGAAGCAAGGAGTATTTTAGCTATAATAAGAGTATATGAAATGTTTCCCTTCATCCCTACACATGAATCAAATAAATGGGTTGATTTCTGCTGGTCAAAGTTATTACTTTATAAGCCATTTCATGATATAAAAAGAGATACTGGAATTGATGATGAAGAAATAATATCAAATTGGGATTCATTCAATCATAACTATTGGCAATTGGAGAGAAGAATAATTGAAAAATATGTTGAAAGTCATGGTGATACTGAAGATGAGTGTAATCCCCCTATTCAACAAAACATAGTGGAACATGAGTGGGAAATCATTTACATGCTACAATGTGGCCAAGTTATGGACGTGAGTGAGATAGATATGTTGGGAAGAGATATTGATAGATAAAGATTATTGACTAATGAATATAGAGGTGAAGAATACAAAAATAAAGTGATCAAATTCATAAGAACCATGAAAGATAATGGATTTCTTATAGATGATGATATAATACCAGAGATCAATTATGAAACCTTGGGTGCCAAACAAAAAAAAAAAACACTTCATATGGTTATGACACATTTTCATGGAGGTCGAAATACTTCACCCTTACGCATGATAGTCCAAAGAAAAATAGGAACATAAGAATTATTTCTGATAGGTGCCATTCATTGAGCTCTTCAAGATGTAACATTCCCATACCGATCTCCATTTCTACTACTTGTACCAACTGGAGTTGTAAAATTCAATATTGGTACCTTGACCATCCATGCACAACTGTATAGCATTATATAATTTTTGAGATACCAAAAAAAACAAATGTTCAGTCAATTTTCACATTTGAATGATACCTCAAATAATTCTTGGCTTACAGTTTTAAAATATTTTGTATTCGAATCATTTTCACTCCAAACCATAATGTCTGATACCAAATAATTTTTACCACCCATGTTTAGAAATCATCTTAGCTTATATGATCCTTGAATAATTTACAAGAGAACATATCTTGGAATGGTTGTGGAAGACTAGCCAATTGCATCACTTATATTGCCATTCACATGTTAAATGTGTTAGGTTGTTGCCCATAATTTTTTATTTTTTTTTAAAGTAAATATTATTTTATATCTTGTGCATTATCTTTGAGATATGTTATTATTATATATAATTTATATATTTTTATATAATATGTATTAATATAATTAAATTAGTAATTGAGAGGTAGTGAATTAGTAATGTGATTTGGTTGTGTTAAGGTCTATATAAATTTAAATATCGTTAAATGTCATGATCGTATATAGTTTATTTACATATTAATTATATATACCCATCATATTATTATTATTATTATTATTATTATTATTATTATTATTATTATATGACTTCAATTTTTTGTCCTTAGATTAGTAGAATTGTAGTATTTATTCGAGTCACACATTAGATGTGGAGCTTTATTGTAATCAAATCAACTTTCATGACATCCTTGTCTACCCTTGACAATAGAAAACAACCAATCAAAAAAATTGCTATCCTATAAGTTTTATACCCTTTTATATTAAGTATAAGTCATCTAAATTTATTGCCTTGAATATGAGTGTTATGTACTATATGAGCCCTTTGGTGTATGGTATCATCTAGAATACCTTTTCATTTCCCTTTACCATCACTACCCTTTTTACCTTGAAATCTATCACTACTTTCATATTTTGTATGCCCTCACCCTTACCCTATAAATTATCAATTTATTTAATTTAATGTTAAATGTTAAAAAATATTTATTCTATAATTTTTTTATGAAACTTAAATCTAACATTATCCCTTTTAATATATTTTAAAATTTATATTTTAATAAATAATATCTAAATATATTTTAAAATAAAAATAAAATACTAAAAAATAATAATCATATAATATATATGAGAAAAATTATCAATGAATATTACCTCTACAAAGTAAAATAAAAATCTAAATACAAATAATATGCTTACCCACCCATTTACACATTTGATGGTCTAATATAATAATCCAAAGTTCAAATTGCCACTAAGATCTAAAATTGGTTTCTCAAAACAATAACCTTTTAAGTTGTATGAGATATCATTAAACTGTCCAACCCAAAAAAAAAAAAAAAAAAAACAATATTTTCATAATCTATCCTAAATATATAAAAGCTGTTCTGACAGACTTAAAAAAATGGAAAAATTACATAAAATTTGAATACTAAATTATCATTAAAATTTTGAATATTAAATTACTATTAAACTTTCTTACTAATTATTATTTTATTAAATTATTATATCATTTCAATAAAGATTTGACTTTACATCATCATTAAGGCCAATGAAAGTAGGAATCCAATCAATGTGACTTGCACTTCCAATGCGAATGACCCTTAACCTTATATGTTAATTTGGTGGCATATACTTATAATACTGTCCTATATTTAAAAGGATATGAGCGTTCCTCGCCTCTCATAGATTAAGTCAATTTAAAATTAAAATGAAATAAATGATAAAATTTTAATTAATTGTAATGATAATTTTAAGGATAATAAGTTATAGATAATGATTATATTGAATGGTGTAAGTTATAATGGTAATCAATAAAATATTGGTGAAGATTATTGTCTTTGAGTTTGTTGATAAAAATATTTGATTTTAAATTTTAAATTCATTTTATTGTTATATTGTAATTTTTATTTCTATTTTAGAGAAAGTGATCAAGCAATCTTAATATTCTAGGTGAACAATAGATTTTGTATTCCATTTTATTATCTATGAAGATATTTTTACACAATTAGATTAAGACTACCTATCACCAATTAATATGAAATTTAAAAAAAGAAGTAATGAAGTTAGATTAATCGATTTAAAACTTTCAATAAAAATAATAATAAAACTAGTCCAATATAAATGCTTCGAAATTGATACATCTAACTATTTTTTAAAATATCTAAACTAATTTATTACAAGTTAAATAATATGAAAATAAAATAAAAATTATAACCCTAAACAAAATATAGACATAAATAATATTCATATTTTAAAATTTATATATTATTTTTATGATGCCAATGATTTTTAAAATTATTTAGATCAAATTAATCTCTAAGATCCAATAAAATATATAAATAATGTAATTTTTCTTTAAATATTTTATGTTAAATATGTTTTATAGTTTTCTTTATTTACTTCAACCTTCACAATCCTTTCTATCTTCCTAAACTAATTGTCTTAATAGTATTATGACTCTTCTCATTTAAAATGTCTTAATAATTGTTAGACTCTTCTTAATTATAATGCTTTAACTATATTTTCACTATTTCTATTTAAAATAATTTTATTTATCTTATTAATATTGTTGAGATATAATTATGTGTTCACATTATTAATGATCAACGTAAATATTGTTGTTAATGATATTATGTTAATATTTTATATGTTAGTTTACTGAATATATTGTGAGTCATAATATATTCATATTTTAATATATTGTTAGGAGTTTTTTAGGTTAAGTTTTAATATGGAGTTTTGAAGATTTTCGTGGAGATTTGATCTCCCCAAATATAAAAAATAACTCTCCTATATAACCTGTAATATAACTTTATGATTTGGAATGTAATAGAAGAAAATAATATAGTGAGAATATTATTATGTGGTTTCAAATGTTTTGTCTGTATATTGGTTCCATTATTCTAATATATTATAAGCTTAATCTTGCATAGACTCTGATAAAACCTATCATCTGGATTCAGAACGAGTCAATGATCTGTTAAATATGTGAAGGAGCAGATCCACTGCAAGCTATGGTTGCCCCAACTAATGAGAAATTTTTTGTTGAAAATTTTTAGATTAAATTCCTAATAGAATAGTTTTTTTGTTGATAGCGTGCAGCCATAGCAAGGTTTTGTTGCTCCAAATATGGAAGATTTTAATGTAATTTAATTAGTTCTTTGTCACTGTATCAAACAGATATATACACGATTGGAGTGGCATTTATGCATCGATTCTTCAGTTGCCTGCATTCATCATCTGATTTCTCATTTCACTCAAATAATATATGTGTAAAAAAAGCAAAAAATTAGTTTGGAATATCGTTAGTAAAATCGTCATATCATTTTCGTTTCTTAATGAAATTGGATGTTTCAAATCGTTATGGAAAGCTCTTTCAAAGAGTAAGAAAGCCCAGTTCGCAGTTCAAAAGTCACATTTTACATCATTGGCAAGCAATGTGAATCAATTTCACACCGTAGCATTTGATCTGCATCTTATACTATTTGGGCGGATCATATTCATTGAAATAATCTACAGTTCATTGAACCATATTTGTCTTAGCATCTGCTACAAACTCAGAATTTACCATTGCATTGTTTTCTTGGTCTGCCAACCCAGCAACATACATTTTTAGATTAGACGGCTCATCAAAGACCACGTGCCTTCAATCACGGCATCGAATATTACCCATCCTCGTGCAGCGTATGACCCTCACCTCTTTCAATTAAATCATTCATAATACGGCTAGCCCTACCGTAAGTTTTTTTTTGAAAGTCTTTATTTTTCATATGATTTTATTGTATTTATTTCTTAGTTTTTAAAATCTATAGTTTTAAATTTTTCATAGAGTGTTTTATTTTAGAACCTTAAGTTTTAGTTAATTGGTTTTATTTTTAATAATAATTTATTTTTATTTTATTTTTAGCTAAATTAGAAATTAGTTTATAGTTTACTTTAACAAAATTTATATAGATGTAAGTTTTGAGTATGTTTTGTAAAAGTCTTTGGGTCCAAAGAGTCATAAAAAGTTTAAATATAGTTTTATATTTCTTTAATGCATGGGTCGATAATTTAGGTTTTTTGTGTCATTTTTTTGTCAATGAGTCGGGAAATATAAAGTGAGTCATTAGTTTGGTATATGAGTTATTTTGGATTAGTTTGGTTGTCGATGTTAAAACTCAAAAAGTTGAGTCAGTTTTTGAATCTTTATGTCAAACATCTTTTTAGTAAGTCATAATTTTTTAAAATTGTAAAAATAAAAAAATTATCTTGTAGACGTATTTTTGTTTGTATGTGACGTCAAAACTATAGGAGGATTTATCTTTGAAAAAATCATGCATCTGAGCTTCATTGACATTCTTGTTCAGTGAAGCAGCTTCCACCTAATGGAGGATGCAGGCACAGAGGGTTGGAGGTCTTTCAACCACCTCTTGTGAGTCACAAACAATGGGTCCGCACCAATGATGTGGTGACTTTTATTTTAGTTGTGTGTATTGTATTTGGTTCCTTGATTTATGTGGTATTTAAATAAGAACATAAGAACATTCATGTTCACATGTGTGGTGTGATTTTATCTTTTTCAATTGTGTATTTTCATTCCCCTACAGGTTTGAAACACATTTGATATTTCGAAAAAATAGAGTGTGGATATAGTGCAATGTGGCAAACAGTGGTATACGAGAGAAGCTAACTGTAGAGGTCCCGTGGCTACCTTACTTCTTTATAGAGATGACCCCCATTGACACATCCGTTGTGGTCACATAAAGTAAATGTGGAATGAGTTCCTTCGCATAGTAGTGGTCATGTACAGCAAGATCATGTCAATATTATGTAGACCTAAAAGTATGCGTTGACATATGATTTTGTTCGTATCAATTCTTGAAAGTGTATATTATTCCCATGTTCACATTAAGGTGTGTAGATATGATTAATAATGTTCACAAGGGGGTGAATGTTGATGTATAGTTATGTGTTCACATTGCTAATAACCAATGTAAATATTGTTATTAATAATATTACGCTTATAGTCTATACGTTAGTTTATTGAATATATTATGAATCATAATATATTTATATTTTAGTATGTTGTTAGGAGTTTGTTAGGTTGAGTTTTAATAGAGAGTTTTAATGATTTACGTGAAGATTTGATCTCCCCAAATGTAAGAAATAATTTTCTTATAGAATCTGAAATATTCCCTTATGATTTGGAATGTAATAGAAGAAAATAATATAGTGAAATATTATTGTATAGTTTGTAATGTTTTATCTTGTATATTGACTTTATTATACCAATATGTTATTAGTTTAATCTTACACATACTTTAATAAACTCTATCAAATATTTTAACTCTTTCCTTTAAAAATATGTTTCTAATTTTAAATTCATTTGAAATCCACTTAAAATGTCATAATAATCTTAACATTCTTTTCATATAAAATAATTAAACAATAAATAAACATAAATTATCTTTACAATCCATTCTCAAAATTAATAAAAATAAGATTACAAAGATAACATTACATCTCTTAACATTACAAATAATTTATTATTTCAATTATAATAAACGAAAAAATCTTTAATAATTTGGATGACAACTAATAATTTGGGTTGGGCTCTCATATAGTTTATAAAATAAATATACACTCGAATTTATTAAAATGTGGGTTGTCGCTGTTGTCATGCACATTTATAAAATAAAGGCACTCCTCATTTTATTGAAAAACGTAAAGGTTCCAATAGTCACGGAATTAATCCATTTATAGCATTGTATAATTTTCAAGGTACCAAAACTAAATGTTCGGTCGACTTTCAAGTTTGCATAATACGTAAAAAAATTCTTAAAGTCGCATTAAAATATTTTACATTGGAATCATTTTCACTCCGAACAATATTATTTTAATGGGGTGGACTATCCTTCCGGACACTACCCCCAACCTTTAGAAAGCATCTTAGCTTATATGATCCTCGATATTAGAAAGACCTTGACTCACAATAGAGCGTACCCATATTGTCAGACTAGCGAATTGCATCACTCATATTTCCATTCACATATTAAATGTGTTGGGTTGCTGCCCATATTTTCATAGGAAATTTTATTCTAGATTTTTGTATATGAGTTTTGAGATATATTATTATATAATTTAAATATATAATTAAATTAGTAAATTAAATGTGATGAATTGGTAAAATTAATTGATTGTGTTTAATTTCATTTAAATTTAAATATCTTTAAATGTGATAATTGTATATAATATATTTGAAATTTATTTATTTGTTAATTATATACATATTGTAATTATAATTATATGTATATAAAATAAAATAAAATATTTATTTTATATATATATGGATTTTAATGTTTTTTTTTTTTAGTGGTATTGTAGTGCTTATTCGAGTTGCATATCAGATATGGAGTCTTATCATAATTAAACCAACTCTCATGGTATTCTCATATATAGTTTGTGTGTTGGGCTTCTTCCCATGCTTTCATAAGAAGTTTTATTTTATATTTTGTGCATTAGTTTTGGGAATATTATTATTAATATATTATTATATAATATAAAATTTTATTATATAATTAAATTAGTAAATGAGACATGGTGAGTTGATAAAGTGATTTGGTTGTGTCGAGCTCCATCCACATTTAAATCTCTTTAAATGTGATAGTTGTATATAATATATTTGAAATTTATTTTCATTTTAACTACACACAGTATATAATATTATATTATATTTTACACACACACACACACACACACACACACATTGGGACCTCAATGTCTTTTCATTACTTTAGTGGTATTGTAGCACTTATTCAGCTTGCACATCAAACGTGGAGCCTTGCCATAATCAAATCAACTCTCATGACATCCTCATTTACCTTTGACAATAGAAAACAACCAATCAAAGATGTCATAACCTATTAAGCTATAGATCTCTTTATAATAGGTACAAGTCATGTAAATACATTGCCTTGAATCTGGGTCTTGTGTACCATATAGACCCTCTAGGGTATGGTATCACCAGAATACCCTTTTGTTGCCTTTCACTATCACCACCCTTCTCATCTTGAAATCTTCCACTACTTTTATGATCTGTATGGCCTTGTCCTTACCCTTTTACTTCTCAATTGCTCAAGATCACCGTAAAATGAAATGTTTCATCCATATTTAACAAATTAACATGTTTTATAAAGAAACACACAACCTCATTTTCTATCATTACCTCTACCAAAAATATAAAAATATTATTACTATATCTGCCACTGATTGATAATACTGTAAGATGTACAAACTTTCATAACGTTTCTCTCATATTTATTTTATTTTTTGAGGGATGTGCATATTATTACTAGCTATTACAGAGTCTATGCATATTATTACTAGCTATTGCAAAGTCTATGAGTGAAGTGCATATATGATTGGATATTGCACTTTGAAAAATGCTTGGATTAATTTGTAAGAGTATAATTTAGAGTAATATTAATTATAGTTTAAAAAATATTATTGATTACTTAATTAAATATTAATTTTATATTTATATTTTTATAAAATATTATAAATAATTTTAAAAAATAAATATTAATTATCAATTCATATTAAATAATAATATATTATTAATTTTTTTAATAATTCTATACAAATACCAAATAAATTAGTGAAATAAATATTAATATTCTATTTATATTAAACAATAATATAATATTAAAATTTTAATGAAACATATTTTGAAATAAGAAATTATATATATAACAAACATGATAATACATATGATATTTAATATATTTATTATTTCTATGTTATGATATGTTATTCATATGATATTTGGAAAGGATGTTTTAATGGCTTCATGTTCTCTGTCTAATATTTTAACTTAATCTTCATTCCTCTTTTTGAGGATCTTGTTAAAATGATGTTATTCACATCAATCTCTTATGTTCTTTCACTTGATTTTATCCACCATAGCTTTAACCTTAAACTAATACAATTTTTTATTTGTATTTTTTTACCATTAGATTCCTGTTAATGAAACCTCATCATTTGAGATACGTTCTAAGCATTTTTTGGGGTTGTAACTATCCCTTTATGCCCTACCCAACTATATTGGAATATGTTCTTCAATTAGTTTTATTAGAAACATCTGACATATATATGTATCCATCATTAGATTAAATTCATCTTGAGGTCTTTCATTAAAAAAAATTCCTATAAATATCATTATTAATCCATCATTAGATTAAATTCATTTTAAAGTCTTTCATTAAAAAAGGTCCCTGTAAATATAATTATTGATTAGAATATTTTTATTCAAGTATAAACACATATGATAAAAGATGCCCCTCCTATTATATGCTCACATATATCTAAGTATTTTTTTTTTTTTTTTAAATTAAACAATTTTCCAACATCTCACTACAATTGAGAAAGGATTTATCAAAAGCATTAAAAACATATTTTTAATTCTTAAATTTTTTGAATTTAGATTGCTTCACCTTTATTTATAACACTCTTTTCTCAATGTACAATAAGTTCTTTTCTTTTCTTTTTTCACTCTTAATTCTTTAAAGGGTGTCAATGGAGGTTATTAGATAATAATTTTTTTTTAAAGATCATTCAATATATATGTTATGTTTCGATTTGATGAGATTATATAAGATCATTTATATTTATTTTACATTCCGTTACGAATATGCTATCTATAACATAGAGCTTAATTTTTTGGGTTTTTTAATACTCATTATCATGTAGTTTCCATCTAAAAATGTTGCTTCACAAATGCTATAAAGTCATAAAGTTACTCAATAAAGTATGAATTAAATGTTTTTAACCTCTCTTTGCATATTTCATAAGTTTCCTTAATATGTGGCAAAGAGAATATTTCTAATTTAAATGGAAATATTGATAATCTTCCTAAATTTCTATTTATATTATCATGGGTGTGTCTTATTAGGAGACTTACATACACAATGTTGAAAATCCTTATTACCATCAAAATGAAAACAAATGCAAACAATATATAGTTATTATTTTCATTAGAAACATTATCTAGTTGCAAGTAGAAAATTGATAATTGTTTTACGAATAAAGCATTTGAATTATAAACATTAATTATTTGAGAATGTGAAAAAAAATCCTTATAATTCTTTATACCCTTTGCATTTTTCATACCATTTATTTTTTAATAGTGTGCTATGAAAAGGCTATTTGAATGATACACTATTATACAATAAATCACATTTCACATCAATCATTAGTTGTTCACGCTGCTTGAGATGTAATGTTAAATATTTGATAATGATTTTTTCTCCACGTTTAATAAACGGTATGGCAAAGTGAAAAAAAAACCTAGTTTTGTGTTCATATATTAACATATGAGTTAAATTACTTTGTAAGTTCATAAAATTAATTTTTGACTTTCTTTGTCTACTTGTACTTGGTATGAAAATTTTATTCTTATTTATTTTATCATGAGCAATGGTCAATAATCTTTTAGATGTTTTTTTTAATTACATTTTATCATAACTAATTTAATTACATTTTATCATAATAATAATGTACACAACAAATTTGAACATATTAATTATACTATTTTGTTATTCATCAAATTTTGATATTTTTTTGTTCATATAATAATTCTATATTTTTTAAAATAAACTTTGTACAATCATCACTATTCAATTATAAATATATTTTTTAGTAAGTTAATCATATATTTTTATAATAAAATGATGCATACATCAACATACATAACTTATAACATTATACTTAAAATTCAATAATAAAAACCTCTTACACAAATTTTAAAATTAATAATTCAAGTACTAAGAAACTTCTATCACCTCCCCCATTACAAATAAAAAGGAGGGTAAAAATAGACAAACCCCCACCTTAATCTCAGTTTTAGTGTGTCGTCGTCGTCGTCATCGTCGTCGTCATCATCGTCGTCGTCGTCGTCGTCGTCATCATCATCATCATCATCATCATCATCATCATCATCATCATCATCATCATCATCATCATCATCATCATCATCATCATCATCATCATCATCATCATCATCATCATCATCATCATCATTCCTCGCCAAAAAAAATCCATATCTGTAACCGTGTAAGTAACGGTCGTCTTTTGTGCAGATATCTTTATGAGAGCCCATCTATCAATCGTGATCCTAATACATTCACGCGACCTTAGTTTAAACTGAGGTTTACTTCATTGTATTGTCTTCCCCAAATATTCTTGTGTGGGCTTGTCCTCAGCGAATGTTGGGAGTGAAAGTCATGCCATTTATGTTATGTTAATGTGTGTTAGTTTTTACCACTTTGATTTGGTTTAAATTAAATAATTTAGGTATTTTGGTTGACTTTTTGAATTTTAAATTTTTTTATTTTGAGTTTTTTAAATAGTTGTTAAAAAAAATTTATGTGATATTTTGAATTTCTAATTTTATAATATAAATTATATTATATGATTTTAATTTTTTTTTCCTCTCGCCACATTTAATACATAAGTTTATTTGTTACTTTTTATCCTTTTTAATTTTAGTCATTAGAAATAAGCATACATTATTATTACAAAATTTGAATTCAAAATTATTTATATGTCAGTGAGTGTTGTAGATCATTTCAGATACTAATATTATCAATTATATAGATGATTTTTTATTGTACAATATTTTTGATATACATCAGCGTTATTTTCTTTATATAATTTACTTCTTTTCGACATTTTGTTTAGAGACCATCACAAGACCTTGATAAATTAATAGCATCTCATTGAACAGATGTCTTAAAATTCACTTTTTTTACAATTTAAAGAAGAAGAAAAATAACCATTTTAAATACATAGGAGTTCTATTATCAAACCCTAGGGCAAAAAAGTGAAGAATAAAAACAAAGAAATAAAACTTAAAAATCAAATTTTAATTTTAAATACTTTATCTAAATTATAAAGTTCAATCTATCATATAAAATACTAAAATGTACAGTTTTAATAATTTTTTAAATTAAATCCAAATTTGTAGATTATAATTGTCATAATTCTGATCATACAATCTTATGTTTAAATATATGTGACAAGTTTTTACCACATTACACATAAATAAACCATTTATATTCTTATATATTTATAATATTATTTTATTTTATTAATTAAATATTACATTATATTTAACAATTATTGTAATGTTTACTTAAATCTAATATACTTATTAGAACACACCAATTCATTTGGTTTAACCTTTTTTAATAATAAAATATAAATTTATAATACTAGAGATAATTTAAATAGATAGAATAGTAAATATGTAGAAAATAAAATATTATATTTTTGTGATAAAACTATAAAAAAGTTGAGGACATATTTACAATGTAAGATATTAAGTTTTAACAATTGAAGATGAATAAATTACATGTGAATTTGTTATTAGTTATTTTGACTCTCTACAAAGATAAATACATCTAATTGGTAAAGTATTCTAAGTTTTTTCTCCTAAAAATAGAGTGGAAAAACGTCACTAGAACTTTTCTTCCTAAAAAAAAAAAAATTCACAGAATTCATCTTCTTAGAAATAAGGCCCTGACCCCTTAATTTTTGGCTTCGGTGGTGCTTCCCCCGAACCCTTGCAAAGGGGGTTCCATAGCTTTCAACACCCCCCTGGACCTCCCTACAATAATAATCGGGGGGTGTTGCCCCCCACACTTCTTTTCTGAAAGTGCGCTACAAACCATTCCGTAAAAAAATCTGAACATTTAATTTTGTTATCACATATCTAACATTCAAAAACTAAAATTTCCAAAACCTATTTTTATATTCTATTTTCCAACATTTTTAATTATATGATAACTCCTAACTAAGAGCTTCTAAAAATTGATTTTATGTTTGTAAAGAAATACTTCTAGATGTAGTTGTGTGAATGCTTTCGGATCCAAAGCATTCACAGAGTGTTATTCAAAAACATTTCTCTATATTTCACATAGATGATAGATATATTGTTACTCTTTCTAATTTTATTTTGTTGGACAATTTAGTGTTATTTGATACAACTTAAAAGTTATTGTTTTGAGAAACCGTTTTTAAATTTTAGTGGTAATTTGAACTTTAGATTGTTAGATTGGATCATCAAATGTGTAAATGGGTGGGTATGAACATTATTTGTATTTATATTTTTTATTTTATTTTGTAGAGGTAATATTCATTGATAACGTTTTTATAATAATAATAATTATTATTATTATTATTATTCATTTTAAAATATATTTATATATTTTTTTTGTTAAAATATAAATTTTAAGAGATATTGAAAAAAAAAAATTATAAAAATTATATGGAATAATTTTTTTTTTAAATTAAATTAAATAAAATTAATAATTCGTATAATCAATTCTAATAATTACAATTTTTTTAAATTTAAAATATCTATTTTTCAATTTATATATACTCTACTAACATGATTATAAAACCTATCAAGAAACCAATTCTAATTTATAATAGTACAATTAATTTAAGTACAAAGGTTCACATATGTAACATTAGAGTACTTAATGAATTTTAAGAATGATTCAATTGCTCTTCATGATTATGCATATGAATCACATTGGTCTTCAGTATACAGCGAAATTACACAACTTAGACATTATTGGTTTGTATCTTATAAGCACATGTATTGGATGTCTAGTCTCAAATTTTACACTAAAATCTATTTAAAAAATCAAATTTAAATAACATTCCAAATTAATAATAAAAAGCTAATATAATTACATAAAATCATAAAGTTGACATAATCAACCAACTTAATTATTTAAGGAGGGTTTTTGAAAGGTCCCAAACCATTAATTAAGAGTGAAGAAGTGGAAATACAGACATATTTAATTTATAAAATCATTTAACAAAATAGAACTAAAAAAATCAAATTGAAATAACATTCCAAACTAACAATAAAAAAGATAATATAATTACATAAAACAAAGGTTATATTTCTATAATAAACTAACCATTACAAAACAAATTTTCTAAAGAAATATAATCAAAAAAACTAAATGAAATTTTTTGGATTAAATAAAAAATCATCAATGGATGGTAACCAATCTTTTTTATTTTTTTATAAAAAAGAGCCTCCATCATCTATTAAAAACCATCACTAACAATTTATTTTTATTTTATTTTTAATTTTTCACTTTTAGATCTATATCCTTAATATTTAATCATTGAACCAATATTAACTTTGCACAATAATCTTTTTTCGCAATAAATTTTTTAATTAAAAAATTTAAAAAAACCAACTAATAATTTTTACTATCTTGATGTTCCACCTTTTTTTTAAAATCTATAACCCTAATATCAATTTCTCTATTAACGGATTAAAATAAAACCTGTTACCACATTCCCTCTACCACTTCCACACCCTACTAAATCGAGATTCAAGGTTTAATGGAGAAAAATGTTAGAAGTGTATTGTAGCATGGTTTATTAGTTTACATGATTTTTTTAATTTCTTGAGAAGTTTAGGATTCCTCTAATATAGTTTTATAGAGGGGCACTTTACAAATAATTTTTATGGAATTGATTTTTTTCTTATAATAAAAATAATTACTATATCATTTTAGTATATAATTTATTTTTATATCATCTTTAATGCCCAATAGAAGTCGGAATCTAATCAATGTGACTTGCACTTCCAACGTGAATGGCCCTTAACACTATAAATTAATTAGGTGGCATATATTTATAACGCTCTCTTACATTTAAAAATATATGAGCGTTTTCTCATCTCTCACATATTACGTCTATGTAATATTATAAATATTTTTAATAAATTATAAATTTTTAAATGTTAAAATTTTAATTAATTATAATGATAATTTTATGAATAATAATTTATAGATAATGATTATATTGAATGGTGTAATTAATATTAATAATAAAAAATAGTGGTGAAAATTATTGTTTTTGAGTTTGTTCATAAAAATATTTGATTTTGAATCTTAAATTTATTTTATTGTCATAAAACAGTTTTTTATTTTTGTTAGAGAAGATGATCAAACAATCTTAATATTTTAAGTGAAAAATAGAATTTGGATTCCATTTTTTCATCTATAAAGATATTCCTAAACACTGTGTACTTGTACACAACTAAATTGAGGCCATCTATCGTCAATAAATATGAAATTAGAAAATAAATAATTAAATTAAATTAATCAATTTAAAACTATTTAATTAAAAATAAATAAAAAATTCACAATCCATTCTCAAAATTAATAAAAGTAAGATTATAGAAATTGCATTACATCTTTTTACATTAAAACTAATTTATTATTTGAATTGTAATAAATAATAAAATCTTTAATAATTTGGATAACAACTAAGCATTTATGTTGGGCTCTCATATACTTTTTAACAACGATTTCCCCATGGTGTAATACAAGCTGAAGGTAAAATAAAATTAGTTGATATTTAGTTTGTTGCAATGATAAAGTGTTTTAATTTGTGTGTGTTTTTTTATGTTTTTACGGTTATTATTCATAACCTTTTTTTTTTTTTTAAGTCACATAATTTAACTATCAATTTCTTTTTTTAAAAATATACCATTTAATATATCAATAAAAAAATATACATCAATTTAAATGTGTGTGTGTGTGTGTGTGTGTATATATATATATATATATATATATAATTTAACATTACAAAAAAATTAGAACATACAATTTAATTTAAATGACTGATCATCCAAACATATACTTGAAGGTCTCTACTACAAATCTATGATTTAGAAAAGAGTTTAATTTTTATTTTTTTTAAAATTGTTAATCTAAAAATATACATGAAGGTCTCTGGTTCAAATCTATAGGTAATATCTTGCATTACACTCACCTCAAAAAGAGACCATGAAATGTAAGTGATAAGTCTCTGACAATAATAAATGATATATATATATATATATATATATATATATATATATATATATATATATATATATATATATATATATATATATATATATTTGATAGTTTAATAAATGGGTTGATGGATCCCCTACCCATACAAAAAGAAGGTGAAATATATGCGAGAAAGTTCAGCAAAATAGAGCTAGATAAAGCTTAAAAACAAACTGAAAACTCCAAATTCTACCTTAAAGACACCAAAAACTAGCAAAAAACTAAAGGAGAACTAGACCACTAGCTAGCTAGTCTGAGTCCTTGGACCTAGAGTAGAAGACCAATTTATTGATCTCTGTGTTCTCCAAATTATTGTTCTTTCTTCTAGTTCAATTCCCAATTCCCTGCTCATTTTCCATGTCTAGCCTTTTCTGCTTCATCCTAGTGGACTTGAGTTCTCCATCACCTACTCTGTTTCCTTCCTCGTTTCATCACCATCACCATTATGCATGGTTCTAAACATGTGGGGGGTGTATTAAGCCATTACATATTCCTCCTTGTCCTTACCAAGAGTAGAGTTGCCATGAACCAGAAGACTTTTCAATATCTCAAAATCCTTAGTTATTTCCATGCATAGAAGCTTCTAGATAGTCACTTTGGTTTGCAATTTTTCAAAGGATTGTTCGATATCATCTTTCAAGTTGGGGTTCAAGAAGGCCCTACCCATGCTAGAAATTGGAGTCACTATTTCAAGAGCCCCCTTTTGATTGTTACTTGGTTTGAAATACCCCTGCATGCAATCATCCCTAAAAATTTCATTTTTGTCCCTTACTTGCTCAGTTTTAGAATCCAAGAAAAATTCATCCTTTTTGATTGAATCTTCATGCTCACTTGTGATATGATGGCTTCCATAACAAATTTAGACCAAAGGGGTTCTCCCTTTTTTACCAGCAGCAGACTAAGCTCATGGTGGATTAAGTCTACCATGGGGTTATTTTTAAAATTTGTGACTGACGTTTCTAGAGACTTAAAGATAAAAAAGGGTAAGTTGATTGTATGGCCCCTAAAGTGGTTAAGGAGAAGGAAATGTTGTGATAAAATCACCGTGTGTTTCCATTCTAGTGTAATGTATCTCATTTTTTGCAAACACATGTCTGGTCATTTCTTGGGTAAATCCACTCTCATGAATCCTTTTTGGTTCGAAACTTTCAAAAAAAATCTCCTTACTGTAAAAAATGTTGAACATCTCTTCCTTTCTCTTCTTGTCTTTAATCACCTTAACCTAAGCCCATGCATGAGGACTTCCTATCATTCCACCTACATATAAAGTCTTTAGAAAGCGCTACGTCATGTCCAATGAACCTCTCTATATAGGTCATGAGCCCTTATTTAATCATCTTCCTCCACACATATTCATCCTACTTCACTTCTACACAGGAGATTGGCTCAATGTGATCTAGGTTACCTCCCATTCTAGATCATGTGCTTCTCGTACAATTTTCACAGCCTAGGTCCTTTGAGATGAAATTAAGGGTGATGTTGAGATTGGTGCCATATAAAATAGTATATCTTGGTTTAAAATTAAACCATACATGTAAAATCTTAAGGCATGAATGGGGCATGATGTCCTTGAATGTGTGAAAGTCCCTTCACTTTTGTTGAGTCTATTGAATCATAAATAAGCTCATCATATCACTCAATGAGATGACCTTTATCAAGCTCAATGAATGGGATGATGTCATTAGGGAATCCCTCATCACATTGATAATGTGTAATAGAACTACAATAGACCCCTAGGTTAGCCATTTTATCAACGCATTTATTTTCCTCTTTATACATGTGGGAAATGGACACCCCCTTGAAGGAGGTAAGTAAAATTTTAGCACCATCAATGATCTTGGTTATATTTCAAGAGGATTGAGTAAATATTTTTAGGTAGTTGATAATATTCATGGAGTCTCCCTTTACCTATAAGTACTTCATACCTAGCTTAACCATGATTTCAATGCCCTTTGGCTTCTAATACATGGTTCATTTAGATCCCTAGTGATCCCACTTCTCCCACTTCCCTTAGACCAAGATTTCCTTTAGCAGTGCCATCAATGTTTAGTTTGAACCATTAGGGAGGAGTATGAATCCACTTGATCTTAGATCTATCAATGCACTGCTTGTGAGGATAAGTAGGGATTTCAATATTTAGTTGATAGAGAATCTCAAAAAAATATGGAGAAGTAGACCCATCAAAGGATGAAGCATAGGAGAGCCAATTTTCATTTACAAAATCCATAATTATTATGAAAGTGGATGAATGGCTAGGATTTAGGTTATAAAAAATTATCAAATTTCTCCATAACCAAATGCCCTAAAAGATATGATGAATGATCGAATTCCACCAAATTTTCAATGGTGGATAATCCCAAAGGGGCATCCATTGGTAGATCATATCTTTAATAATTACAAGTGTAACCTAAGAGTAATTGGATAGGCTAAAGAAAGACTGAAAGATGGAGGAGGCAAAAGAACATGAAATGAAAATATGCTATGAAGATTTTGCCTCTTGTTTAAAAAACACAAATATATTGGGAATTGAAATTCCCCTCCTCATATGATTATCCATTGTCAAGATCTTGTTTTAAGTTGCCAGCCAAATAAAGCATTGATTTTTGGATTGAGGTTTTTGATCCATAATCAATTTCAATTCTCTTCAGTTTTATCCTGATTGTTACATCCCATTTCCTCACCAAGCAAACTTGCTAGATTATCCATGGATATTCGTAGTTGATAAATTTAGATTTAGGTATTTGTAACTAAGCTAAAAGATATATGTTGATATGGATAAGGTATTGCTTAGGATACATGATCACCCTAATATGATTTAGATGTAAGTAAATTTTTAATTTATAATCATGTTAATTTTTTATTTTAACTATATTTTATGATGAATATATAACATGACTATGATGGTCTAACTACTTGTTTCATTGTGAGGTCAATGCAGGAGAATCCATTTCTCAAATGTGTCAGAGAGAGAACATCATTAGAGAGGGTGATATAGATGGAGACATTGAAGGTCTATAGAGAGTTTTTAAAACCCTACACACACACATGATGCATGATTTGGTATGATAGTATGAAAGTAGGGTATACCTAAGAGGTATAAATTCATACTTGTTTAATTGTTACTATGTGGATCACTTAGTGCTTGAAACATAAGTCTATATTATATGTTATTCTGTGGTAGTATGATATATCATAGATTACTGCAATAATAATGTATGTTGTATATGGATGGTACATATTATAACTATTATACCCAATTCATATCTACATTTGATTAATTTTTGTATGCATGCTGGATTACTACTATGAATAGTATGTTTAGTAAATATTATGTAGACATTGTGTGTCTGTGTGTGTGCATGTAATTATTTCAGAGTTTAGTGAATGCTATGATTGAATATCATGTATTCTTTGGGGACTATGACTTGCTTGATCTTACCTAGTTGCTTAAATATAATCCTATATTTCCATATAGTTATGACTACCTTATTATGGATGTTTATGGAAAAAGAAGAGGTTATAACTTAGAATATTAGACTATGGTAATATGGGTTACCATAGAGTGTAGTATGTTGAAAATAAATTATGGTAGAAAAAATTTAAAATTATGTGTATTCTACTTGATGGTGTAAACTATAGTCATTATTTCTAGTATGGGATAGAAGTAATGTAAAAGTCATTCATATGTTTGATAGAATAAATGTATGCTTTGCTTACTACTATGTTTAGTATGTTATATGATGTGTTTTCTCTAAATATGTAAATGAATCTTATGATTGAATTATAATTAACCAATATTCATTATTGATACAGAGTAAAGAGTGAGCTAGACTTCACTTCCTTACTAGTATCACATCGATAGATGAAGGCAGTTCGATCAAGTGGTGTGTATGAAATTGATTGAACTAGATTATTATTATTTATTATTTATGAAACTTTTGGCCAAAGTATGTTTAGTGAGACATTATCATTTCATGAGTGTGATTCACATGTTTTGTGATATTTTGTAATAAAATGGATTTATATGATATATTACATGTTTAGTTTAGAATCATACAACACACAAGTACTTGCTTGTCTCTCTAGATTCCCACACCATCATTATCTACTCATCCATGAAAGGAGTGCCATTCCCTGATGGGATTAGTGTGGGGTATCGTTGGTCTTTGGTTGGTGTGAAAAATAAATCAAATAATGCTATCCTTTCCTACAAAAATACTACTTATCAAAATGACACTTGAGATTGCCACAAATATTGAAGAGTTCAAGGAACTCCTGCATTGGAGATTTAGGTATCGAAGTTAATTACATTGTATTATATTTTATATAATTATTGAGTATTGTCATGAAGGATTATAATTACTTATTATTATATATTGACAATAGTGATTGTAGAATTGTATTAGTCGTGGCTGTGTTACTATACCATTTTTCTATTCATTTTATGTAGCATTTATTGTCCCCCAAAAATATCACTCATTTTTGGGACAACATTTGAACTATTTTGGTCTTATAGACTAAAATTGTCTCTTCCCTTTTCGAAATTTGTCGTGGGCATTCAAATTCCTCATTTTTCAAGCTTCTCAAAAATCTATGGACTCTGGAGGCTTGAAGCTATGAACTTTGCCAGCTTGAATCTATGGACTCTACAGGCTTGAATCTACAAAA
Source organism: Torreya grandis (assembly GCA_037957365.1). Lineage (NCBI taxonomy): Eukaryota > Viridiplantae > Streptophyta > Pinopsida > Cupressales > Taxaceae > Torreya > Torreya grandis. The sequence goes on along the minus strand of JARHVA010004364.1, from coordinate 1,380,181 downwards.
TCTACAAGCTTGAATCTATGGACTCTAGATGCCAAGTTCAATGGGCTTCACAGGCTGATTTCTACAGACTCTGCAGGAAAGGAGCAAGCTCTCAACACTTAGGCGATTTCAAAGTTGGTTCAATGACCAGGTTCAACTAAAAGAGTTCAATGTCAAGGTTCAAGATCAAAAGCAAGAGTTCAACAAGTTCAATTGACTAATGGTTTAACAGGTTCAAAGGCTTCTACAAGCAAGTTCAATCAAGGTTCAACAAGTTTTTGAGGCTTGAACCATTGAACCGTTGAACCATTGAACCACTTTGGTTCAAAGGTTCAACGTGTTTGGTTCAATGAGGATTAAAAGGACTTAGCCAAATCAAAGAGAATTAACCGATGAACCATTGAACCAAAGTTGGTTCAAAGGAGAGGTCCAATGATTTGGTTCACTCAGTCAGTTCATCAAATGGTTCAATGGCTTTTGGTTCAATCAAAGGGTTAATCGGCTTGAACCATTTTGGTTCAAAGCTTGGATCATTGGCTTGGTTCAAAGGAGCGGTTCAATGCAAAAGTTCAAAAGAGTCTTCTGAAGGACAAGTGCCCTTGCAGAGGGCACTTGGTCTACAAAAGCACCCTTCAGAAGGGTCATTCTCAAGGAGGCTGCAAAGGTAAATTCTTTCAAATTTTTGTTTAAGTCAGTCCAAACAGACTAAGACATAATTCCTTCAGACTTTTTTTTGAAGGAATTCCTTCAGACAAAAAGTCTGAAAGAATTCAAAAAGGCTACGGGAGGAAAGATTTAAGGAATTTTTTTAAGGCCAAATGCAAAGCAATAATTTTTGTAGACTTTTTCTTGACAGGAAATTATCCATAAACTTTTTGTTTCCTGGAAATGTCTGTGGGCTTTTTGTCTGTGGGAATTGTCCATGAAAAAATCCCATGAGAAAGCTATGAAGGATGCCAAAAGGCAATTGAAGGACCTCAAAGGGTAGGTGCCCTTGTGGGGCACTTTTAGCTGCCAACTTAAAGGACAAGTCCCCCAAAACCGAAGGGTCACCTTCCCTTTGGGAGGATGCAAAACAAAGGACTTAGCGACCTGATAGAATAAATAAGCCCAAAGGCCATCTGAAGACTACCTGAAGGGAAGATACCCTTGAGAGGGACTCTTCTTGACCAAAAGTGACTCATTTCTTAAGGCTCGAAAGGTAGGTCCCCTCTGGGAAAGCTCAAATGACAAAATTGAAGGAATTGCTGAGGAAAGTGACATGCTCGCGGACATCAAAGTTACGACAGTGAAATATTCGTTGATCCTTGTAGTTGAAAATATATGGACCCAAATGCATTCAAAGGCTTTGAGGCCAAGATCGGTAGGAATTGATTAAGGAACAAAAAATCAAATTGAATCCAAGACTTGATTCAATTAACCAAAAAAAGAAGAATAATGAGGAAGGACCAGAAACATTCGCACATCAGATATGTTTCTAGAAGTAGACCGCCTGGTGTATATTGAAAGAGGCAAAGTTTCAATAGCGTGACTTGTTTCTCTGTATTGAGAAAAACAAATGGGTAGATGCCCCTAAATTTCAGCCTATCTTCTTAACAAATTTTAATGCAACATGATGTGTTACTGTTCCTGAGTCCTTCTTGAATTATATAAGGGACTCTCTTTTATTGTAAATGGATCACTCTCTGACAATCAAAAACAAAACTCTCCCCAAATTGAAAGGCATTACTGACACTTTGAGCTCATATTGTTGATCATATTTTGTTATTGGAATAAGAAAGCAAGTGACTTTTCAGACTTTGTGCTCTGATATCTTTGTTGTTGGGGAAACTGTTCTTACATCTTTTTCCTTGATATATTTTTTGTTCCATTAATTCAACAAGCAGAATTAGTGAAAGTAGTCAAGAAGGTGTCATAAATTCAACTGTGGAGAGACTTTATGCCCTCATAATTGCCTTTAGCATGTTTTATTTTTATTTCTGTGTAAAGGACCTTGGGATGACTTTGTGCCCTCATTGTCCTTCGTATCTCACTCTTGGGCAATTCAGGTGGAGACTTTATGCTACATCTCATTTTCTAGTTACTACGTCCTTAGTTACATTTTGCTTTTACTACCATGAGTATTCTTGTGGCTTGATGAATAGTACTTCTGAAAGAAGAGGAGTGCTTTCTATCATTTCCCTTGAGTTTTTCCTTTGATTTGCATGCATCATCTTTAAAGAAAGAGAGATGGATGGTTTGTCCTACCCTTGAGTATTATTTTATATTTATATATACATATAGCATATCTATAGGGAACCTCCCCTTGATGAGAGGAGAGATTAGTCCCCTTTTGATGTGGTAAACCTACACATTTGGATGACCAATCTTCCTACTTTGGCTGATCAGACCTACTTTTTTATCAGTATGCTGATCGACAAAATATTCAACCAACAATTTTTAGTAACTCCACTAGAGATATAACTCATTATCATTATAACCCTTATCCATTATAAACTCTGGCAACTCTGTTCCATGTCTTACCCATTATTCATTATAGCCTTACCATCTTCCTCCAGCTCTGTTATTTTATCTGGTCTGCAAAACCAGAGCTGCTGGGAAAGAGTGCATAGTTTGAAGCCTCAAGCCTCATGCTGAAGCTGAGCCAGTCCTTTTCTATTTTTGTTCTGTAATTTGGCTACTCCATCTAGATTTGTTATCTCTATTTTTATTAATTAAATCATGGAAGTACGAGGCCCTTGGGGTAACTCTTTTGGCCCACTCAACTTATCTCCACCTCTGCATGAACTCCCACATAGTTCAAGAAAGAATTTCCCCAAATTTTTTGGTGATGGGATAGTTCACCCTGATGAACACATTGCAGCTTCAGCATAGCCTGTGGGGTAATTGGAGTAGAATTTGAAGATGTAGTAGTCAGGATTTTTGTGGAGACATTACAAGGTACTACTGCAGACTAGTTCTACCATCTGCAAGCTAGATCAGTGATTGACTGGGATACACTCAAAGCCAAGTTCAAAGCAAGGTTCAAGCCCATAGAATGTGCACATGCCTTGTTGGCTCAGCTCACTCAGATGAAAAAAGAGCCTCATGAGCCTATGAGGGATTTTATTGCCAGGTTCAACAAGTTGAGGCACAGGATTCCCATAGTTGCCCAGCCAACACCTCAAAACCTCAAATGCTTCTTCATTAATTCACAACTACCTGAAGTGAGTTTTCTACTAAGATGAGCTAGTCATATAGATCTTGTTGTAGCTCAACTTTTGGCCACTGAGGTAGAAGATGATCTCATCTTAGTAGGGAAGATAAGGAGAGATCCAAATAGAGGAAAACCCTCTTGATCTTTTGAATACTCACCCACATTCACCACTGATCCAATGGTACAAAGATGGAAAATAAATTGCTAGCCCTGAAAAGGTAAATGGCACAAGGTATGTCTTCTGTTCCTCTATATAAAGATATACCAAGGAGGACATTCCCTAATTAGCCATATCAAGGCAACACTATCAGAAGTCAAGGGCAATAAAATCATCTTCCTCCCCCATAGAGGAACCCTATCCTTGAAGCACCTCCAACCAACTCAGTAGTTGGATATCTAGAAACATAACATCTTTCCTATTTTCAACTTGAGTTCAAGCAAGAAAATGGCACTGATCTCTTCAGGGAGGATCTAGAAGAATCAGCTGGCAACTTCCACATTAGTTCCCTGAATTACCAGGATGAACCCAAAAATGAAGGTGAAGTAGTCAAAGGATCATACACAGTATTCACCAAGTCCCAGAATCAGTTAGCCCAGTAGGCTGATAAAGAGAAGATAAAGGAGTGACCCCAACCAACAATTTCAATTACTGAGTGGAGAACCACTCTTCATTTTTAGTCAAAGAACTCAGTGATTGCCGAAGAAGTAAGTACATCTAACATCTCTGCACCTTCTACTTTGAATTCACAAACCATTCCTCTCCCTCCTAGAAACCAAAAGGATGAACTCCCATCCTCTCTTCCAAGTCCATCTTAGTTATTTTCCATGATTGATCATGTCAAGAAATCCAAAATTTAGATGACTAAGTTTGAATCCCTGCAAGCCAATCCCAAGCAATTAGACATTGATGGAGAACTAGGTGCGGACCTATCTAAGACAAAAATTATGGTCACCCAAACGTTGGCCCCTATAGCTCAAATTCTATTGAGCCTTTAGGTAGGGGTAATTACTTCTTGACCATAGATGATGTTCATGTCTTGGCTGATGAAAGTCCTATAGCTGGCAATCCAAGATTTGATCCAAATAAGGCATCAGAAGAATTAGTAGGGCACAGTACAAATCAGGAAGGATCTTCCATCTCTGATGAAGAGAAATATAATAGAAGATTAGCTTCTGATGATGCTTGGATCTTGGAATTTGATGGCAACATTTCTTCCACACCTGGATATGGATCTCTGTTTCTCAGATTAAAAACTACTCAGGGTGAAGAGGTCAAATTCCTTCACATCAAAGGAGATGCTGAGCTGATGGTTTGTCAGGAGTTTGATTTTGACAATCAAAGCATGTGTTGGACTGGACTAGTAGAACAACAAGCTATGGTGGTGGACCATACTATTGTATTCCAAAGTCAGCAAAAGGAACTCTTCACAGGGAGAGCAAAGAATTATGGTTTTCAGTTTGAATACCACATCCTGCCTTGGAGTAAGAAGAAGAAAAGGCCAAGAGGAAAATGCAAAAAATTGGTTTCCTAGTGGAGAGCTCCATTCACCCATCATCATTTCTGGGGGGAAATGGTTTCCTACTGGTTTACCAAGATGGCACACTATTTTCACTGCCTCTCAAGAAGCAACTTCTGAAACACTTCAACTCTTGAAGTATCAGAGCATTGCATCTGTACATATGTATATTTGTATAGTTTTTAATTCTATTTTGTTTTGTTTGTTTTCATTTTTGATGCCTTCCATTTATGGGTAACATGACTCCATAGCCCAATGGTACACATGAAGACACTAGAGATTCTAGAGTTTACTCCCTTCAATTCTTTTTTACAAATGATAGAATTTTCCCAACTGGAGCAGTTATTCCCCCCAAAAAAATATCACTCATTTTTGGGACAACATTTGAAGTATTTTGGTCCTATAGACTAAAATTGTCTCTTCCCTTTTCAAAATTTGTCCTAGGCATTCAAATTCCTCATTTTTCAAGCTTCTTAGAAATCTACGAACTCTACAAGCTTGAATCTATGGACTATACAGGCTTGAATCTATGGACTCTGTAAGCTTGAATCTACAGACTCTGTAGAAAGAGAAATCTATGAACTCTGTAGGAAAATATAATTTACAGACTCTGTAGGCCAAGTTCAACAGGCTTCACAGGTTGATTTCTATGGACTCTGTAGGAAAGGAACAAGCTCTCAACACTTAGGTGATTTCAAAGTTGGTTCAACGACCAGGTTCAACTAAAAGAGTTCAATGTCAAGGTTCAACATCAACAGTAAGAGTTCAACAGGTTCAATGAACTAATGGTTCAATAGGTTCAAAGGCTTCTACAAGTAGTTTCAATCAAGGTTCAACAAGTTTTCGAGGCTTGAACCATTAAACCGTTGAACCATTGAACCACTTTGGTTCAAAAGTTTGATGGGTTCAAGGTTCAACAAGTTCAATGCATTTGGTTCAATGAGGATCAAAAGGACTTAGCCAAATCAAAGAGAATGAACCGATGAACCATTGAACCAAAGTTGGTTCAAAGGAGTGGTTCAATGATTCAATTCACTCAGTGAGTTCATCAAACAGTTCAATGGCTTTTGGTTCAATCAAAGGTTTCATCGACTTGAATCATTTTGGATCAAATCTTGGTTCATTGGCTTGGTTCAAAGGAGCAGTTCAATGCAAAATTTCATAAGAGTCTCTCGAAGGACAAGTGCCCTTGTAGAGGGCACTTGGTCAACAAAAGCACCCTCTGGAAGGGTCGTTCTCAAGAAGGTCACAAAGGTAAATTCTTTCAAATTTTTGTTTAAGGCAGTTGAAAAAGACTAAGACATAATTCCTTCAGACAAAAAGTCTAAAAAAATTTAGAAAGGCTGCAGGAGGAAAGATCGAAGGAATTTTTTGAAGGCCAAACACAAAACTATAATTCTTGAAGACTTTTTGTCTAGGGGAAATTATCCATGGACTTTTTGATCGCAGGAAAGCTCCAAAGGATGCCAAGAGGCCGCTGAAGGACCCAAAAGGGTAGGTGCCCTTGCGGGGGACTCTTGGCTACCAGCTTAAAGGACACTCCCCCAAAGCCGAAGGGTCACCTTCCCTTCGGGAGGATGCAAAACAAAGGATTTAGTGACCTGCCAAAATAAAGAAGCCCAAAGACCATTCGAAGACCGCCTAAAGGGCAGATACCCTCACGGGGGACTCTTCTTGACCCAAAGCGACTCATTTTTTAAGGATCAAAAGGCAAGTCCCCTCTAGGAAACGTCAAATGACAAAATTGAAGGAAATGTCGAGGAAAGTGACGTGCTTGCAGACGTCAAAGTTATGATAATGAAATATCCATTGATCCTTGTAGTTTTAAATCTATGGACCTGAATGCATTCAAAGGCTTTAAGGCCAAGATCAGTAGGAAGTGGTTAAGGAACAGAACATCAAATTGAATCTAGGACCCGAATCAATTAACCAAAAAAGGAGGAACGATGAGGAAGGACCAAAACATTTACACATCAGATATGTTTCTAAAAGTAGACCGCTAGGTGGATATTGAAAGAGGCAAACTTTCAATAGCGTGACTTGTTTCTCTGCATTGAGAAAAACAAATGGGTAGATGCCCCTAAATTCCAGCCTATCTTCTTAACAAATTTCAATGCAACATGATGCGTTACTGTTCTTGAGTCCTTCTTGAAGAGGCTATATAAGGGACTCTCTTTTATTGTAAATGGATCACTCTGTAACAATCAAAAACAAAACTCTGCCCAAATTGAAAGGCATTACTGAGACTTTGAGCTCAGATTGTTGATCATATTTTGTTATTAGAATAAGAAAGCAAGTGACTTTTTAGACTTTGTGTTGTGATATCTTTATTGTTGGAGAAACTGTTCTTATGTATTTTTTCTTGATATTTTTTTTGTTCCTTTAATTCAACAAGCAAAATTAGTGAAAGTAATCAAGAAGGTGTCCTAAAGTCAACTGTGGAGAGACTTTGTGCCCTCATAATTGCCTTTAGTGTGTTTTCTTTTTGTTTCTATGTAAAGGACCTTGGGACAAATTTGTGCCCTCATTGTCCTTCGTATCTCACTCTTCGGCAATTCAGGTGGAGACTTTGTGCTACATTTCATTTACTGGTTACTACATTTTTAGTTACATTTTTATTTTACTACCAGAAGTATTCTTGTGGCTTGCTGAATAGTACTTTTGAAAGAAGAGGAGTGCTTTCTTTCATTTCCCTTGAGTTTTTCCTTTGATTTGCATGCATCATCTCTGAAGAAAGAGAGATGGATGGTTTGTCCTACCCTTGAGTATTATTTTCTATTTTTATATACATATAGCATATCTATAGGGAACCTCCCCTTGATGAGAGGAGAGATTAGTCCCCTTTTGATGTGGTAAACCTACACATTTGGATGACCAATCTTCCTACTTTGGCTGATCAGACTTATTTTGTTTATCAGTACGTTGATCGACAAAATATTCAACCAACAACATTCTCATGACATTAGAGATTTGTGATATAAGATGTAATTTTTACTTATTATTATCATTTGAATATATATGTGATCTCTATTTAAATTTTCAAGGTGTCATATATTTATGGTATATATGTTTAAGAAAAAAATCACATATTATTTTATCTAACCCAACATGGTTCTTACATGTGGTATCAAAGTTGTGGCTCAAAATCTAGGACTTGAAAAGTTCATAAGCATTTTTTTAATCGATGTGAACTTAATAAAATGGAGTATTGCACTAGTATTTTGGATTTGTAGTGCCTCGATGCAATAACTATGTTACACCATGATTAAATTTTTTTAAAAAACTTCATAAATCATCTTGTATGGATTGGTGACTTTTGTAAGTATGAAACATTCATGAAATGTGTGTGGAGAAGCATTGAGTGTGTACTCTTAAGATATCTAGTACCCTCTTATAATTGCTATAGAGTTAACTTATTGAATGTACCAATGGTGATGGTTATATACAAGGCCTGGGTAGACGAGTATATAAAATAGTTCATGAGTTATGACTAATAGATTCCTACCATAGTTTGATCACTTATATCAAACACCTCAAATATGATTATATCTTTCTTAGTGATCGAGTTACCTTTGCCATTGGTGTTTTATGTTGTAAATGTTTTATAAGCATGGGATTCTTCTCACTTATATATGTGTGTTTTAGTTTAGTGTCTTATTTTTACTAATCCTAAAAGTGAAAAATTATATAATACCATTTTCAGTTAGTACCACCTAATACAATGGGAATTTTCTTGCAGTAGAGTGCTTCCATTTTGATTGAGACTTCCTGTGTGTTAGGATATTTTTAATGGTTGGCAACATGGATTGTGATATTTCCTTCTACCATATAAGGGTATGTAGGAAGTTTTGTTCATGAGATGCAAGTTCTCTATTTTTCCACTTTATAGAGTTATTATTTTATATAATTTGTGTATCTGACCTGAAGGAGTTTCAAACCATGAATTTATATTAATTATAGTTGACTATATATATATATATATATATATATATATATATATATATATATATATATATATATATATATATATATATATATATATACCTTTTGCTCAGATCAAGTAGGGTATGAGATGTATGGAACATCTTGATAGTTTTAAAGAGTTGATATAAACTTTTTAACTTAATTTGTGCTTATCGTTTAAGCAAGAAGACATTGTATATTTTTATTTGATAGAACCATGTGCACTTTTTAAAAATTATTAGGTCGTGAAGACCTACATAAAGATTTGTGAATTGAGAACATGAGTTCTAAGTGATAGGACAATATCCTACTTAGTCTAACATTAACTCAGATTATTGGTACTAAGTTGGATTGACAGTGGGACTTGTTGAATCTGAGATTTGACAAGTAAAAATTATCAAATTTAGTTGTATGGCCATACACATGTATATGATAAAAGGAGATTCCATGTGGATGAATATTATATGATTTTGTATACAATATATTTATTGCTCCTATTCATAGTCATGATGGTCAGGAGCTCTAATTGAATAAATGATAGTATTGACATGTTATACTTATCTGAATCTACATAGTCTAGTGATAGTATTAACATATACACATCATCCTTGCCAAGTTCCCTAAAGATATTTCTCCTCTATGAGGATTACACTCTCTAGATTAGAGAGATGTACATAGGGGATGGAAGGTTTTATGGGGGCTCTTCTTGGTTAATTGTTTTTAATTTTGTAATAATTTCATATGTTTTTGGAAAGTGAGTAAGACTTCTATTGAGTAATTATTAGGTTTATCTTTATGATTATAGACCCCAGGGTGGTCATCATAGAATCAATCAGAGTAAGTACTACTCGTAAACCATTTTTGCTTAATAGGGAGATATCATAAAATAAGGTCTTATGGGGCCAATACTATGGGAATGAAGCAACTTGAAGGAACTACGATGAGTTATATAGGTAATTTTTAATTTATTTTCTTAGTTTGATATTGTATACTAGGTTATTGTATTATTAAATGTTTTTAATTCAAAAACTATGATTGAATAAGAGTCATCATGGATGATGACTAGCTTTAGGGAGAAATATGTTAGATCTTGATTCTTTACCAAGCAAACTTTCTAGATTCTCCATGGATATCCATAGATGTCAAACTAATATTTGTATATTTTTAACTAAGCTAAAAGATATATATCTATATGGGGCAATAGGGTATTGCTTAGGATACATGATCACTTTGTTATGAGTTAGTTGTAAGTAAATGTTTACTTTATGATCATGTTAATTTGTTATTTTAGCTATATTTTATGATGAATATATAATATGATTGTTATGGTCTAACTACCCATTTCATTGTGAGGTGAATGCAAGAGAATACATCCCTCAAGCATATTGAAGGGAGAGCATCATCAGAGATGGTGATGTAGATGGATATATCAAAGGTTTACAAAGAGTTGGTAAAACCCTACACACACACGGTAGTTAGTCATGGTAGAAATGTATGTAATTTCATATGGTGTGTTTGATATTTATGTGGAGTGTTGTTTTTGTGATTTTGAAGAGTAATTAAAATATAAAAGTAAATTCTTTTACATGTTTACAATGCCATATGATTAATACACGTAGAAGGAAATGTAATAAAAATAAAATTAAAATATGTATTATTATTTATGAATTTTAAAATTTATTATTAAAATTTATTAAATTCTAATTTAATTTAGTTCAATTAAAAATATGAAATTGGATATATCATATTAAAATATGTATTAAAAAAAGAATTATTTTAAATAATTATTTTGAAATTATTATGTAAAAGTTTATTTTAAAAAAAAGAACACAAGGCATATTAAAGCAAAAATGAAGTCATTTATTATTAAAGATAAAAGAATATTTAAATAAATAAAATCATGTTAAAAACATAAAAAAAGAATAAAGAATAAAAATTAAATATGGAAAAAAAAGTCGGGCGGGTGGCGGAAGAATCTTTAAAACAAAATAAAAGAAAAGAAAAAAAAGTAAAGCTATGCCACTATTATTGATAGGAGATTTCAAAAAGATTTAGGTAGATATGAATTGGGGGGAGGACATAACTGAGGAAGAAAGAGGAGGAGATGGGAGTAGAACCCAGAGGAAAGAAAGGAGATATTGGCTAGTTATGTTTGACGCCATCTATGAAGTAGGCATTGTAATTAAAATCATATATTTATGATATGTATAAATGAGAATGAATTTATTGGAATATAAATGATGTACATATACTTTTTTATATATAATATTTAATGCATGGCATCTTTTATATAGAGGTTTAATCATGTAGTTAGCCCAAGAGACATCACCCACATGACATGTAGATAATTTTTGTGAGAAGTATGTGAGAAATCCAATATAAGCACCTTAAAAATAATCTATGTCTACATCTTTGTAAATGTTACAACAAAGCATCTTGTATAGAAAAATTTCTCTTCTTTTGTGCTTCTAAAAATCATAACTATACAAAATAATAATAAGGGTGGCTATGTACTAACGCTGCATCGATGAATGCAAACAGAGGGATTATGTTGTTTTCCCATGTCGTTTTCATCTTCTTTCACCGGATACAACTCCTTTCATTCATGTGGGATACAAGGAGAATGCAGGCAAAGGGTTTTTTAAACTCAAAGAGATTTGATCTGGTGACCTTTTTCAAACTCATGACTGTCATTTTTTTAATAAGATATACAAATGTCATGGGCGTCCATCTAAGTTATTGTATAAAAAGGATGTAGAGGTTTAGCTATAAAACTAATTAAAATACTCAGTCCCGTAAACTAAAATTATATATTCCTATTTGTTTATATAGTTGTTTAATTAGTAGGTCAAATCACTACTTGAAAAGAATACTAAGAATGCGTATATATCCATTTCCCTGATTATGTTAAAATATTGATTATCCATATATAAGGGCATACTCCAACTCCAAAATATATATGAATTATAAATATCCACTTCTAGAACATAATGTCCACTACTATAACATAGTTTAACATAATCTAGATCTATATCGTTAAAAAGTATGTGATATTTATGTAATCCAGATTTATATAAACCTTATTGGGATATTTAATAATTAAAAAGTTTGTCATGTAATATCCGCTACTATTACAAATGAATATGTTAAACTATTATCTGTTACTAGGAGTAAATATATGTTACATTATTGTTACATAATACCCACCCTAAATAAAAATCATGATATGTGGGAATCTGATTTTGAGCTAAATCGGTTGGATGTAATTGTATGATGTTGAATTGTTATACGAAAGGAATATGTCAAAATATTAATTAGAAAACCAAGTCACTTTGTATAGTGCACCAGGTCTATAATATAAAAGTCAAATTTATACCATAGGAATTGTTATGTTAGATTTCACAAACACCAATTGGTATAATTAATATTTGAATAGTGTTAAATCAAGAAAATTCACATATTTGTTAGAATGTGACGATCCCTTAATATTTTATATGAACTCAGCTAAATGATTATGTTTAGGGCTAGGTTAAACAAAAAAGAAGATTTCCTAGCTGGGTCTTACATCGTAATTATAAATTGGTTTTTAGGCTGAATATTTTGAAACATGTGTAGACCACTGTATTTCTTCCATCATTTTATAATGAGCATTATATACATGTTTTAGAAGGAAGCATGAGGAAACATAAAGCGTAGTATTAATGATACATATATTTGGTTATGCTTTAAGAGGATAATTGAGAGAATATTTTATGAGAATTTGGATATTCTTATTGTTATATATATAAAGTGTATAAATGCATTTCAGGTATGTGTCAATATAAATGACTTACATAGAAATGTTATTTTTATGGTTTGTTTTTAATATGTCATTCCAATAACGATTATTATTAGTTTTAGGTTATACGTATTGTTGATTATGAGTATAATAAAAACATAGTCACCCATATGCTTTTTTTGAATTAGTGGATAGTGAATTACGTTGACCTTTGGTGAATTTGTGAACTGTGGGTGTATTAGTACACACAAAGGCGTACAAATAGGTAGTTTACGTACATAAAATTCATTAGAAGGAATGTTTTTTGTAGAGATTTTTACAAGTCTATTGTCATGGCTTGGGGGTATTTCTTATTTATGTACTTTATACATTATTGAGTATTTTACCAACAGGGGAGGTAAAATGGTTTTTAAATCTTATGAAGTCTTTATCTGTAGTTTTGGATACATTATTTAAGTATTGCTTTTTTGTTTGATTATATGCATTCTATTTGAAAAAAGATATATAAGATGGAAATATATATAATCATGGTTCTTGTGTTGGGTTTTAGGTCTAGGCTTATAGCTTGAAGTATCGCCTTATTTAATCATTAGGTGTTTGAGGGATCAAAACCATAACCAACAGAAAATAGTTTCCTAGAAATGAAATGGGATATTCAAATGAATATCATAATGGGTTTTTGTATCCTCTATTATTTGATCAATAATATACGTATTCTATATCAAATACTTACATGCATAGTACACATTATAAGAGTGTTAAAAAGAATAATTTCTTGGTTATGACTAGCATATAATGATGCATCATGATTCATGCTTGCAAGCTATGTTGCTTTGGTATGCTAGTATGAAAGTAGGGTATAATCGAGAGATATAAATTTGTACTTGTTTAATTGTTCCTATGTGGATCACTTCACTCTTGTATCATAATTCTAGATTATGAATTATTATGTAGTTGGGAACCTATGATAGTATGGGATATCATAGAGTAATACATTAATAATGGAAGTTGTACCTAGATAGTACATAGTATAATTGTTATACCCAAATCATATCTACATTTGATTAATTTTTGTATGCATGCTGAATTATTACTATGAAGAGTATGTTTGGTAACAATTGTTTAGACATTATGTGTACGTGCATGTAATTATTTGAGAGTTTTGCGGATGCAGTGATTGAATATTATGCATTCCTTGGGGCCTATGACTTGCTTCATAGTACCTAGTTTCTTGAATATAATCCTATGTATTAATATATTTATGACTACCTTATTATGGATGTTTATGGAAAAACTAGAGGTCATGACTTAGAATATTAGACTATGGTAATATGGTTTACCATAGAGTGTAGTATGTTGAAATTAAATTGTGGTAGCTGAAATCTACAGTTATGTGTATTCTACTGAGTGGTGTAAACTGTAGTCATTATTTTTAGTATGGGATAAAAGTAATGTAAGATTCATTCATATGTTTGATAGAGTAAATGTATGCTTTGGTTACTCTTATGTTTCACATGTTATATAATGTGTTTTCTATTAAGATTTAAATGAATCTTATGGTTGAATTGTATTTGAGCTATCCACATTATTGATATAGAGTAAAAAATGAGATGGACTTCACTGCCTTACTAGTATCACAGCGACAAATAAAGGTAGTCTTATCAAGTGGTTTGTATCAAATTGATTGATCTAGATCATTATTATTTATTATTTTTAAAATTTTGGAAAAAAGTATGTTTATTGATACATTATCATTCATGAGTGTGATTCACATGTTTGTGTAGTATCTTGCAATAGAAAAAATTTATAAGATACACTGCATGTTTAGTTTAGAATCATACAACACATGGGTACTTTCTTGTCTCTCTAGCTTCCTTCACCGTCACTATCTACTCATCTATGAAAGGAGGGTCATTCTCTAATGAGATTAGTGTAGGAGATCATTGGTCTATGGTTGGTGTGGAAAAGTTCTTGTATGATTCGCTCCCTCCCCATAACAATAATACTTATCGAGATGACACTTGAGATTGCCATATATACTAGAGAGTCTAGGGAACTCATGCTCCAGGGAGCTAAGTATCTAAGTTAATTACATTATATTAAATTATATACTATTATTGATTATTTTCATGAAGGATTATAATTACTTATTATTGTATATTGATAATAGCAATTGCAGAGTTGTATCAATCATCACCGAGTTGTTGTATCATTTTATGTAGCATTCTCATGACATTAGAGATTTATGTGATAAGATGTAATGTGTACTTACTATTATCACTTGAATATATATATGATCTCTATTTATATTCTCAAGGTGTCATATATTTATGGTATATATTTTTAATGAAAAGAAATCACATATTTCTTTGTCTAACCCAATAGGGTTCTTACATTGGTCCCATAGGGAAAGGAAACTAGATTTAACGAAGAAAAATCTATTAGGGTTTGACTTGCTATATTTAACTTTTGTAATAAAATATTTTGGTTCTATTTCAGATCTTCTTTATGGAGAAGTGTTCATTTTTTTTTGCCATCAATTTCCTGCCAATAGTCACACACATTATAGCTGATAGTATATTTAAAATAATCAAATGACTCTGTTGTATGAGGTGAGGAAATTAGTGGGGTTTTAATCCAAGGGTCCTACCAAAAATTGACTTTTTTACCTCTACCAATATTATATTTTATCCCTCTTTTGAGAATATCCTTCCCAGTTCTCAGAGCTTTCCAACAGGATGATCCATTTCTAAGGCCTTATTCAACTCGAAAGCAGGAACCCTCCTCATAATTCAAGTATTTTCCCTTGATAATCTTAGTCTAATGATTGTCTTCCTTGATCACCCTCCATACTTGCTTTTCTAAGAGAGCTTGATTAATGTATCTCACCCTTTTGAGCCCCAATCATCATTTAGAAATGGGAAGACATGCTTGGTTATAGTAAATAAGGGGGAATAAGAATCTGACCTTTATTCCCCTAAAAAGGAAATTCTTTTGAGTTTTTTCAATCTGTTTCACCATTTTTTATGAAATAACAAATAAAGGCACGAAGTAAACTAGAATCCTTTGCAATGAACTCTTGATTAATTACATTTTTTGACCTAAGATAACAAATTCCCTTTCCACCCATATAAATTCCTTTCAATCCTGTCAATGAGAGGATTTAATAATTTAGGTTTCATAGTTCCATCAAAAAGAGGAATACCAAGATAGGAGGAGGGGAGGTTCTTATTGACACAACCAATGACCCTGGAGGTATTTTCTTGTAGAGAACATGGAGTGTTGATAAAAATAAGGAAATGTTGAGGAAGTTTGGCCTGACACTATCTCATATATTTCAAGGATTTTCTTGTGTCATTTGTATTTAAAAACTAAAGATTCTCTCATCATCAGAGTGTCATCCACAAATTATTAATGGGTGACAGGTCTAGTTTTTAGAGCCACTAGGATTCTCTTGATGACCTTTAAAGTTCTAGCCATGTCAATGATCCTACTCAAGGTTACAACTATTAAGATAAATAAATAAATAAGGAGATATGGGGTCTCCTTATCTGAGACCTTTGCCTACTAGGAAGAAACCTCTGGAAACCCTATTGATGATCATTGAATAAATGAAGGTAGAAATGTAGGTGGTTATCAAGTTTTTGACTATCTGATTAAAACCAAAATTTTGGATTATTCTATCTATAAACTGCCAAGAAACTCAATCATAAGCTTTATTCATATCCAATTTGAGAAACATACCTTGTTGGGAGGATTTAAGCACTGAATGTATTATTTCATAGATAATGATTACACCATTCTAAATTTGTCTGCTGAACATGAAAGTGCATTTTTATTTTACAATCAATTTGTCAAGCAACATTTGAATTCTTAAAGATAGACCTTTCGTGTAAACTTTGTAAAAGTGGAACAAAGACTAATGGGACTAAAATCATTAAATTGATTTGCCCCTGATTCTAGGGGATTAAAACTATAAAGGTGTTATTAAATTCTTGAAGTATGGTTCTGGATTTAAAAATTTTAGTTATAGCCAAGCAAACTTCATTTTTGATGATATCCAAAAAAAATTGAAAAAAGAGTAGATAAAAACCATTAGGGTCAGGGGATTTATCTACTTGCAAAGAGAAGATAATAGATTTGATTTATTCATCTAAGGGAATATAACATATGGTAGATTTATCTTCTTGGGAAATGGCTTCTTGAATAAGATTAACCACTTGTTCTTCTAACTGAGCATCCTCAGAAGGAACGTAGGCTAGAATATTTTTGTAGAAGTTTACAATCTGCACCTTGATGTCTTTTTCCTTCTTATACCAATTACTATCTTCTCCCTTAATTTTTGAGATGAAATTTGGCTAATGATTCCTAGAAGTTGAGAGATGGAAGTACATAGTATTCTTGTCACCCTCCTTGAGCCAAGTCTTCCTCAATTTTTGGCACCAACATGTTTTTTTCTTAGCTTCTAGGTTGTGGTAAAGACTTAAAAGCTCCTTTTATTTTGAATTCACGGGGGTTGGGGATAAAATTATTTATTCCCTCATTTATTCTACTAAGATCCTCCTCAATTATACATTTTGGGTGAAAATATTTTCAACAACTTCCTTGTTCCAGATCTTGAGTTTAAACTTAATGTGTTTAAGTTTTAAATCAAGTATGTACATAGTAGATTCTCGAACTGAGAACTTCCACCATTCCTTTAGAGAATATTCTAGGGTTTGGTTAGAAAGCCACATTTTCTCAAATCTGAAATGGGTACTTTTAGTTTTGGACATCTTTTTGCTGGAGAACACCAGTGGCTTATGATTGGAACCAGTCCTCATAATAGAAGATAGGGAGATGGTAGAATGTAAATTCCATTACAAATAAACTAAAAATCTATCAATCATAAATTGAATGATATTTTCACCAAATATCGTATTTGACCATGTGAAAGGTTTGCCTTTTAAGTCAACATCAATTAGCTCTGCTTCTGTAATAAACGCATTGAAGTCCATCATGTTTTCATTGAGTGAATAGGTTCCCCTTTTTTTCTCTCAAATACAAGGGAGAATTGAAATCCCCTTTCACCATCCATTTTTGGTTCTTGAAAATTTTTGTAATCTCTATTAGAACCTCCCATAACTTTCTCTTTTCATTCGTATAATTTGAAGCATACACATTACTAAGAACCCAATTTATATTATTGTGAGTTTCTATAAAAAAAAGTGATATGAGAATCAATCTCTAAAAAGATGTTTTTTTCCAAAATTATTGGATCCCAAAAAACCTCCATCCCACTTGAGGCACCATGGGAGTTGCTACTATTGCATAAATCTTTATCCCAAATATTATCTTTATTTTTCAATTGTTTTTCCATAGACATTTTGGTTTCTTGAATAATAAGAATATCTAGCTTATGATTAAGGACCATATTTCTAGCCAACCTCAGTTTCTCAGGGTCATTCAACCCCCTTAAATTCTAGGAGATGATCTTCATTTTTATTGATCATAAAATGTCTAAGGGTCATTTGTGTACCCTTTTTTACATTTTTATCAATTTCTACTTTTCTAGAATTTTGATTAGTTTATATACTTAATGATTTCATTTCTTCTCCAACCTCAACCTTTTTCCTTCCCTTTTTTTAATGAAGTTTCATCCATTATTCCTTGGCAATTTACTTGGTTATCTCAGAGCTATCTCTTTTGTTTTCTGAGGAACAATGACCTTCACAATGGGAAAAGGACTTAACCACTCCAGAACATTTTATTGGGGTTAGAATAACCTGATCACGTGCTAGTTCTTGAAGGATCAAATCCTTGTCAAATAATAATTCTTCATAAAAGATGGTATAGGGTGAGTTTACCTAGGAATCTCCTTGTGTTTCCCTGAGAGATGGAAAAGGACCAATGGCAGATGCAAAGATTGCTTTAGCTAAGATGTTCCCCAAGGGTGGAGTAAAAACAATTGCTTTAGTTGCCTTAAGAGTAATCAGAGACTCAAGATCAATAGTAGCCATGACCTTCAATTATTAACTAGCCCATGAATGGCTAAGAATCTTTAGAGTATAAAATGATGTTTAGGGTATAGGATGGTCTTGAAGGGGCTGCAGTTGAGAACTCTTTCCCCAAACTAAGAGGATCTAGAGCAAGTTTAGGAGGGAAAGATGAAAATTTGGGAGGTGTGGGGTAATTAGGAACATAAGCATAAGGGAGATGGGGAGAAGGGTTTTGAGAAAAATGTTTCTTAACCTAATGAGGCATGGGGAGAATGGATGGCTTCTTGCTTAGGGAGCAATTTTTGGATGAGCAATTTAGAACATCATAAGTTATGCAGATTTTTTAATCCCTTTGAAGTTATATGCATTGGTTCCAAACCCTATATTTAGATTTTATCTTGATGGAGTGAATTAGGGGTTTATCCATTGGGATTAACAAAAAGATTCAGGCAATCAAGAACCTAAATCTAGATCTCATCATAGGGTTGATGGAGATAGGTTGGTCAAGGGCCCTTGCAAATCTCAAAATAACCTCTGAGGTCCAAAATTACAAAGGTAACTCTGATAGTTTCACCTTGACAGATATGTCTTCCATGATGGTGTTATTTAGATTAAATATTGCCTTTTAATTTCAAATATTGACTATGAATTTACCCATAAACCATGGGCCACCCATGATAATCATGATGCAATCTTTCGTATGACAAAGGTTAATCAAGAAAACAATTTGTGGTATAACAATGATATCAATCTGGCCCTTAGGTGACCACTTGAAACTTGCCCACTTGTGGAAATAGTCAATATTTGGCCTAAAGTCATTGAATTTAGCCAAAATAGTGTTTAACATTGAAAAGTCAATATGCTCAATGATAGAGTTTGGAACCTTGAGACATACCTCATTTATGTCAGTTCATTGACCAAGAAAGAATATTCTAAGGGTTTTTTGATAGGATGCTCATTGACCACCAAGTCAGCTCATGAGATAGGTCTTTTTTCTTTAGTGGAATTGGCTCTTGTGTCTGGTGGGCCGTGACTTATTCATGATGTAGGCACTAAAGAATCCTTTGAATAACTGGTGATCTAGGAACCACCAACAGTACTATCATGTCCTACATGGGATCTCTGAGCTGTAGCTCACCTTCTTCCCACTTGTTGCTCTCATTAATTCCTCCAATAGTCTCCTGTCCATCAACATTACACGATGTAGGGTTTAGAGGATTTACAAGTTAATCTCAATAATAAATGCCAAGTATGTATATAGAAGGTCCTTGAACCAAGAACTTCTACCATTCCATATGTATAATGATATAAATATATTACATGTGTATAATATTTTAATAATATTATAGATATAAAGTAATATAATTTTACTAAAAAGTTTTATATTTATATTCCTATTACATTATATTATAAAGTATTTAACTACAATATATAATTAAAATATAATATTAAATATTATAATACTATTTTATATAATTCTTATTTATAATTATATATCTATATTTATCTAATATAATAATATATATATATATATATATATATATATATATATATATATATATATATATATATAGCATTATATTATTTTTGAAGGTACCAAAGAAATATCTTCGGTCAACTTTCAAGTTTGCATAATACGTCAAATAATGGACATACAGTTGCATTGAAATATTTTGTACTGGAATAATCTTTTTTATGGGGTGGACTTTCCTTCGGTACATGTACCACTAACCTTTAGAAATCACCTTAGCTTATATGATCCTCCATATTAGAAAGACCTTGACTCACAATAGACCATACCCTCGAATTGTTGGTGGAAGACTAGCCAATTTCATCACTCATATTGCCATTCACATGTTAAATTTGTCTCGTTATTGCCCATACATTGTGTACTAGATTTGAGATATATTATTATAATATATAATTAATATATTTTTAGTTAATATTTAATTATATAATTAAAATATGAATGAGATGTTGTGAGTTGATAAATGATTTATAAAGTGATTTAGTTGTGTAGAATCTTGTCATAATCAAATCAACTTTTATGATATCTTTGTTTATTTTTGTCAATATAAAATGACCAATCAAAAATGTCATGACCTTATAAACTATAAACTTCTTTATAATAAGTACAAGTTATATAAATCCATTGCCTTGACTCTAGGTCTTGTGTACTATATGAACCTTCTAGTGTATGGTATCATCTAAAATACCCTTTCATTTGTCCTAATCATTAATACCTTTCTCACCCTTAAATCTGTCACCACTTTTATAATCTGTATGGTCTTGTTCTTACACTTTTACTTTGCTATTTCTCAAACTCACCATGAAATAAAATATATCATCCCTATAAAACACATTAACATGCTATATAAAGAAACACACAAACTCATTTTCTGTAATCACTTCTGCTAAAATTATAAGAATATTAATATTGAATCTTTTATATATCAAAATTAAAATAAAATCAATAATCATAAATTTTAAATGAAATACAACTACCAATTTAAACTCATTCATTTTATAAAATCCTATTTTACTCAAACAAAAAATCACATCCCTTCACAATAACTTGCACTCTTGAAGCCGTTTGTAAAATAATTTTCTAACGTAATTAGAAAAAATGTTTGGTCAACATTCTAATTTGCACAATACGTCATATAATTATTGGTGTAGAGTTACATAAAAATATTTTGTCCGGGAAAAATTTTCATTCCAAACCAGAATGTCTAATGCCAAATAATATTTAATGGGGTGGGACCCTCCTTAATCCAAATATTTGACATAAAATTATTTTATTTTTTAGCCTTCTCTTTGGAGATCAAAATATGTTTACATATTTTATATTCAAACCTATGCTAAGTAAAAAATATTGTTTCAATAGTATGTTAAAGTATTTGTTTCTAGTATGGAATGCAATTCACCTTTCTTCGGTTGCATCTGTACCAATAGTAGTAACCATAAGATCTAGATCATCAAAGGGGAAGAAATATCAAGTACTTGTTTCTAGCCTGCTTTAAAGACTGAAAAAACCATGAATGTAGGTGTGGAAAGATTAGTTTCTCAGAACTCATAGCTTTGATCTTTCTCAAAACTCCTAAGAATGTATACGTAATGGAAGAAACTAATTTCAAAGTAACTTGACAGTAGATGAGATAATGAAAGAGAGGTAAATTGACCTTAATATGCATATAATTCTTGATGCAAACAAGCTGTATATAATTAATATTATGTATATTATGTTATTAATTATATATATAGTGATAGACCATGGCTAGAACTGGTATTATATACCTTTACATAGATTTGAATCTAGATGGGTCTTGAAACAACCAAAACATGTAACCAACTCACTCACATTTAATTGACAATTAATTTTTTTTTGTGTGTGTGTACATATGTGTGTGTGTGTGTGTGTGTGTGTGTGTGTGTGTGTGTGTGTGTGTGTGTGTGTGTGTGTGTGTGTGTGTGTGTGTGTGTGTGTGTGTGTGTGTGTGTTTGAAATGAATGTAGTCCAACTAGTAAATATGATGTTTACTTATACCCATCCACCTAGATACAAATCCATTTAGATACCTGACAAAGAGAGTCAGGTGGTTAAGGTATTTACAAGTAGTATTCTTAATTGCTATTATAGACATTATTATTAATTCAAGTGAATTCAATTTTCTTTGATTTTATAGATATTTTTATTATAGATATTATTATACATACATACATACATACATACATACATACATACATACATACATACATACATACATACATACATACATATATATATATATATATATATATATATATATATATATATATATATATATATATATATATATATATATATATATATATGTATGTATGTATGTATATGTATATATGTGTGTGAGTGTGAGTGTGAGTGTGTGTGTGTGTGTGTGTGTGTGTGTGTGTGAAATGAATGTAGTCCAACTAGTAAATATGATGTTTACTTATACCCATCCACCTAGATACAAATCCCTTTAGATACCTGACAAAGAGAGTCAGGCGGTTAAAGTTGGGATCGTTCCTTAGATGATTTTGATGACATGGATGTCCTGCTCATAGCCACTTAGCCAAAAGAGCTCACTAATTTAGATGTATGCTTATTCAACATTGTAAATCTGTTACATGTTTATTTTATAAATATGGACAAAGATGTTGACATTCTACGTAACTTAGTGATTCCATGTAATAAATTCATGCATATAAAAAATATACATTATTTTTAGATAAGTACTAGGGTTTTATGGGTGCGATGCCTATTATATAGATAGAAGAATATTTTATCAAAACTACATGTTCCCCATTATAGAAGGTGGTAATACTTTTTCTTGTAGTATGAATCAACAAAGTGTATTTTATATGTTCAAGCATAAGATTAATTATGTTCCAGTTTTAGCTTTGCCTAACTACATCTACCCTTTAAGGTGGAAACAAATGTTAGTGAATATGTTAATGGGTTTATCCTAATTCAAGGAGGTAATCCATTATGTTAAAATTTAGATTTATTTTATCGTGTAATTTTCAATTATTATCATACAAAAAAGAAGTATGTTCTCTTATTCAATTTGTCAAGGAATGGAAGCACTATCTCATGTGTAAAGAAACTATTGTCCATACATATCATTAACCTATCCAATATTTACAAGTTCAAACTAAACTTCAAAAAATTACACATTATAAGTGGATGGGATTTTTTCAACAATTTCATTTGGTTATCAAATATAAGAAAATTGTGACTAACAAACTAGTTGATATGTTATATAGATCTCATATTATTTTAGCTATGGGCACCATAAAAAATTGTAAGACCTTTATATATGAGGCTTATGAAAAGGGATATGACCATGATGTAAGTTTTTGGGAGATTTTTCTTCAAGAAAAGATTCCCAATCTATAGGTTTTGAGCCCAAAATGGATTTTTATCTTTGGGGTGGATTTATCTACAGGTTGGGTAAGCTTTGTGTTCCCAAGGAGGAAATAGTTTAGCTAATGAGGGAAGAACATACTTTGAAATTTTTAAGAAATCTTGGTTCTGTAAGGACTTTTGTACATTTATAGAGGTATGTTTATTGACATAATACACATGTAGATGTTTTCGAGTTCATAATAGGATGTGTACTATGTAATACAAGTAAGCTTAGTAATAAAAAGTTGGGTTTTTATATTCCATTATTGGATCTTTCTATGCCATGGTAAAGCATTTCCATGGATTTTTTAGGTGGGTTATGCATTTCAAAGAATGGGCATGACCATCTATTTATGTTTGCATACTGGTTTAGTAACATGTGCATCCTTACCCCTTATAACTAGACCCAAAGGTAGTGATATAGCTGAGTTAATTTTTTCCTAATGCTAGGGTTAATTTTGGTTTACATAGTTCTATTGTTTCATATGATAACTCAAGGTTTCTTGGGAATTTTTAGGCCATGTTATGGGAGAAGATAGATACTAAGTTGGAATGGTCTATCAATTTTCACCCAAAAACCATTAGGAAAAATGAGGTCATGAATAGAACATCAGTACATCTCTTGAGAGGGTACAATAGGAAGCATCCTAAGTCCTGGGATAAAAATTTGGTGTATATTCAACAATCCTACAATAAGGAAATCCATTATTCTACTAGTAAATCTCCTTTTGTATCTTATTTTTGATACTTACCTCCATGTGAATTTGATGTTTTATTGAGACAACCATATAAATCAAATGAAAAAGTGGATTCAGAGTTACAGAAATATAATAAATTAATTGATAATATTTATCAAATTCACCTCCAAATTCAATAGAGGCTGAAGGAGTCATAAGCCAAGTACAAAGTAAGACATCATCAGCTTAGGACTGAGCATAATTTCTCTTTCGGAGATAAGGTATTGTTATACTTGAGTAGAGAAAGGCTCCAATGTATGTCCAAAATTATTAATCCTATTAGATATGGTCCATTATAAATTTTGGAACAAGTGTGAAATAATGATTTTAAACTTGATATGCCTCCTTATATGAATATATATTTAGTATTCAATGTTGAAAACTTACATATTTTTTAGCCTTCTATGTTAAACACACAAGAACATATAAATAGGTAGTTTACCTACATAAAATTCATTAGAAGGGAAGTCTTTTGCATAGTTTTTTACTAGTATATTGTCATGGCTTGGGGGTATTTCTTATCTATGTACTTATAAGTTATTGAGTAGTTTACCAACAGGAGAGGTAAAATGGTTGTTAAATCTTACAGAGTCTTTATCTATAATTTTGGATACATTATTCAAGTATTGCTTGGTTGTTTGATTGTATGCATTATATTTGAAAAAAATACATATAAGTTGGAAATATATATAATCATGGATCTTGTGTTGGGTCTTAGGTCTAGGCTTGTAGCTTGAAGTATCACCTTTTTAATCATCAGGTGTCTGAGGGATCAAAACCATAACCAACAAAAAATAGTTTCCTAGAAATGAAATGGGATATTTAAATGGATATCATAATGGGTTTTTTGTATCCTCTATTGTTTAATTGATAATACACATATTTTGTATCAAATACTTGCGTGCGTAGTATGTGTTCTAAGAGTGTTAAAAAAAAATTAATTGGTTATAACTAGCATATAATGATGCATCATGATGCATGCTTGCAAGCTATGTTGCTATTATGAAAGTAGGGTATAATTGGGAGGTAGAAATTTATACTTGTTTAATTGTTACTATGTGGAACACTTGGTTCTTGAATCGTAATTCTAGATTATGAATTATTATGTAGTTGGGAACCTATGATAGTATGAAATATCATAGAGTACTACAATAATAATGGATGTTGTACTCAAATGGTACATATTGTAACTTGCATACCTAACTCATATCTACATTTGATAAATTTTTGTATGCATGCTAGATTATTACTATGAATAGTATGTTTGGTAACAATTATTTAGACATTGTGTGTGCATGCATGTAATTATTTGAGGGTTTTGTGGATTTTGTCATTGAAAACTATGCATTCTTTGGGGACTATGACTTGCTTCATATTACCTAGTTTCTTGAATATAAGCTTATGTTTTCATATATTTATGACTACCTTATTATGGATGTTTGTGGAAAACTAGATGTTATGACTTAGAATATTAGACTATGGTAATATGGGTCACCATAGAGTGTAGTATGTTGAAACTAAATTATGGTAGCTAAAATCTACAGTTGTGTGTATTCTACTTGGTGGTGTAAAATATAGTCATTATTTTTAGTATGAGATAAAAGTAATGTAAGATTCATTCATATGTTTGACATAATAAATTTATGCGTTGGTTACTCTTATGTTTAGCATGTTATATTATGTGTTTAATATTAGGATGTAAATGAATATTATGGTTGAATTGTATTTGACCAATCTATATTATTGATACAAAGTAAAGAGTAAGATGGACTTCACTAGCTTACTAGTATCACATCGACAGATGAAGGTAGTCTGATTGAGTGGTGTGTATGAAATTGATTGATCTAGATCATTAGTATTTATCATTTTTAAAAATTTGGGCAAAAGTATGTTTAATGAGATATTATCATTTCATGAGTGTGATTCACATGTTTGTGTAATATATTGCAATAAAATAGATTTATAAGATACATTGGATGTTTAGTTTAGAATAATACAACATAAAGGTACTTTTTTGTCTCTTTGTATTCACGCACTACCATTATCTACTCATCTATGAAAGGAGGAATATTATATGATGGGATTAGTGTCAGGGATTTTTGTTCCATAGTCGGTGTGGAAAATCACTCAGATGATTCTCTCCCTCTCCATAACAATAATACTTATCGAGATGACACTTGAGATTGCCACATATACTAAAGAATCTAGGGAACTCATGCTCTAGGGAGCTAGGTATCTAAGTTAATTACATTGTATTAAATTATATATTATTATTGAGTATTGTCATGAAGGATTATAATTACTTATTATTATATGTTTAGTTTAGAATAATACAACATAAAGGTACTTTTTTGTCTCTCTATATTCACGCACTACCATTAGCTACTCATCTATGAAAGGAGGGATATTCTATGATGGGATTAGTGTGAGGGATTGTTTTTCTATGGTTGGTGTGGAAAATCACTCAAATGATTCTCTCCCTCTCCATAACAATAATACTTATCGAGATGACACTTGAAATTGCCACATATACTAAAGAATCTAGGGAACTCATGCTCTAGGGAGTTAGGTATCTAATTTAGTTACATTGTATTAAATTATATATTATTATTGAGTATTATCATGAAGGATTATAATTACTTATTATTATTATTGTATATTGACAATAGTGATTGCAGAGTTGTATCAGTCATCGTTGAGTTGTTGTACCATTTTATATATTCATTTTATGTAGCATTCTCATGACATTAGAGATCTATGATATAATATGTAATGTGTACTTACTATTATCACTTTAATATATATATATATATATATATATATATATATATATATATATATATATATGATCTTTGTTTAGACTTTCAAGGTTTCATCTATTTATGGTATATACATTTAATTTTAAAAAATCACATATTTCTTTGTCTAACCTAGCAGGGTTCTTACATTGGTCCCAGAGGGAAAGGTAACCACATTTGACTAAGAACAATCCATTAGGGTTTGAATTCTAAATAACAACATCTTTTGAGAAGATGTTGATGTGAGTGTTCTGCAACATTATATTTAACTTTTGTAATAAAAGAGTTTGGTTCTAGTTCAGATCTTCTTTATGGATAAGTGTTCATTTTTTATGCAATCAATTTCCTACCAATAGTCACACACCTTATAACTGATGGTCTATTTAAAATAATAAAAAAAATCTATTGCATGAGGTGAGGAAACTAGTGGGGTTTTAAGCCAAGGGTGAAGAAACTCTATCATAAGCTTTATTCATATCCAATTTGAGAAACATACCTTGTCAAGAGGATTTAGCCACTTAATGTATTGTTTCATGGACAATGATTATACGATTATAAGTTTGTGTGCTGAACTTGAAAGCCCCTTTTTATTTTTCAATCAATTTTTCAAGCAACATTTTAATTCTTAAAGATAGACCTTTCATGTAAATCTTGTAAAAAGTGGAACAAAGACTAATGGGCCTAAAATCCTTCAATTGATTTTTCCTTGATTCTTGGGAATTATAAATATAAAGGTGTTTTTGAATTCTTGAAGCATGGTTCTATATTTAAAAATTTAGTTATAGCCAAGCAAACTTCATTTTGGATGATAGCCCAAAAAAATTGAAAAAGGAGCAGAGAAAAACCATCAAGTCAAGGGCTTTATCCCCTTGCAAAGAGAAGATAATAGATCTGATTTATTCATCTAAGGGAGGATAAAGGATGGTAGAGTTATCTTCTTGGGAAATGACTTCCTGAATAATATTAACCACCTATTCTTCTAACTAAGCATCCTAAGTAGGAACATAGGATAAAAGATTTTTGTAGAAGTTTACAATTTGCAGCTCGATGTCATTTTCTTCTTTATACCAATTACCATCTTCTCCCTTAATTTTTGTGATGAAATTAGGATAATAATTCTTGGAAGTTGAGAGATGGAATTACATAGCATTCTCGTCATGCTCCTTAAGTCAGTTCTTCCATATTTTTTTGCACCGGCATGTTTTTTCTTGGCTTCTAGGTTTTGGTAAAGACTTAAAATCTCCTTTTATTTTAAATGCAAGGGGGTGTAGATAAAAATATTTATTTCCTCCTTGACTCTACTAAGATCCTCATCAATTATATATTTTTGGTGAAAACATTCCCAAAAACATCCTTGTTCTAGTTCTTGAGTTTAAACTTAATTTGTTTAAGTTTTATGGTAAGTATGTACATATCAGATCCTTGAACTGGGAATTTCCACTATTATTTTAGAGAATCCTCTAGGGTCTGGTTGGAAAGCCACATTTTGTCAAATCTAAAAGGGGTAATTTTAGTTTTGGACATCTTTTTGCTAGAGAATACCAGTGGGTTGTGATTGGATTTAATCCTCAGAATAGTAGAGAGGGAGCTGGTAGAATGCAAATTATATTACAAATAAACCAAAAATCTATCGATCATAACTTGAATGAGATTTTCACCCAATATCCTATTTTACTAGGTGAAAGGTTTACCTTTTATGTCAACATAGGTTAGCTCCACTTTTTTAATAAACTCATTGAAGTACATCATGTTGTCATTAAGGGAATAGGTTCCCCCTTTCTTTTCCCTCAGGGACAAAGGAGAATTTAAATCCCCTTCCACCATCCAATTTTGGTCCTAGAAAAGTTTCTCAATCTCAATTAGAACCTCCCATAACTTTCTATTATGGTTCTTAGAATTTGGAGCATACACATTAGTAAGAACCTAAATTCTTTTAGTGTGAGTTTCTTTGAAAAAACTATGATATGACAATCAGTCTCTAAAAAGATGTTTATTTCCAAAACAATTGGATCCCAAAAAACCTTCGACCCCCCTGAGGCACCATGGGAGATATTGTTATTGCATAAATCTTTATCCTAAATATTATCTTTATTTTTCAAAAGTTTTTCCATAGACATTTTGGTTTCTTGAATAAAAAGAATATTAGGTTTAAGATTAAGGACCATATTTCTAGCCCACCTTAGTTTCTCAGGGTTATTCAACCCTTTATGTTCCAAGAGATGATCTTCATTTTTATTGATCAAAAACTATCAAAGGGTCATTTGTGTACCCTTTTCTACTTGTTTACCAGTTTCTAATTTTTTAGAATTTTGATTAGTTTGTCTACATAATGATTCCATTTCTTCTCCAACTTCAATCTTTGTCCTTCCCTTTTTTGATTGAACTTTCATCCATTGTTCCTCAGCGATTCACTTGATTATCTCAAAGCTATTTTTTTTTTATGAGGAACATTGAATTTCACAATGGGAGGACTTAGACATCCCAGAATAATTTATTGGGGTTAGAAGAGCCTGATCAGGCGCTAGTTCTTAAAGGATTGAATCCTTGTTGAATAATAAATCTTTATAAAATATGGCATAGGGTGAGTTTACCTAGGAATCTCCTTGTGTTTCCCTCAGAGATAGATATGGAGAAATGGGAGATGTAATCATTACATCAGCTAAGATGTTCCTCAAGGTTGGAGTAAACACAATTGCTTTAATTTTCTTAACAGTAACTCGAGACTCAGGATCAATATCATCCATGACCTTCAATTTTGAACTAGTTTGAGAAGGGCTAAGAATATTTATGGTATAAGATAGTCTTGAAGGAGCTGTAGTTGAGAACTCTTACCCCAAGCTAAGAGGAGCTAGAGCAAGTTTAAGAGGAGTTAAAGATGGATATTTGGGAGGGGAGGGGGAATTAGGAATAAAATCATAAGTGAGATGGGGAGAAGGGACATGGGAAAAAGATTTCTTAACCTAACGAGATGTGGAGAGAATGGATGGCTTCTTGCTTGGGGAGAAATTTTTTGATGAGTAATTTAGAACATCACAAGTTTGGTAGTTTTTTTAATCCTTTTTAAATTTTATGCATTGGTTCCAAACCCTGTATTTAGATTTTATCTTGATGGAGTGAATCATGGGTTTGTCCATTGGGATGAACACAAAGACTTGGGCAACCACGAGCTTACATCTACATCTAGTCATAGGGTTGATGGAGATAGGTTGGTCGAGGGTCCTTGAAATTCTCAAAATAACCTCTGGGGCCCAAAATTCCAAAGGCAACTCTGATAGATTCCCCTAGACAGATATGTCTTCTATGATGGTGTTATCTAGATTAATTCCTTCCTTCTAATTTCAAAAATTGACTATGGATTTACCCATAAACCATGGACCACCCATGAGAATCCTGATGTAACCTTTAGAATGAGAAAGGTGTAGAGTCAAAAATACTCTACGTTTCATTCTGATTTTTAGCGGTGCATAATCCAGATCGTTGTCCCTGCATAATTTAGTTTGAGATGGTGAAGTTTTAAACCAGAGTGCGGGCTCTAATTTCCTTTTGATTCATTTTTCTCTAAGTGTTTTCTCTATGAGTTGGTCGAAATGTGCCACACATCTCATAGCAACTCAGTGAAACGTGCCATGCATCAGTATCTATGGTTTCATATCAGTACCCACATTTCATCTCTTTTTAGTGAAAGGTTTTAACAAGCTAAGTATCAAGATCAAGTGGAAAGCGCTAAGTGGAAGTCATAAAAGGTCTCAATTTTGCTTTTCTAAAAGCAATGGAAGATGCCACGTACCCCAACAAAAGAGAGTGGAAGCCACCATGTGTCATGATTTGAATTATCTTCATTGTTGCTTCACTGATATAGCAAAGGACCGTGGTGGGTCTTAAGTGTTGTTTTCGAAGCAAGCAGAAGCTACCAAGTGTCGTTGTCTGTGTAAATATGAAATGAAACCTGTTTGTTTCTATGGTATAAATAGAGTAAAGTGGAGACCACCACGTGTCATCTTCTACAAGTTTCTAAAAAGGCAGCTAAAAGAAGTAGAGACTACCACGTAACCCCAAATAAGTAAAGCAGAGATTGCCATGTGTCCTTTAATGAAGCAGTGGAGATTGACACCTGTCCCTATGTCCTTTTTAAAGTTACTCAGGTAACAAATGATGTGGGTCTTATTTTATTTTAAGCTGTTGAAGTTTCAAGCAAGTGGATTGTGACAAGTGTCAAAGGTGGAACACTCCTGAGCAAAGACACAAAAGAGTATAAGTTACGTGAAAAGTCTGCGTGTCTTCGATAGGTGCTACAAAACATGCCAAGTGTCATCCTCTGGTGTCTCCTAAAGTAATAAAAAGGTTTTCAAGAAATTATCTAAGTGTTACCTAGAGTCTAAGAGAAGGGAGCATCCTGCAATCTGTTTTAGCCAATGAAATTCCAGAAGACAAAGCATTTTAGAATCTATAAAATATCTTCTGTTAGACACTTCCAGTTTGGTTAGATTTCAGTTGGGCTGTTAGATTGGGAACAAATAGATAATCCAGAGTGAATCCAAAGCTATAAATAAGGTGCAGAGATCACCAAAATGGATCATCAGGAGATACCAAAAAGAATTTTGAGAGAAAATTATTGTAACGAGTTTAGACTTTCTAGAGCTGTGACTAGTAATATCATTTACTTTTGTTCTATCTTCTTAAATTGGAAGGTTTATGTAACTGTGTGTGTTTGTGTGCCTCTAATGTGACTGGAGAATTAATGAGAAGATTGAATCCTATGCCTTTTTTGATATTTTCTATGTCATTTGCAAAAGTAGTCTAGGCTGTGTTGTCAAGAGTTTAGACTTTCTAGAGTTGTGATTAGGAATGTCATTTGCTTTTGTCTCATTTTCTTGAGTTGAAAAGTTTATATAACTGTGCATGTTTCTGCACCTCTTATGTAACTAGAAAATTCAAACAAGAAGATTGAACATTATGCCTTTGTTGACATTATTCTATATCACTACAAAAGTAGTCTATGCTGTGAGCCTCTGTTTCTATTGTTTCCATCTTTTACATTGATCATGCACTTGTTTGCTCTTAAATGTAAATGAATCTTAAATATAGTCTCACTATGCTCAAGATTAAGGTTGATTTACATTCAGGCGCATCACCATAGATTAGATTTTCTTTCTTGCATTTGTGTTTCTGTTAAAATTCCTATCCCTTTTCTAGTATCTACTTGACATAGAGAAGAACTAGCTTCTTAAAAATATGGAGGTTGTTTCAAGTCGCAAGTCCCACATCTTGAAACTTCCCATTGTTGATATTAGAATCAAGTGTAATTTTAAATCATCAACAGTTTTTGGCACACCTGGGGGACCAATCTTGAATTTTCTTTCAAGATCATATGAACCAGAGAGCTACAAGGAGTCATAGCTGTGGACTAGTAACCAGATCACAATCTGCTACAAATCTAGGTATTCTTTTGCCACCTTTGGTAACTAGTCCAAGAAGAAGAGCCAACCAGTTTGTACCAATACCAAGAGCAAATATGGGAGCCCCTATACTCTCAAGAAATTATGCGAGTTGGAACACTGGTAGCCTATTAGTTCTCCCAATACCACCAGCCACTTGGGACCCTATCCCAATGAATGCCCTAAAAGCTTTTCCTAAATTTAGTGGGCAAGACTCTAAAACTCCTGAAGAACATTTGCATGATGTATCAGATGTCTGTGCTATACATGTCGTCACATAGCAAAATGTGGCCATATGATTATTAACAGCTTTTTTTAAAGGGAAAGCTTTAGAATGGTACTGGTCCTTGACCCCAAATACCATTTCTACATGGGATCAACTCAGAGATCTTTTCTTTGAAAGATTCAAAGAGAAGGGTGACAAGTCTTCTTTATTACAACAATTAATTACCATTCAAAGGGCACCACAAAAAGCCATGACTAACTTCAATTCTAGATTTCAAAAGACTTGGGAAAGAATCCCTACTACAGCTAGACCATTACTAGGTATGGATATAGTATTTTATCTTAAGGATTTGAATGTAGATATATCTATTATGATTTAGTCACTTGGAGGACACACTTTGCCTGAGGCTTATGACTATGCGGTCAGAGCTGAGAATAATTTGATAGATGCTGGAAAGTTACCCCCAAGGCCTCCCATGCCCATGTTCCTAAAAATTTCCTTACCATTACCTCAATAAACCCCTAAATCTATAACCCCACTTGTGTCTATGTACACATATCCTCAACCACCTGCTAAAGAAATTGCCCCCACTCAGTCATCTAAGCTAGATGATATCAAGAATATCTTGAGGACATTTTCTAATGAGCTGACTGATACAAAAAGACAGTAGAATACTTTCCCTATGCCTCCATATCAAGGCTATCAAGGAAATAGATTTTCATCTCAGCCAAACCAATATCAAGGTCCTCTGAGGCAAAATAACCCTCAGCCAGCAAACCAATTAGTTGCAGTCCCTACACCCTCATAGACTATTCCTCCCAATTCAAATAGGGAGATTATTCCAAGGCAAAATAACTATGTGGATAACACTAATGCCTGGTGTTTCCCTTGCAATAATGCTCATACACCTAGAGATTGTCATATGGGTAATCTACAACAAAAGGTGGAAAAGCAAAGAAGAATGGATGGTCAGTTTGCAAGTTTTAGTGACAATCAAGCCTACTAGTCTTCTGATATGCAGAATTCAATCTTAATGGCTCAGATGCAAGGGATGTATTTACAACAAGAGGAAGAAATAGCCCTGGAATATGCTTTGTTCTCATGGGTTGAAGATGAAGAATCAATATTTTTGAATGAAGCTTCTGTTTCCAAGAAACCAATGGTGCAATCAGACTACTTTACTAGATCAAAGAGAAGAATGCTAGAATACCCTAAAGTTGTAAACAATGAAATTATGGAAATCCTTCATTTGAATGTCAT
Organism: Torreya grandis; assembly: GCA_037957365.1. NCBI lineage: Eukaryota > Viridiplantae > Streptophyta > Pinopsida > Cupressales > Taxaceae > Torreya > Torreya grandis. The sequence continues at coordinate 1,346,384 of JARHVA010004364.1, read as the reverse complement.
CAACACATAGCTAATAGACAAGAAATGCTTCAGCTAGTGTAGAATCAAGAAGTTCATGAACATGTTCAAAGAAAAACAAGATATCCTAATCTTCCAAGAATTCAAACTTTTGAACCAATGAATGTAATGGATCAACTGAAGATGACCCTAGCACAAGTATCAATTTGGGACATATTAGCTATTCCTGAGCAAAAGACACTATTATAAGAAGCTCTTCAAAATCAAGCAATGCCCAATTATATTGAAGGACTTGCTGATAAAAGAAAGCTTAAAGGCACAGTTCATCTGTAGACAATAGCCTTAGTGCACAATGCATCAGAGGTAAGCAAATCCAAACTAGATTCCTTCTTTTTTACTAAGATAGGTGACTGGACTAAGCATAATTAGGAAAAATAAAATAAACAGTTGTTAGCTATGATGCATAGTGACCCATATGAAAATTATAATTCTACTAGTTTGGGCACTTATGTTATTTTTGATGAGGACCATGAAATCCCAAATGTTTTAAGGGAAGAAACACCAATTACTCAAGGATCTGAAAAAGATTCAAAAATTTGGACTTTAAATTTTGATGGGGCTAGAAGTAAAAATGGTGTTGGAGTAGGAATTTGTCTTACTGCTCCAAATGGTGAAACTTTTTAAGAGTTATCTATTTTCAATTTGCTTGCACTAATAATGATTCTGAGTATGAATCTTTAGTACATGGGCTCCTATTAGCTAAGAAAAAGGGAATAAAGAATCTAATAGTAAAAGGAGATTCAAAATTAGTAGTAAAGCAAATTAGAGAAAAGGCAATAGCAAAGAATGTCAGGATGAAATCCTATAAGCACATAATTTGGGACTTAATAGAAGATTTTGAAGCTTTTAATATTGAAGTAGTTCCCATGGTTCAAAATTCTGAACCTGATAGGATGGCGTAGATTGGTTCACAGTCTTATCCAGCAACTAGCCTATCAGTTAACAATGAGTCAGTAAAGGTTATAGTAAGGCCAACTATCCCGAATAATGATGAGAATTGGCAAGTGTTTGAGAATGATTTTTAAGTACTCTCATTATTGCAACAGTCAAGGGAATTTGTTGATCAATTACAACCAAAGATTGAAGAGGCATATGGGGATTAAATTATACAATTAAAGAATAATAAGCTTCCCAAAGGTTTAATCACTATAGAGAGTCTTTTTGATCTAGAAGATGTAAGCCTGAAAAGGAAAAGGTTCCAAGCAAACAAAGAAGACTATTCTGAAATAGAGGTGAGCGAAGGGAAAAAATTAAAAGTTGGAAACTCTACAACTCAAGAAGAAAAGGAAAGGCTAATTGAATTATGCAAAAAATATGACAAAGTCATAGCCTGGAGCTATGAAGATATTCATGGATATTATAGAGACATCATTCAACACACAATAGAACTGACCGAAGGATCTAAACCTGTCAGATAAAAATGGAGACCAGTGAATCCAAGGATTGAGCCTCTAATGGTGGATGAGCTGCAGAAACTTTTAGATTCTAAAATAATTTTTCCATTCAAACACTCAACATGGGTATCAAATTTGGTACTAGTTAGAAAAAATAATGGTGATATAAGACTTTGTGTAGATTTTAGAGATCTAAACAAAATGTCTTTGAAGGATCACTATCCCTTGCCCTCCATGGAACAAATTCTACAAACTGTGGCTGGATCAAAGAGATTCTCTTTGTATGATGGTTTTTCTGGATACAATTAGATTTGGTTGGCTAAAGAAGACCAATACAAGACTTCTTTTACTACCAAATGGGGAACATTTGCATATGCTAAGATGCCGTTTGGCCTATCAAATGTTGGAGCCACTTTTCAGATAGCTATGGATGTTGCATTCGGGGAACTGATAAATAAAATCATCCTGATTTGTCTTGATGATCTTACTATTTTTTCAAAGAATGTTGCTGATCATTTTGATCATTTAGAATCTATGTTTAAAAAATGTCAAGAATTTGGAATATCCTTGAATCCTAAGAAATGCATATTTGTTGTCCCTCAAGGCAAATTATTGGGACATATAGTATCTAAAGAAGGAATTTCCATAGACTCAAAAAGAGTGGCAGTTATAATGAACTTACCTCTTCCAGTCAATAAGAAAGCAATTCAATCTTTCTTGGGAAAGATTATTTTTATCACTCGGTTCATATCTGACTTTGCAGGCTTAGTAAGATTGGTGACACTTTTGCTGAAAAAAGACCTAATTTTCAAGTGGACTACGGAAGGAAGGCAAGCCTTTGAAGAGGTCAAGAAAGCTATCTCAACAGCTCTAGTACTTAGAAACCCAGGCTTTTCTAAGCCTTTTGTAATGTATGTATATGGAGGAGAGCTCAGTATTGCTATTATCCTAACATAGAAGGATGATAAATAGGAGGGAGAGCATCCAATAGCCTTTTTCTCAAGGACTCTTAGGGAATATGAAACCAAATATAACTTCGTGGAAAAATAAGCATATGTTATGGTAAAATCTCTTAAACATTTCAGGCATATAGTATCAAGAAGTAAAATTATGATACTTGTAGCACATCCAAGTGTCAAAGAATACATCATGGAGGTTGAAATTATTGAAAAAGGAACAAACTTGATAACTAAGATCCTTGAATATGATGTAGAAGTCAAACCCACTAAATTAGTCAGAGGTAGGGGTTTGTGTCAATATATGACTCAAGAGCTTGAAAAGATGATGCCTGAAGAGACAAATTTATCAATAGAAGAAGAAATTATATTGAGAATACAAGAAGTTCATCAAGAATTCTGGGTTACAAATATGATTCATTTTTTGAAAATTGGGATTTACCCAAGAGAACTCCCTCAAAATAAGAGAAGATACTATAAGATGCAAGGAGTTCATTTTATTTTAATTGAACAGGTTCTTTTCAGAAGAAATTTTGATGGAAAATTGTTAAGATGTGTAGAAAAGGACGAGGCTAAGAAGATATTACATGAAATACATCATGGAGTATCAGGTGGACATTTTTCTGCAAAGACCACAACTATAAAAATAAGTGAAGCAGGTTATTTCTAGCCTACTTTATTTACAGATTATTATCATCTAGTTAAAAAATGTAAATCTTGTCAATATAATATGGGAATGAGAAGGAATGCAACAATGCCTCTTAGTCCTATAATTTTGGATGAACCTTTTGCTCAATGGGGTCTTGACTTCATTGGAATGATAAATCTAGTATCTAGTATGGGTCACAAATGGATCTTGATAGCCACAAATTATTTCACTAGATGGAATGAGGCAGTGCTGCTCAAGAAAGCAACAAAAAATGTGATCCTAGATTTTCTAGGGAGTATCACTACTCATTTTTGGGCTCCTCGCACCATAATTTCAAATAATTCTAAAGCATTTTTAGGATCCAAAGTATCTGACTTTGCATTAAAGCATGGAATATATCTTAAAACTTCTTCTAATTATTACCCTTAGGGTAATGGTTTGGCAGAATCAACTAATAAGAACCTGATTAGACTCATCAAAAGAATAGGGGCTGATCATCACAAGGAACGACATAAAGTGCTTAATTTAGCACTGTGCTCTGATAGAATTACACCTAAACAGGTGATCAAAATGTCCCCATATGAATTAGTATATGGGAAACCTGCTGTAATTCCCCTAAGCTTGGAGATTCCTACTCTCCAGCGGATCAAATAGATTGAAATTGAAGAAAATGGCCCCATGCAGGTCAGATTAGCAGAACTTCTAGAAGTTCAAGAAAAGAGAGATGCATCACATGATTCATTGATAAAGCTTCATAAAATAATTAAAGACTGTTTTGATAAAAGGACTTCAAATCCCCATTTTGAAACAGGCTCAATTGTTTTGAAATGGGATGCAAGAGCCACCAAACCAAGTCAACACAATAAGTTTGAAGCATTATGGACTAGCCCTTATAAAATTTGATAATGTAAATAGCAAAATTCATTTGAGCTAAAAATGATGGAAGGTGAACCTGAAGAGATTCCTGTAAATGGAATCTATGTTTTCTAGTGATTTCAGATCATGCGAGAGTTTTAGATTCTTTTCGAGTAGGCTCAAAAGTCTTTAGGGTCGCCAATAACTGTAGAGTAAAAAATACTCTACATTTCATTCTAATTTTTAGTGGTGCATAATCTAGATCGATGTCCCCGCATAATTTGTTTTGAAATGGTGAAGTTTTAAACCAGAGCACGGGCTCTAATTTCCTTTTGATTCATTTTTCTCTAAGTGTTGAATTCAAGCAGAAGCTACCAAGTGTCATTGTCTGAAGCACCTTTCATATTTTCTATGAGTTGGTCAGAATGTGCCATGTATCTCATAGTGAGTCAGTGGAATGTGCCAAGTGTCATTTTTCATAGTTTCATATCAGCACCCGTGTTTCATCTCTTTTCAGCAAAAGGTTTTAACAAGGTAGGTATCAGGATCAAGTGGAAAGCACCAAGTAGCAGTCGCAAAAGGTCTCAATTTTGCTTTTCTAAAAGCAACGGAAGATGCCACATACCCTAGCAAAAAAGAGTGGAAGCCACCACATGTCGCGATTCAAATTATCTTCATTGTTGCTTCACTGATATAGCAAAGACAATGGTGGGTCTTAAGTGTTGTTTCTGAAGCAAGCAGAAGCCGCCAGTTGTCGTTGTTCATGTAAATATGAAATGAAACCCATTTGTTTCTATCGTATAAATAGAGTAAAGCAGAGACCACCACGTGTCATCTTTTATAGGTTTATAAAAAGGTAGCTAAAAGAAGTGGAGACTACCACGTAACCCCAGATAAGTAAAGCGGAGATTGCCATGTGTCCTTTAATGAAATAATAGAGATTGACACCTGTCCTTGTGTCCTTTTAAAAGTTACTCAGGTAAGAAATGTTGTGGGTCTTATTTTCTTTTAAGCTATTGATGTTTTGAGGAAGCGGATTGCGACAAGTGTCAAAGGTGGAACACTCTTGAGCAAAGACACAAAAGAGTATAAGTTACATGAAAAGTGTCACGTGTCTTCGATAGGTGATGCGGAACATGCCAAGTGTCATCCTCCGGTGTCTCCTAAAGTAATAAAAAGGTTTTTAAGAAATTAGCTAAGTGTTACCTAGCGTTTAAGAGAAGGGAGCAACCTGCAATTTGTTTTAGCCAATGAACTGCCAGAAGACAAAGCATTTCAAAATCTATAAAATATATTCTGTTAGACACTTCCAATTCGGTTAGATTTCAGTTGGGCCGTTAGATTGGAAACAAACAAAAAATCTAGAGTGAATCCAAAGCTATAAATAAGGGTGCAGAGATCACCAAAAGGGATCATCAGGAGATACTAGAAAGAATTTTGAGAGAGAATTATTGTAAAGAGTTTAGACTTTCTAGAGCTGTGACTAGTAATATCATTTGCTTTTGTTCTATCTTCTTAAGTTGGAAGGTTTATGTAACTATGCATGTTTTTGTGCCGCTTATGTGATTGGAGAATTAATGAGAAGATTGAATCCTATGCCTTTGTTGATATTTTCTGTCATTTGCAAAAGTAGTCTAGGCTGTGTTTTCAAGAGTTTAGAATTTTTAGAGTTGTGATTAGGAATGTCATTTGATTTTGTCTCATTTTCTTGAGTTGAAAAGTTTATATAACTGTGGATGTTTCTGCGCCTCTTATGTAACTGAAAAATTCAAAAAAGAAGATTGAACCCTATGCCTTTGTTGACATTTTCTATATCACTGCAAATGTAGTCTATGCTATGAGCCTCTGTTTCTATTGTTTCCATCTTTTACATTGATCATGCACTTGTTTGCTCTTAAATGTAAATGAATCTTACATATAGTCTCATTGTGATCAGGATTAAGGTCGACTTACATTCAGACACATGACCATAGATTAAATTTTCTTTCTTGCATTTGTGTTTTTGTTAAAATTCCTGTCCCTTTTCTAGTATCTACTTGATATAGAGAAAAACCAGCTTCTTAAAAATCTTGAGGTTGTTTTAAGTCGCAAGTCCCACATCTTGAAACTTCTCGTTATTGATATTAGAACCAAGCACAATTTTAAGTCATCAACAAAAGGTTACTCAGGAAAAAATTCTTGGGCATAGAAACAATATGAATATGGCCCTTAAGTCGCCATTTGAAATTTTTCCACTTGTGGAAACAGTCAATATTTGGCCTAAAGTCATTGAATTTAGCCAAAATAGAGTTTTACATTGAAGAGTTAATATGCTCTATGATATAGTTTGGACCCTTAAGACATACCTCATTTTTGTCACCAAATGGGACCAAAAAAGAATCTTCTAAGGGTTTTTTGATAGGACACTCTCTGACCACAAAGTCAGGTCACAAGATAGTTCTTTTTTCCTTTAGTGGAATCAAGTCCTGTGTCTGGGGGACTGTGACTTGTTAATGATGTAGGCACAGAATAATCCTTATAAATAGTTATTGATCCAAGATCCACCAATAGTATTATTGTTAAGTTGTGGAGCTAAAAGCTTCATTGATGCAGACATGGAGGAGGGTGCAGAAGGGTTGCTGAGTGTCACAGACACTAGCGTCGGTCAGGCCAACCAACGTCGGCAGGTAGGAGACAGGAAGAAACCAACGTCGGTCAGAGATCGGTCGGCGTCGGTGACCCCCAGGCGGACAGGGACCGATGTCGGTCGCCTGTGTGGTTTGACTACGAGTATATTACGGGCAGTTGGTTGATGAACCAAGTGTTTGCATGCTTAGGGCTAATTATAGACTGAGAGCTGCGGATCTAATTATTGTATTAGGTGTCTAATTATTGTTTAGATGAGATCTATATAATAGACTCATGGTTGTATTGTAAACTTGTGCTAGAGAGTAAGAGAGCATTATTATAAGCTCCTTCTGTGTGTGAGGTGAGCAATGGTGTGTTCCTCCTAGTGCCACAGTACCAAGGTGGGTGTTGGATTAGAGAATCAGCAGAGTTCTTCAGGAGTGTATGATCTTGGTCATCAGGTGAGCATGGCTTCTATAGGAGATCTACATGGTAAGTAAGATCATTGATATGCAGGTGTGTGTGTGTGTGCAAGGTCAAAGTTCACAGGTGTGTAGAACCAGGTTGATTTGTAGGTAGAAGATCAGATAGGACAGCAACACAATAGGGAGCAGTATCAGGAGAGATCTACTTGGAGTACAAGTGTGTGCTCAGAGCAAAGAGGAAGGCAAGAAGTTCCTTCCATAAGTAAGGTCTATTGAGGTGCAGGTTGATGCAGGTTCAGGGGAGATCTACTTGAAGTACATTTGAGTACTTGTGGAGTGCGTGGAGCACTTGTGGTGTACGTGGAGCACAGGTATAAGGTGAACACCAACTCAGTGTTTGAGTTGGGTGTTGGAACCTAAGAGAGAGAGCTTTGAAAGGAGAACTACTGTTCACTTGAGGTGTGGGAAGCCTCTGAAGAGGTGGTGGAGAAGAAGTGGCATCTTCTTTATTGTATTCTTTTTTGTATGAGTATTAATACAAGTTGTGTATTGTCTCTCATATCTTGTGTTATTTCTAGATTCTAGTTACTTTTTGATTCTGGTTATTTCCACATATTAAGTTGCTTGGTATTTGGTAATCAATTGTGTGCTTCCAGTGTTTCTATTCCCAACACGTGGTATCAGAGCTAAGGTCGCAGGAAGCGGTTTTGTGTTTGGTTACAGGTCACTCTCAAGGCTTTCTGATTGAGTGGGAGTAGAGCAATGGTAGATCAAAGTAAGCTAAGGATGGAGGAGTTGAAAAGCACAGATGGTCACTTATGGTTCGATGAAAAGAAAGAGAAGGTAAAAGAAGATTGTTGGTTTGTGGAAGATCAGCAAGAAGGAACTGAAGAAGCAGATGTTGCAAATGATGTGGCACAGGATGCTCTGGGAGGTTTCTTGGATAAAGTTGAATCTTCTTTTACAGATTCAGTTGCCTCTTTCCATGCAGCCCCAGATAAAAGAGCTGGTGAGCCTTGCCAAAGAATAGGAAAAGGGGAAGTGAAGCTGAAATTGCAGGCGGCCAACACATGGGTGTTGAAGAAGGTCATGCAGGTCCCAAGTTTGGAGATGTGGCTAATTTATTTCGAAGAGTTGGGTGATGGGAGATGTACGAGAACTCTCACAATGGATGCACTTGAATTAGTTGGTGGTAAGAAAATAGGTACTCTTTATCTACTTGTTTATATTACTGATTCTTCTTTTGTTGCGGAGACGTGGCTTCGTAGGCTTGGTCACATGAGCAGGAAGGAGATGAATGTTCTTAAGCGGAAGATAGATATATTTGACAAGCTTAAGAACTGGAAAGCCTTGGTGTTCTTGGAGGAGATGGCGGATAGAGACCAGTGGATGGGCTGGATACTTCTGAGCAGGGCAGTTTGGACATCGAGATTGATTCAAAGGAGCTCGCAGGTAAAAAGTCATCACTTACAGGAAACACATGTACCAACGTCGGTAGGAAAACCAACGTCGGTAGTAGGTAAGACCAATGTCGGTCACGAGGACCGACGTCGGTAGCAGGAGGACACCGACGTCGGCAGGTTGGTAGTCAGGACAGGCGCAGGAACCGATGTCAATTGGATGCAGACTGTGTGATGGCCGAGATCAGTCACTGTAATGAATTTAGGGTGGACAACAAGCTATCAAGGAGTCTCAAACACCCATACAAAGGATTGAAGACGTAAGTAGGCCTCAAATTTATTGTTCCTCTTCTTTATACTAGTTGCTGACTGCAGAGCAGGAAGGATCTAGGAAACAGTGGGAGCGTGGCATGGAGAGATTGCAAAACCAGACGGGAGATTTGGTAGGGTTGCCAATCGGTATGTTAGCACTGCGAGATGAATGGATTCCTTAGTTGAAGAATAGAGAGAACGGACACGTGAGACGGAAGGCCGGTCATATGGTCTTGAGAGAGTTGTAGGACAGTGGGATAGGACTGACAGGTGGTACCAGGAGGATGACAAAGCAGGGCTTTAGTCAATGTCAGTATAACCATTGTGTTTGACTTACTAGGTGGATGATGGTCGCAACATCATTCTGTTGCCGTATGTGGAGGATGAGCTTGGTACAGGTTCAGACATATAGGGTTTTGCTGAGCTAAGGGTAAGATTAGTTCAGTGGTTTGCTATGAAGAATTTGGAGCAGTGAAACTCTTCGGCATGGGAGACATGGAGATTACAGGTTGATTTTGTCTCCAATGGGAGCTGATGTGAATCAGGTGTTGGCGAGACGCAGGATGCAGAATCAGAGCGCACCAAGGGCTGGACAGTTCAGTGTCCAAAATCACATGAAGTCTTGCATAAACCTGAGTTTGCCCAAGCAGTGGGTGTTGTCAGAGAGTTAGGTGCCAATTCAGAGAAGTGGATTCTCAGGTATTTAAGAGAGACCAGCAGCATGGATTCATGCTATTTAGGGTCAGGACTTCACTACATGAGATTGTAGGATTGGATATGGCAGGGTACTCGAATGACAAGAGGTACACCACAGGTTGTGTGGTGGGTGGTCTTCAGGATTGAGCTTGAAGAGGGATACAAACTAAGAAATAAATTAGATGAAGTACAGGTACAGGTATAGTGCAGCTGTTTATCTCCAAGTGGAAGATTGTTAAGTTGTGGAGCTAAAAGCTTCACTGATGCAGACATGGAGGAGGGTGCAGAAGGGTTGCTGAGTGTCATAGACACCGGCGTCGGTCAGGCCAACTGACGTCGGCAGGTAGGAGACAGGAAGAAACTGACGTCGGTCAGAGACCGATCGACATCGGCGACCCCCAGGCAGATAGGGACCGACGTCGATTGCCTGTGTGGTTCGACTGCGAGTATATTACGGGCAGTTGGTTGACGAACCAAGTGTTTGCATGCTTAGGGCTAATTATAGACTAAGAGCTATGGATCTAATTATTGTATTAGGTGTCTAATTATTGTTTGGATGAAATCTATATAATAGACTCATGGTTGTATTGTAAACTTGTGCTAGAGAGTAAGAGAGCATTATTATAAGCTCCTTCTGTGTGTGAGGTGAGCAATGGTGTGTTCCTCCTAGTGCCACAGTACCAAGGTGGGTGCTGGATTGGAGAATCAGCAGGGTTCTTCAGGAGTGTATGATTGTGGTCATCAGGAGAGCATGGCTTCTATAGGAGATCTACATGGTAAGTAAGATCATTCATATGCAGGTGTGTGTGTGTGCAAGGTCAAGGTTCACAGGTGTGTAGAACCAGCTTGATCTGTAGGTGGAAGATCAGATAGGATAGCAACACAACAGGGAGCAGTATCAGGAGAGATCTACTTGGAGTACAGGTGTGTGCTCAGAGCAAAGAGGAAGGCAAGGAAGTTCCTTCCATAAGTAAGGTCTATTGAGGTGCAGGTTGATGCAGGTTCAGGGGAGATCTACTTGAAGTACGTTTGAGTACTTGTGGAGTGCGTGGAGCACTTGTGGTGTGCATGGAGCATAGGTATAAGGTGAACACCAACTCAGTGTTTGAGTTGGGTGTTGGGACCTAAGAGAGAGAGATTTGAGGAGAGAATTACTGTTCACTTGAGGTGTGGGAAGCCTCTGAAGAGGTGGTGGAGAAGAAGTGGCATCTTCTTTATTGTATTCTTTTCTGTATGAGTATTAATACAAGTTGTGTATTGTCTCTCATATCTTGTGTTATTTCTGGATTCTAGTTACTTGTTGATTCTGGTTATTTCCGCATATTAAGTTGCTTGGTATTTGGTAATCAATTGTGTGCTTCCGGTGTTTCTATTCCCAACAATTATCACATCCTACATGGGATCTTTGAGCTACAACTCGCCTTCTTCCCACCCATCGCTCACATTTAAAAGTCCTCCAATAGTCCGCCTACCCATCAACATTACACGATGTAGGGTTTAGAGGATTTACAAATTAATCTCGACAATGAATGCCAAGTATGTACATAGCAGATCCTTAAACCAAGGATTGCCACCACTCCATGTGTATAATGATATAAATATATTACATATGTATAATAATTTAATAATATTATAGATATAAAGTAATATAATTTTATTAAAAAGTTTTATATTTATATTCTTATTACATTATATTATAGAATATTTACATATACTATATAATTAAAATATAATATTAAATATTACATCACCACCACCACCACCACCACCACTATTATTATTATTATTATTATTATTATTATTATTATTTGAAATATTATGCAAACGTGAAAACTGACCAAAGATTTTTCTTTGGTACCTTTGAAAATTATATAAAATTATAATTATAATTAGTATGTCCATTATTTAACATATTATGCAAACGTGAAAGTTGACTGAAGATTTTTCTTTGGTACCTTTGAAAATTATAAAAAATTATAATTATAATTATTGAAAATTATATAAAATTATAATTAGTATGTCCATTATTTGACATATTATGCAAACGTGAAAGTTGACCGAAGATTTCTCTTTGGTACCTTTGAAAATACCAAAGAGAAATCTTCGGTCAACTTTCACGTTTGCATAATATGTCAAATAATGGACATATTAGTTATAATTATAAATTTTTATATAATTTTCGAAGGTACGAAAGAAAAATCTTCAATCAACTTTCATGTTTGTATAATATGTCAAATTTATAATTATAATTTTATATAATTTTCAAAATGTACCAAAGAAAAATCTTCCGTCAACTTTCACGTTTGCATAATATGTCAAATAATGGACATAGTCAACATAAACTTTTAAGCTCGTATACGATGTCAAATAATTATTGACATCGGCACTAGTATCAAAAATTTAATTGGTGTAAGAATCATTTTACATCATTACCGTGATTACAGAGTAAGCTTTGTCGTAACATATATTCTATGAGGTGGGGCCCACCTTCCTTTCCACCTACCCCGAGACCGTGATGCACGTGAGTTGGAATCTCTGCTGACATTGAGATCCGACAAAACATAATTTTGTTGTTTAGAGCGTTTGTGGAGTGCACGCTTAGTCAGCATTCATAAACCAATCGATTTTTTAATATTCATACAATGTGAATTTATATCATTGATTGAGAATAGGTGTCTTCCGAATTTGTAAGTGTTTAAGTGTTGATTAAGATCAATCCGTTGGAGAATTCGAGTCTGTAGTTGTATATAAACATATGGCCAGATAAAATGTTCGCAGATTTTATATTCCTACTTCTGCTAAGTAGTATGTCGCAGTATATGTTTCAAGCATGGACTGCAATTCAGCTTTTATTGGTGGTATCTGTACTAATAGTAATTACCATAATATCCAAATCATCAAAGGGGAAGAAATATCCACCAGGTCAGCTTTACTTTTCTAGCGTGTTGTTTTTCATATTGTTTGGGGATGATTTGAAAGATGTTTCAGAGAGTTTTGGGATGATTCTAAAGATGTTTTAGAGAGTTTAAAAATTGCTAATGCAGGTGTGAGTGCATGGACGATCACGAAGGACCTTGTTCTGCACAAGGATAAAGTACCCCATCGAACATTCTACCAGTGGGCCAAATGCTACGGTCCAGTCTATTCTGTCCGCACAGGGCCTTCTTCTGCTGTTGTTGTCCTCAACTCAGCTAAATCTTGCAGACAAGTAAGTTTGTACACAACCCAACTGCTTTTTGTTTTCAAATGGGAAACATTGTAAATCTGTTAAAATGCAAATGTGGGTTGCAGGCCATGACGGATTATCATTCATCAATCACAGCAAAGAAACTCACAACAGCGTTACATGTGCTTTCGTTGGATAAGACAATGGTGGCCTTGTCTGACTATGGGAGCGATCATCGTTTGATGAAGAAGCTCATGGTCTCCCACCTCCTCGGAACAACTCCTCAAGTACTTTCCTTCGGCTATTTCAGAATTCTACAAAAGTGCATTTTTAAGATAACTTATTAACATGACTGCGAAGCCTAACGTCGCTTAAAAACAAAAAGCTGTTGCAAGTATGTTCTGCTTGCTTACTCTATGTTTTCTGTACTCATTCTATCCTCCATCTCTTTTTTTTTTCTAACAGAGAAATAATGCATTTCTGCGGGAGGAGATGGTGCACAAGATTGTAGATTCCATGTACCGTGAGTTGAAGGACACTTCCAACAATACAGTGAATATGAGCAAAATCATTTTAGATCACTTGTTTCCCTTTGCTTTGAATCAAGTAACCCCTCCAACTAAACAATAGTTATATGTTTTTTGTTGTATGTTTGAAGGTATTATATGGAATCACTGAATTATATAAAATGTGGGTATTTTTGTATTTTGGAAAATCACTCATGTACAATTTTAATTTTAACGGTTAGACTCTCTGTATTAAATCTCTAGAATAATTTGAACGTCGGTGGATGAGATATGAGCAACCATCATCCTCTCCAATTCAACTACAACACTTCCAATATTTGCAATTATTTTTGTTTACATACATTGTGTTATATTGATTTTATGGCTTGGATTACAGGTGATAGGCAGGACAGTAGAGCCGTTGTACGTTGAAGAGTTGGGCAGTGAAATTGTATCGGTGCAAGATATGTATAATCTTATAGTTGGGGATCCTGCAACTGCTGCGCTGGAAATCAACTGGAGAGACTTCGTCCCTTTTATAAATCGATGGCTTCCCAACAGAAAACTACGTGCAATGTTAAACGGAGTAACTCAGAGAAGAGCAGCAGTTGTCAAGGCTCTTATTCGCCAAGAGAGGGAGCTTCTATCCTCAGGAAAGGTACATTTAGCTTCTAACATTGACCTCCTTATATTTATTGAGTATATGTTATAAAACAATATATATGTAATGATTATATATTGATGAATGAAGGAGGCGAAGGGATATTTGGACATGCTGCTGAAGGAAGGCAAGCGTCTGAGCGAGCAGCAGTTGGAGACGGCAATATGGGAGCCCATAATTGAAAGCACTACTACAAGCCACGTGGCCATGGTATGGGCTATGTTCGAACTGGCTAAGCATCCTCACTCTCAGGTACTTGTGTGAGAGCCATTATATTTTCATTAATGAAATTATTCTGGGTTGAAGAAAATAATCTAAAACCCTTCAACCTGAACAACAGGATCGGCTTTACAGAGAAGTGGAGGAATTGTGTGGCAAGAAAAAACTAGTGGAAGAGGACTTGTCTCAATTACCATATCTGAAAGCAGTGTTTTATGAGACTGTACGGAGACATTCTCCGTTGCCACTAGTGCCACTACGTGTCGTACATGAAGACGTGACGATTGACGGCTACGATGTACGAGCAGGATGGAAGGTCATTTAATAATAATCTATCTAATATTATTAAAATACAGCATACTTTTCTCTACAAAAATTATTTACTGTGTATGGTTGATGGTGTTATGGTACAGATATTGATTAACATATGGGGAGCAAACAACTTCGAGGGAGATTGGGAAAATTCAGAGGCGTGGAAACCAGAGAGACAACTCATGTTTCCAGTGGAAGAGGATATTTATAGAACAATGGTATTTGGAGCAGGGAATCGTCTTTGTGCTGGATGGGTACAGGGGGTGACTATAGCCTCGTTGGTAATAGGGAGGATTATTTAGAATTTTAAATTGGAAATGCCGATAGGTCACGAAGAAGACTATGAGACGATTGCAAACACGGGCACTCACAAGCTACGTCCTCTCTTTACGATTCTCACCCCTAGAATTATAGGATGAAAAAAAAAACATTGTCAAATCTCATTGCCACATCTGCGAGTGAATGGCAACGTTCCTTGCAATCGTAGAAGGTTTCATGGCGTTTCTCCTCTCTTTCCTTCTTTTGCCTTTTGTTGTGGGATGTGCATATTATAACTAGCTATTGTCAAGTCTATGAGCTTTCATGGTGTATATTTCGTAAGTGCAAATTTGCACTTCGAAAAATATTTGGATTATGCAATCAGACATTAATTTGACAATTATGAAGAGTAAATTTATTTGAAATAAATATTAATGTTTCTCATGATATTACAAGAATGACGGGTAATTAAAATTTAGTCGAGGTATGTTTTATTGTTCGAGAGATTAGGGGAAAAAAGTGTTTAACACGAGAGAAAAGAACTGCAGAAACTTCTGGATGAACTACGAAATAGAGAGACGACGCACGCAGACAGTTAGCTTAGTCCAAACCCTAGGCCCCTTTGCTGCTGTTGGTTTTTCATGAGGCTTAAGACTATGGTAAGGCAGTCTAGAGGTAATAATTGCCCAAACCTGGGCCATGACGAAAGAGAATGAGATTTGAAAATGGTTCAAGAATCTCAGAACATGGAGGGTGCTTGTGAGCTAAATGGTGAGAGAGTGGTTTTAAACATTTCTGTTGATGCCCTCAGCAAGGAGTGCAGAGATAAAGTGACTACAAGCATTCAAAAGGACAAAAGTGACACTCTAAAAGAGAACCTACCCAACACTAAAGCATGTAAGACCCTAGAATTTTTGCTTTTGAATGAATTTATTGAAGTCATTACTGAATGCCAAAATCATTCTATTATTTTATTTTTCTTAAGGGGTGTCCCTTTTGAATTTGATTTTTACCATTGAGCTAGATTGAATTGGGAAAACAGGGGTTGGGAAATCGAATCCTTAAGAGGGCTAGGGAAAGGATATGTACCCTACACCTTTAAACTAGTAGAACATGCTCAAGCAGTGATTCAATATGGTATTTGGGTTATTTGTGGACAAGTGTATCATATACAGGTTTGGAACTTCGACTTCCATCTTGAAGGGCCATCTAGATCTAGATATCCTATGTGGATTGAATTACCATATCTAAATTTAGCCTTCATGGCATGTTTGAAAGATATTATGTCATAGTTGGGTAAAGTCATCTGGTGCAATTTTAATTCTAACAAGTTCGCTAGCTTAAGAGTGCATCCTAGGGTTTGTGTGGAAGTGGATTTGGATAAGCAATTCCATGAGAATATCAAGCTGATTGGCCCTGATCTTGAGTTAGAAAAACCATTGGTATATTTAAATAATCCTAATGCATTTTTTTTTTTGAAAAGGACATTTAATAAAAGATTGCCTTACTAGGAAAAGTAGATATATCCAACCTTCCCCAATTTTTTCCTTAGTCCTTCAAGGATCTTCATCACTTTCTCAGCATTTACCTAGTTAAAGGAATCAGTGTAATCCAGTCAAGCCTTCTATTGCTTCCTGAAATAGTCATCCAAATCAGCCATTTATTGAACCACCATCCAAGGTTTTTCCAATTTTCAAAGATGTAGTTATGTCTAATGAATGGAAAGTGGTCAGAAAAAGAAAGGAACCTTCTAGTCCTTATATCCCCTTAGCTTCTCATTCTTATTCTTGTGTTAAAATTCCTTCTTCCTCTCCTACTTCTCAAATTCAGAATGTAAATAAGTCCATCTCTTCTTCTTCATTGTCTACCTCCCAAGATTAGTTTCATAAACCTATATCTCCCTCATCTTTTCCTTGACATAGGTCAAGGTCCCCCTCTTTAACTACTAGAGATTTTCATAATGAAGATCACCAGGTTACTCTTGCTAATCAGTTTGATATGCTACCACAAGAAGATGAACTTATCATATCATCTTTGCAATGAAGTGCAATGTTATATCATGGAATGTTAGAAGGATTTCTGTCCCTCACCGGAAGTTTAATGTTAAGGAAGTTGTTATCAAATGGAAGCTTGATATTTTGTTTTTGCAAGAAGTCAAAGTTAGTGAAAATCGGATTTAGGCATCACTATTTCATGTATGGAGAGATGTTTTATACATACATCTCATAGTGAGGGCAGAGGAGGAATTATTTTGGGAATAGCTCCATAGATAGCAAAGCATATTATTGATAAAGGGGAGGACCCCTCACATAGTTCTGTCAGGGCCCTTATTTTTATCAATGGTCTACCTATAGGATTATGCTCTGTGTATACACCCAACCATGAGAAAGATCGTAATATTCTTTGGGAATGGATGTCAAAGTATTTACTTAATGTTGATTTCGTCTTAGGTGGTGACTTTAATATGGTTGAACACTATGATGATCATAGTTGGTCTAACCAAGCTAAACTCAACAATGAGGAATTTGATAAATGGTTATTTTGTCGTAATTCTTTGGGTGTTGTAGATCCTATTTTTGACAAATCTTCTAGTCATGTCAATTATTTGTATACTTGGACCAACTGTAGATTAGGAGTTGAGAGAAAATTAAGTAGACTTGACAGATTTTACCTATCCCCTAACCTGCATTTGTTCCAGGCTGCAATTGGCAATTTGGTTCAAGTTGATTATTCTACAACACTTTTAGATCATTTTTTGATATTTTGTAGCTTTTCTACTTCTCAAATGCCTAATGTTAAACATGATCTTCCTTTTAAATTGAATATTTCTCATCTTGAAAACCCTAATTATATAGCCACTCTTAAAGGTATTTGGGATTCTACCCCCAATCCTTAAGAAGGGGAATCATGGATCGAATGGTGGTGTTCTACTATTTCCCAATGTATCTTATTTTTAGGTGATTTGGTAGGAGAATGGCTATGAAGCATAGGCATAAATAAAAAATGCTTAAGGGGAAATTAAAACATGCAAAAAATAGCTAAATGTAGATCCTAGTAAGATTAATATTCAAGCTTCTATTGATGAGATTGAGACACAATTGCGTAATCTTGATACCTATAGAGGTGTGGGGGCTAAAATCAGATCTCGCCTACATTGGATTAAAGATGGTAACAAATGCTCGAGTTTTTTCTTTAATTAATTGAATTATAAACACAAAAAGGAATAAATTATTGCTATTAAGGATGATCAGGGATCTTTGCATATATATTCAAATGGGATCAACTTGCTTTTTCAAAAGTTCTATGCAAATCTATTCAATGAAGATCATCATATGGATGATTTGTAGCACAATTTGGAAGATATTATCAAAGATTGCATTCCTAACTGAATCGATCCTAGTTACAATCAATTTTTGGACCAGATGCTATCTTTACAGGATCTTGAACATGTTCTATTCTCTATGGATTTGAATAAAATCCCAGGTACAGATGGGCTCCCAGTGGAATTTTATCATGCTATGTGGCCTCATATTAAAGAGGACTTATATTTTTTATATATGTGGACCTTCAATAAAGGCTCCTTAGGTCCAATTAGTAATAAAGGAATTATCAAACTATTACCTAAAGGAAGAAATGAGGACTCCATTTTTGGCTAGCAACTAGTTACATTATTAAATAATTTTTATAAAATTATAGCTAAGGCTTTGGCTAGGCAAATTAAAATAGTGGTTCAAGACATAGTAAGACCTAAACAAACTTGTTTTGTTAGGGGTAGATTTATTCTTCATAATTTAATCTTTACTTGGGAGGTGAGTGAATGGGATCAATAAACTAGTCAAAATGCTTTGGTGATCAAGATTGATTTTGATAAAGCCTACAATAGAATACGTTGGATATATATCCTAAAAATATTACAATGGCTCAGTTTTGGTCCCAAAATTTGTGATCATGTTTGAATGTTGTTTAGGGATGCTAATTATCAATTAATTGTTAATAACCATATGTTAGATCCTTTTGATCTACAATGCTCTATCATATAGGGTTGTCCACTTGCCCCTTTTTTATATTTTCTTACAAATGATGCTTTGGGTTGTTTATTATAAAAGGTTAATCAATTGAATCTTATATTAGGCATCTCTATTCCACTAAATGCCTGTGTGATTAATTCCCACTTTGCTAATGATAGTATGCTTTTTTTCTAAAATTCAGAAGCAAAAATCAATAATACTCTTGATATTTTGGATCTTTATTGCTTAGTTTTAGGTTCAAAATTAGCCCATGAAAAAATTGAGTTTTTAATGGTTCAAACCGGCCTTATTCCCCAATGGATTCCTAGAGAATGAAAAAAAATTAAGCATGGTGAGATCACATGATACTTAGGCATCCGTTTTCATCTAGACATCTCTCTTAGTGAGATGTGCAAATGGTTTCTTAATAAACTCAAAATCAAACTCTTTAATTGGGGTAATAAGTTTCTTTCATTGGCTGATAGAATTCAAGTTGTCAATAAAATATTTATTTCATCTCATGTTTATTTTTCTTCATGTTGGATGCCTTCAAACAAAGGGTATGAGTATTTAAATAAGATCTCTCATCAATTCATTTTGTCCAAGTCAGATGGCAGTTCTGGTTTCAAATATACTTCATGGTCTCATTGTATATAACTGAGAAGGAGAGGTGGATTGGGTGTTATTGATCTCAAAACTCAAGGGATATGTTTAGCGACTAAATGGATTGTCAGAGTAGTTGAGGGTGAAGAGCCTTGGAAAATCTTGGTTAGATACAGATTGAAAATTTCTTTTATTAAAAGTAAATGGCAAGAAGTTAGTTGGTTAGATAAAATACTTCTTGCACATTTCTTTTGCATTAAGGCATCCCCAACTTTACAATCCATTTGAAAGGTGCGGTAGAAGGTTAGTCATTTCCTTAAGTGGAAGGAAGCATCATTACATTATGGGTTTAGTTTTGCCACTTTATCCATTTGGTTGAATAGACATGTCTAGTATCACTACCAGCCTTTGGCTGTGGCATTTCCCAAGCAGACCTATTTGTTATTCAAGAAAGAAGTTAATCAATTTAATGATATCTGGGACTTTAGCTCAATGAGTTGGTCATCATGGGTCTCTATTATGGAACACTTTATGCCTAATAAGAAGCTTGAAGGGTTTATAATTTTTGTTTACTCTTTAGTCTCTAATAATTTTATAATAAAAATGTGCACTCTGGTTCAAGGTAGCTTTTTTAAGTATTGGCATTAGCTTACATATGGGAATTTTAAATAATTTCCCTTAAATAAAATATATCTTTTTGTGGGAAATATTGTCATTGATGTCAAAGGTCTAGCATTATTGGTGATAAAGGCCCCATTGCATTTAATGATGTTATATCTTAGTTAATGTGTGTTAATATTTATTTAATATTAACAAATATATTTTTGGTTTCATATAAGATAAGAAAAGGGCCCATGGAGAAGTCAAAGAGTCATGAGGTAAAGACAAAAGAAGAATGGGACACATTTTCCCATGAAGAGTCATCTTGGGGAATTCCAAGAGTCACCAAGTGAAGACAAAAGAGGAATGGCACGATTTCTCATTAAGGGACACTTTGAGGAAAATGAAAAGTCACCAACATAAAGACAAAAGAGGAAAGGATGATTTTTCTTATGAAGGGTCACCATATGACTTTTCAAATGCAAGGATACGAAGGGTCATGCATGTTTGGCACCATTTTTGATGAAGATTGAAGGGTCACAAAGGGGGAAGGCCAAAGGTCATTTGGAAAGCTATAAATAAAAGCTTGAGAAGAAATTTTTAATGTGAGAGATAGAGTATGAATTGTATTTCTTATATCTAGCTTACAAGAGCAAAGGAGAGAGAGCAAAGAGATATTGTAATGAACTATCATTTGTTGAGATAACAACATTAAGAGATAGTTGTGTGGTATATAGAAAATGGGTTGGTGCTCCTATGGGTTGGTGCTCATGAATTATTGTTGTGTTAGTGTTCAGCAAAGGGGTTGGTGCTCATGAATTATTGCTGTGTTGGTGCTCAACAAAGGGGTTGGTGCTCATGAATATTTGTTGTGTTGGTGCTTAACAAAGGGGTTGGTGCTCCTGCAAGTTGGTGCTTGTGAATTTTATAGTTTGATTTGGCTCTTATTCATATAATTGAGATTTTTCTCCGTGGCTCTTATTCATAGAGTATGAATTGTATTTGTTATATCTAGCTTAGAAGAGCAAATGAGAGAGAAGAAAGAGATATTGTAATGAACTATCATTTGTTGAGATAGCAACATTGAGCGATAGTTGTGTGGTATACACAAAAGGGGTTGGTGCTCCTATGGGTTGGTGCTCATGAATTATTGTTGTGTTGGTGCTCAACAAAGGGGTTGGTGCTCCTATGGGTTGGTGCTCATGAATTATTGTTGTGTTGGTGCTCAACAAAGGGGTTGGTGCTCCTGTGGGTTGGTGCTCATGAATAGTTGTTGTGTTGGTGCTAAGCAAAAGGGTTGGTGCTCTTGCAAGTTGGTGCTTGCGAATATTTTAGTTTGAGTTGGTGCTCATTCATATACTTGATATTGTTTCTGTGGTATTTCCCACATTGGGGTTCTCTCTCTATCTTGTGTGGTGTTTATTATTTCAGTTTAATTGCATATCTTGAATATATGTTAAAGTAGAATTTTATTAAGGGAAAGTTTATAAGATTTATGATATATTGATTCACCCCCCCTCTCAGTATATCCCATGCTTAACAATTGGTATAAGATCAGGTTCCTTTTGAAAAAGTTTTACAGCTTGAAAGTAGATTGGGAAAGTATAAGATGGCCATACATGAAGATGCCTCTACAAGAAAAATAGTAGATGATCAAGAAGAAGAAGATGATGAAGCTAAATTGAATCTGGAAGGAGAAATAATTTGTGCCTTAGAAGAATTAAAAGCTGTTGAAATGAAAAATTGAAGATTGAAGTGCTAGATCGAGAAAAATGAAAAGGAGTTAAAGGAAATAATTGAAGATCTACAAGCACGCTTTGAAGAAGCCAAGAAGAATGAAGAAGATCTAACAGCACAGTTGAAGATAGTAAGAAATGAATCTGAAAGGTATGTTATTGAAATTTCTTCTTTAAAATCAAATCTTGACAAAATAAATAAAGCAATCAATGATTTAAAATTTGAGAATAGCACTAATATGCTGAATAAGATATTAGAAAGCCAAAAAGCAATATTATATATGACAGATATTAGATTTGAAAAGAAAAAAAGCTATGTTGAAGCTCTTACAAAAGAAGAAACAAAAAGGGAAGAAGTGAAGAATACAGAGGACATCTCAGACAAAGAAGGCTGGAGGGAACAAAGCTATAAAATATAATCAGGTCAGAGATACACAAACATGTCCTATTTCTATGGTTACTATTTTTAATGTAATGGATATAGTCATAAGAAATTATAATGTAGAAAAGGAGCTAAAAATATTTGAAATAAGGAAAAAGAAAGTCATGTAGAGTCAAGTAGAAGCTACAACTCTTTTGCTCCTCTATCAAGCTTTGATGAAGAGGCCATAATTTGTTACAAGTGTAGAAACTTCAGACACATAGCTTGGTATTGTAGAAGTGTGTTTGAGTCAGTCAAGAAGGACCAAAGTTTCAAGGCTCCATCCATCAAGAAGAAGGTTCAGACATGGCATAAGAAACAACCTAAAGATTCTATGTTGGTTCCAATAGCTTTGCATGCAAGAAATGAAGAAAAGCCATGGTTCATTGACAATGGATGTTCGAGGCACATGACAAGAGACAAGAGTAAGTTCATAACATTGAAGAAGATCAATGGTGGCATAGTGAAATTTGAGACAATACTACTAACAGAATTGTTGGAAAAGGTACACTAAGTTTGGATAATGGTAGAAGTAAAACTAAAAATATTTTATATGTAGAATGTCTTAAACATAATATTTTGAGTGTAAGTCAAATGTGTAATTAGGGGCAGACACTAAAGTTTTATGTAGAAGGTTGTGAAATTAGAAGAAAATATTCAGA
Organism: Torreya grandis; assembly: GCA_037957365.1. Classification (NCBI taxonomy): domain Eukaryota; kingdom Viridiplantae; phylum Streptophyta; class Pinopsida; order Cupressales; family Taxaceae; genus Torreya; species Torreya grandis. The sequence goes on along the minus strand of JARHVA010004364.1, from coordinate 1,323,921 downwards.
TGCATTGGTTGCAAATGCTCATAGAACAAGGAATAACTTGTATATGCTATTAGACATCAAAGGTCAAAGATGTTGTTTGAGTTATATTGAAGAAATTTGGATATGGCATAGGAGAATGGGGTACATAAATTTTAACAATCTTATCAACATTAAAAAAAAAACAAGTAGTTAGAAATATTTCAAAGATTACAAAGCCATCTGATACGCTTTGTGGACCTTGTCAGCATGGGAAGCAAGCTAGAAAGTGATTCAAAACAAAAGAGTACTTGACCGCTTAGATGCTAGAGATTGTTCACACTGACCTATGTGGACCTATGAAGACTCAAAGTACTCAAGGTGATAAATATTTTATGTTGCTTATTGATGATTTTTCATGTATGACTTGGGTAATGCTTTTAAAGAAAAAAATAGAAGCTTTTAGATATTTCAAAGCATTCAAAGCATTAGTTGAAAATGAAACTAATTTGAAGATTAAGTGTCTAAGATTAGATTGAGGAGGAGAATTTATGTTAGATCAGTTTATTGAGTTTTGTGAAGATCATGGAATAAAGAGACATTATTCAACAACTAGAACTCTACAATAAAATAGAGTAGTTAAACTGAAAAATATAATAGTTTAGGAGATAACAAGGACAATGCTAAATGAATCTAAGATATAAGGTAAATATTGGAGAGAGGTGGTTGGTACAACAATGCATATTCATAACAAAGCATTATTAAGAGTCAATAGTGACAAGACTCCTTATGAGCTATGGAAAGACAAATCAACAATAGTTGATTACTTTAGATTTTTTCATAGCAAATGCTTCATAAAGAAAACTGATGAAAAAATTGGTAAGTTTTAATCTCGAGCAGATGAAGGTATATTTCTTGGTTATTCTTGAAAAATTAAATCTTATAAATGTTATAATAAAAGAACCAAGAAATTTTTTGAAAGTGCAAGTGTTAGGATAAAAGAAGATGGAACACAAAGAATTAGTGATCTAGTAGACATTCTTGAAATCATTGAAGAGGAAGAATTTGAAGAATCAGATGAAGATGAGGAGAAGGAGAAAAAGGGCACCAAAACTCCATCCAAATACATTTAAAAAAATGATAATGAAAGTGACATCATTATGGACATAAATGAAGAAATTTGCACTAGAAGAATGATGGTAAGTGAATCTGAACAAGTTAATTTACTTTTGTTATCTAAATTTCAGCCTAAACCTTTTTCACAAGCTAGACATCATGTACATTGGGTTAAGGCTATGGATGAAAAATTAAATCAAATAGAAAATAGCGATACTTGGGAGTTAGTGCCTAGACCAAAAGATCACAGTATGATAGGAACAAAATGGGTTTATAGAAATAAGTTATATTAAAATGGAGAAGTGACCAGAAATAAATAAAGATTAGTATGTAAAGGATATGCTCAAATTGAGGAAATAGATTTTGAAGAAACTTTTGCACCAGTGGCAAGGTTAGAGGCTATTAGAATGTTTCTTGCATATGGAGTGTTTAAGAATTTCAAAGTGTTTCAGATGGATGTCAAATCTGCCTTTCTAAATGGGAATCTTGAAGAAGAAGTCTACATTGAGCAGCCTGAGGGATTTATTCTCTCAAATATTAGTAACCATGTATGCAGATTGAAGAAAGCATTATATGGATTGAAACAAGCTCTCAGAGCTTAGTATGCAAGACATGATAAGTACCTGAAAGATCATGGATTCAAGAGAGGATTTGCTGATAATAATCTTTACATCACAACATAAGGTAAGCATCAATTGATTATTGTGGTATATGTTGATATCATTTTTGGAGAAAATATTGAAAAGATGACAAAAGAATTTTCTGATAGAATGCAAAAAGAATTTGAGATGTATAAGCTTGGAGAATTATTATTTTTCTTAAGATTGTAAAAATTACAATAAAATAAAGGAGTTTTCATATCTCAAAGTAAATATGCCAAGGAAATATTGAATAAATTTGGTTTTGAGGATTGTGCACCAGTTGGCACACCTATGTGTACAAGAAATAAGGTGAGCAAAGATGAAGATTCATCTGTTACAAATCAATCTTTGTATATATCTATGATTAGTAGTCTTTTATATTTGACAGCATCGAGGCTAGACATCATGCATGCAGTAGGTATGGTTGCAAGATATCAATCATCTCCAAAATATAGTCATGTTCAATTGGTGAAGAGAATATTTAGATATATCAAGAGGACATTGAATTATAGATTATGGTATCCCATAAGTAGAGATTTCACTTTGGTTGCTTATAAAAATTTAGATTGGGCAGAGTGTTTGGATGATAGAAAGAGTAAAAGTGGAGGATCTTTCTTCCTTGGTGATAACTTAATATCATGGGTAAGCAAGAAGCAAAAGTCAATATCACTTTCTATAGTTAAAGCAGAATATATTGTAGTAGTATTTTGTTGTACTCAAGTGCTTTGGATGAAGCAAAGTTTGGAAGATATCAAGGTAAAGTATGATAAACATATTTCCATTTTTTTTGATAACACAAGTTCTATAAATATTTTGAAGAATCCAATAATACATTCAAGAATAAAATATATTCCCATTAGATATCACTTCTTGAGAGAGCAGATTGCAGATCAACAAGTTAAGATAGAATATATCAGTACTATAGAGAAAATTACAGATATTTTCACAAAGGCACTACCAAAAGACACATTTGAGTATCTATGGGAGAAGTTGGGAGTAATTTCTTTTACTTCCTACCATTGAAGTTCAGCATCAATTGAGGGGGAGCTAAGTGTTAGCTTGAGGTAGACCCTTTGCCATTGATGTCAAAGGGGGAGAATAACAAGTATAGGTACAAGTGTAGAAATAGGTACAGGGAATAGGTACATGTGGCTACAGTAAGGGGGAGTTATTGTATGTTTTTAGATGACAGTATGTGTAGGTTTCAGGATGTAATAGTTTCAAGATTGAGGTTGCCATCAATGACAAAGGCAGAGATTGTTGGAAATATTGTCATTGATGTCAAAGGTCTAGCATTATTGGTGATAAAGGCCCCATTGTATTTAATGATGTTATATATTGGATAATGTGTGTTAATATTTATTTAATATTAATAAATATATTTTTAGTTGCATATAAGACAAAAGAAGGGCCCATGGAGAAGTCAAAGGTCTAGCATTATTGGTGATAAAGGCCCCATTGTATTTAATGATGTTATATATTGGATAATGTGTGTTAATATTTATTTAATATTAATAAATATATTTTTAGTTGCATATAAGAAAAAAGAAGAATGGGATGTATTTTCCCATGACGAGTCATCTTGGAGAATTCTAAGAGTCAAAAAGTGAAGACAAAAGAGGAAAGGTGAAATTTTTCATGAAGGGACACTTTGAGGAATAAGAAAAGTCACCAAGATAAAGACAAAAGAGGAAAGGATGCTTTCGCTTAAGAAGGGTCACCACATGACTTTTCAAATGCAAAGATATGAGGGGTCATGTAAATTTGGCTCCATTTTCAATGAGGATTGAAGGGTCACAAAGGTGGAAGGCCAAATGTCATTTGGAAAGATATAAATAAAGGCTTGAGAAGACATTTTTAATGTGAGAGATAGAGTATGAATTTTATTTGTTATATCTAGCTTACAAGAGCAAATGAGAGAGAGGAAAGAGATTGTAATGAACTATCATTTGTTGAGATAGCAACATTAAGAGATAGTTGTTTGGTATACACAAAAGGGGTTGGTGCTCCTATGGGTTGGTGTTCATGAATTATTTTTGTGTTGGTGTTCAGCAAAGGGGTTGGTGCTCATGAATTATTGCTATGTTGGTGCTCAACAAAGGGGTTGGTGCTCATGAATATTTGTTGTGTTGGTGCTTAGCAAAGGGGTTGGTGCTCCTGCAAGTTGGTGCTTGTGAATTTTATAGTTTGATTTGGCTTTTATTAATATAGTTGAGATTCTTCTCCGTGGTTTTTCCCACATTGGGTTTCCACAATAAATCTAGTGTCTCTCTCTATCTTGTGTGGTGTTTATTATTTCAATTTTATTGCATGTCTTGAATGTATGTTAAAGTGGAATTCAATCAAGGGAAAGTTTATAAGATTTATGATATATTGATTCACCCCCCTCTCAATATATCTTGTGCTTAACACTTTCAATACTTCCTTGTGTGGATCTTAACTGATAGCTGAATCAAAAGTAGAAATGTAAACTTAAGAACAATTCCTAGATTAAGTTAAGTGCTCAAATTTAGAATACTAAAGATGATGAGGATGCAAAAATCATGGCATGGAAGATTCTACATTATAAGCTTCCTATGGAAGATAGGCTAAAATGCATCTTGGTGCAGCTTGTTAAATGTCCTTTCTGCACATGTAAAGAAACTATGAAGAATATTTTTTGGGACTATTTATTTGTTGAAAAATAATGGTTTGTTATTTTTAAAAATCTGCCTACTATCTTTGGGCATCAATTAAAATGGAAGGAAGCATTATTGAGATATGGATTACATAATAATTTGATAGCTGATTCTATCAAACATGGAATTTTATATCATTTATTTAAAATCAGATGTTTAGCAGGATTTTCTAATATTAAATTTCATCTAAAATCAGTTCTTCTTTGGCTTTACTCTCATATAATTTTGTGGATTGCTTTCTTGTTTTTGTATCTATAGGGCAAATTAAATATGAAATTGTACAACTTGCAAAGGCTCAAGCTTTGAACACAAAATAGATAAAAAGGCTCTTAATTTGGCTTGAACATCATTTCATTTCAAAAACACAGTTATGTTGTTTATTCTATATTATTTTTCAGTGGGTTGAGGTGTCTTGTATTGCCATTGTTCTTATGGACTGCTGTAACTTGGCCAGGTTGTTGGCTGTTTGGTTTAGCTTCATTTTAATTTATTCCTATTGTAGTTTTGTTGCATCTTTCTCTTGTGTTTTGCATGACTTCTATATATATATATATATATATATATATATATATATATATATATATATATATATATATATATATATATATATATATATATTACAAAATTGACACTAAGATTTTATATTACAAATAATTTGATGAAACAATATTAAAGTCTTTATAGGAGTGTGTTCTAGAATAATATTATTTATAAATTTAAAAATATTATTAATTATATAATTAAATATTAATTTTATATTCATATTTTCATAAACATTTAAAATAATTTACAAAATAAATATTAATTTTCAATTTATATTAAATATTAATATATTATGGACAAGTTGAAGATAGGTTGGGAATGGACAGGGTCTACAACTCATCGCCAAGCTAGGGTAGTCGTGGCCTGGCTTATGTCTGTGATTTTAGTGGTTGTGTAGGAGAGTGAAGGTCAACTAGTGAAGGAGGTAGAGAGAGGTAGTCACATTAGCTGAGGACTATTTAAGGAAGGGCGCGCCTATGGCTCAGAATGAGCCTTCTAAAGCCTTGCCGGATAGTAGTTTCCACGAAGTGGTGGGCAAGAATATGTAGGGAAAAGAAGCCAAGATATTTGAAAATGCAATTTTTCCCTAGACTTCAGGTGCTTTGGAGTTGAGCTCGCAGGGGGGATCTAGGATAACAAAGATTAATGGATGCCTTGAGCGGTGCAAAGAGAGACCCAAACTGGTAATCACTTTTGATATGATCACTGAAGATGTGGAGTACTACTCCAAGCATTCATTGTATTTCAAGTTTTTGGGATTGAGAGTCTCCCTTCAATTTTTGGAGAGTTGGGCTCAAAGAGTGTGGGAGCCAGAGGGCGAGATGGAGGTTATGCTGCTAGCAAACAATTTCTTCATAGTTACGTTCCTCTACTTGGCTGATAGAAATAGGGTTTTTGAGGGCAGTCCCTATTTTTATAATTAGATTGAGATTTTTGTGAAACCATGGCATGCAATATTTAATCCTACCAAGAAACTACCAAATAGGGTCCCGGTGTGGGTTCATTTTCCCAGAATGCCTATAGAATGCTGCTGAGAGGATGTTCTTCAAATGATAGCTTCAATGCTAGGAAAGACAATGGGGCCTTCAACACAAACTTTAGGTAAGAAAGTTATGACTTTTGCTCAAATTTGTGTGGAAATTGACTTGATTAGACCATTGCCAGATGCAGTGGAGATGTGTGCAGGCTCATACTCCTGGGTGCAGTAATTAGACTATGAGACCCTTGCTTTTAGATGCCGCCTTTGTCATGAATATGGACACCTGGGGAGAAGGTGACCAAAGGCCAATCTGAAGAAAAACAACCCCCACCCCCACCTCCTCTGAGTAGCACCACTGGTGCTAACAAAGGGAAGAAGTATGGAGCTGGTGTAGGCAAGGATCTGGAGGGTTTTATTCAGGTTAAGGCCTGAAGCTGAAACAGAGGTCATAAGAGTTCCCCAATGGAGTGACAGGATGAGGATAATTTTAATAGGTTTGAGGTATTGGATGATTTGGGCCAGCAATTGGCCCAGTAAGAAGTTAACCTAGGATTAATTAGTGTGGAGCAGCTTGCAGGGGGATCCAAAACGGAGGGTAAATCTTTAACTCCTCAATCTATGCTTCATGAGGACGCTGTCTTACCTATGATCATGGATGGGTAGATAGGGGAATAGATGATTCTTGAGCCAAATTCTGATCTAGAATATGGAGTAGAGGTCAGGGATATTCCAGCACGGACAGCAGCTACAGAGACAGATAAACAAGGCAAAGCTCCTCCTCATCTTGGCATTCTTTAGAAGGATGGTAAGAAGGGGGCTTCAGAGAAAAGTGTTAAATTGGGATGGAAGGACATGGAGAGGATTAAGATGATAGGGGAAATTTTGGTTGATTCAGGGTCTGTTAAGACCTTAGATTCTCACTTCTTGACTCCTCCAAAATGATTATTATTTCTTGGAATGTAAGGGGCTTGAACAACGGCCCTAGAAAAAAAACTATTCGGGAATTAGTTAGGAGTCAATGTCTAAATATCCTCTTTCTTCAAGAAACTAAGGTTTCAATGGATTACATGATGAGTATCGCACCTAAGCTATGGAGGCATGGTCTAGGTCAGTGCATCGGTGCCTAGGGGTCTTCAGGGGGCATGGCTTGTCTATGGAACCCATGTAAGATTTAGCTTGTGTCCTGGATTTCCTTCAAATCCTCCTTATCTATGGTTTCCTTATGCATTGAGTCAGGTGAGGATGTTCTTTTCTGGAATGTCTACACCCCTATAGATTTCCAAGGTAAGCTTCTTGTTTGGAATAATATTCAACTGGTTCGTAGTGTATTTCCTTACCTGCCATGGATTATGGCTGGAGACTTTAATGCTATTATGGACTTAACAGAAAAATTGGGAGGTAATACAAAATTAGATCCTTCTTCCATCTTACTCTAGGACAAGATTTTGGCACACAACTTGGTGGATATTAAGCCTTGTAACAGTGGGTTCACTTGGAACAATAGAAGGGGGGGATAGCTGTATTGCTGAACGCATAGACCGATTTATGATCTCTTGGTTTTGGGTGGGCGGCTTGTGGTCTTCGAGCTTTGAGATTTTAGATTGGAGAGGCTCGGATCACTAGCCCATAAAGCTTATCATTTATTCTACCTGTTTGCCTCAGAAGCCACCTTTCAAGTTCCAACTCATGTGGCTCAGGGACCTGAACTTGTTTAGATGAGTTGCTGAATGGTGGAGAGTAGGCAGGCCTACTGTTGGTATAGCAATGTATATTTTCGCTAAGCTCCTCCAATTTGTTAAGTATCAACTCAAAAAGTGGAATCGTCAGAGCTTTGGGAACATCTTCTAGGAGAAAAAGGAGGCCCAAATAGAGTTGAATGACATTACCAGATTGATTAGGGAGGAGGGGCTATCTGAGTTTATGCTAAGGGAGGAAGTTAGGGTAGTAAAAACTTTGGAGAAATGGGAACTGAGAGAGGAAATCTTTTGGAAACAAAAAGCTAAAATTGAGTGGCTGCAAAAGGGGGATAAGAACACCGCCTTCTTCTTCCATTCGATAAGAGCCAAACAACATGGTAATGTGATAACATCTTTGGTGACGGACAGGGGAAAGGTTATCTCTTCTATGCACGATATATATAATAAAGTAGTGCAATATTTTGCTTCTTTATTCAAAGATGAATGGCAGGGGGAATTGGATGTAGAGGCTCATGTACTCTCTTGTATTCCTTCTTTAGTTTCTCGAGAAATGAAGGAGCATCTGATGAGACCCATATCCTTAGAGGAACCAGAAAAGACTATTTTCATGATGCAAAAAGGAAAGGCTCCTGGTCCAGATGGTTTCTCGATTGAATTCTTTCAAATTTTTTGGGAAATTATCAAATTAGATTTATTGGCAGTGGTACAAGAATCCTAGAGTAACAAGCAAATGCTCTGGGCCCTGAAATCTACCTTCTTGGCTCTCATTCCCAAGGGGGAGGGGGCTGATCGGTTAAGTCAATTTCATCCCATTTCCCTTTGCAATGCTATTTATAAAATTATATCTAAGATGATTGTTGAAAGGTTTAAAAAGTGGCTAGCAGTGCTGATCTCATAGGAGCAAAGTGGCTTTATGGAGGGCCATTAGATTTTGGATGGGATAGTGGTGGTTACAGAGACTATCCAATCCATGACCAAGTCAAAAGAGAAGGCTATGTTTATCAAGTTAGACATGTCTAAGGCATATGACAGAGTTTGTTGGTCTTTTCTTCAGAAGGTCTTGTATGCCTTTGGTTTTGAGGAAGATTGGATCCAATGGGTTATGAGTTGTGTGAATTCGACTTCTTTCTCAGCCTTGGTTAATGGGGATCATTTTAATCTCTTTGGGGCCTCATGTGGTTTGAGTCATGGTGACCCTTTATCTCTGTACATGTTTCTTCTTTTAGCAGAAGGTCTGGGATGGTTGATTAAAAAGAATGTTGATGATGGCATTATTCAGGGATGGAAATGGGGAGGTGGCCTCTTGTTCAATCTCACCTACAGTTTGTGGACAATGCGACTTTGATGGGCATGGCTAATATAAGGGAGGCAACTAATATTCACAAAGGGTTGGATGCTTACCTTGTTGCCTCAGGATAGTTAATTAATGAGGACAAGTCTTCAATTTTTTTCTTCAACGCTCCACCACCCATTCAATGAAGAGTGGCTGATATTCTCCAGTTCCAAATTGAAAGTCTCCCATTATCATATCTTGGGATACCTATCTTTGCAGGGAGGCAGCCCAAGGAATCATGGTAGGTGATTCTGAACAAGTTTTGAGCCAAGGTGAATCATTGGACCCATCGGTGGCTATCCTTTGTTGGTCGAGTCACACTAATTCAATCAGTGGTGTAGGCTCTTCCTCTCTATAGGTGTATGATACAGGTGGTGCCAATGAGTTTTGTCAAGGACCTTGATTCCTTGGCAAGATAGTTCTTATGGGCTGGTAACTTATCATCGATGAAGTAGAGCCTTATTAAGTGGGAGGTTGTTTAATGCCCAAAAAGGTTTGGGGGCTTGGGATTACAATAGTCATTGCTAGCAGGTATGGCCCTGGTAGCCAAATTGTATTGGTGATGGTGTGAGGAACAAGACTGAGTTTGGGCCAGGATCTTATCTCATAAGTATTTTTTTCGGATCCCCTAGAAGGATATCCCAAGGTATAGTTTGACAGGGAAAGGTTCAGTGAGTTGGGCTACTCTCAAGAAAGGAGCTGCACTGATTAAGAGAGGCCTATTCTGGATTTTCAAGAGTGGGATAGAGGCACAATTTTGGCATGACTCTTGGGACGGATACCCCCCATAGTTATTCAATATTCTCATCTGTATGCTTTATCACAGAGATTCAGTAAAATTGGGTGGACTAGGGTGTGTGACTATAAGTCCCTCTCCCTTCATGGACAGTTGATGGAGGTGAGATGGAAGACCCTAGAGGAGTGGCTAATTCTTGGGATGGAGGCAGAGTGCATGGAGCTGAACATCATCCTCTCCTGTTGCAATTATAGTGCACTTATGGGTGGTGATGCGCTAGCTTGGTCCCTTAACCCCAAGGGTAAGTACATTGTGTCTTTTGGTTATTAAGAACTGATTGCTCAACAATTTGATGAGGGGGGAAGTTCCTTGGTGGAAAAGAGTCTGGAGCAGTTTCTCTTGGCTGAAGTGTAATTGCTTTACCTAGACTTTGGTCTGGAATAGATGCCTAACTTGGGAGAATATTTGGAAGAGGGGCTTTGCTGGTCCTTCGAGATGCATTCTATGTAGTGGTGAGGAGAAGGATTCTTCACATCTATTTTCGTTGCCCCTTCACTTGCCAACTATGGCACTACTGGTGGGATGTGTGGAGGTGTCAATGTGTGCACGCATCCTCCCTTGCTAATTTTTGGTCGAGATTGGGTAGACCAGCCTCTGCAGCTCCCTTCTTGCAAGATGCTTGGTACGCTGGACCAATTTTTTTGCTTTGGCAAGTCTGGCTGGAAAGGAATCACATGATTTTTTGGGATGAAAAATTGGGGATTCAATAGGTTTGGAGTAGAATTATAGGAATGATCTGGGAGACTATAAAAGCTAAAAGTGAGATTATTTTGCCACTGGAGAAGGGGGATGCCGAGATGGTTGATAGGTTTGGCATACAGGGTATATCTCTGGCTTTAGCTTTCTTCAAGAGAGATAGATGTGGGAAGCAAAAAATTTAAAGGAGTGGGAAATGGACGCCCCCTCCCGCGGGACTTTTAAAAATTAATACTAATGGTTCTTTCAGGGGTAATCCAGGTAGGGATTCTTCTGGATCAGTGGTTTTTATTTTCTCAGCTAATATGAGTGTGCAGATTATTAATAGGATAGAAGGAATGGCTGTTCTATATGCCTTGAAAGAGCTTATGCTTTAGGGTGGAGGAGGGTGATGTGTGAAGCTGACTCACAAATCCTGATCAATTTGCTCTTTGAGAGGAAGATTACAGATGTGAGCTGGTAATTGTCTATGATAGTGCAATAGATATTACAGATTAGTTCATTCATGGGTTCAGTGTCTTATGCCCACGTTCCAAGGGAATGGAACAGGGTAGCTGATTGCCTGACAAAATGGCCATTAGAGGATATAGATGGTCAGAAGGTTGATGGATGGGCGCAGATGCCCAACAAGTTAGGTTAGAACCTGAAGAGGATTCTTGGAGAAGACAAAAATGATATTGGGGCATGATGGTTTTGTTTGTGTTTTTTCTATGATATTCTTTAGTTTCTAGGGCTTTGACCCTTTATTGCTTTGTATTCTGTTGTTCTAAGTTTTAATAAAGTTTTTACCCCCTTTTTATTAAAAAAATAATAATATTAATATATTATTAAATTTGTGTAGTTCTAAAAAATATCGATTAAATTGACGAAATGAATAATAATATATTTTTTATATTAAACAATAATACAATATTAAATTTTTATTGAAACATATATATATATATATATATATATATATATATATATATATATATATATATATATATATATATATATCACAAAAATGATATCACATATAATGTTTAATAGATTTATCATTTCTAAAACATATGCCATATTAATCATCATTTGATTTATTTTAAAATATACATTAATTTATTTAAGTTTTTCAAGGTATGGCTTAATGGCCTCATTTTCTCCATATGAGATTTTATCCTTTTCTTTTTTATCTCTTTTTTTAATAATCATGCTGAAATCGTGTTATTCACCTCAATCTCTTATATTCTTTCGTTTAAATTTTTCCACCAATGCTTTAGCCTTGAACAGTCCTAATACAATTTTTTATTTGTATTTGTTTTCCCATTGAGTTCACGTTAATGAACTTTCACCTTTTGAGCTACATTTGAACATTTATTTATTTTATTTTTTTAATTATTCTCTTGTCCCCGGCCCATCTATATTAAGATATGTTCTTCAATTGATTGTATCAGAAGTATTTAATATGTGTATGTTTTCATCATTATATTCAATTCATCTTGAAGTCTTCTATGAAAAGACCCCTAAAATATCATTATTAATTGAAATATGTACATAGGATAGGGTGTGGCTCCAATTATATGATATATATATATATATATATATATGAGTCTTGATTTTTTTCTTATTAAAAAACATTCTTCTAACATCCCATTATAATTTTAAAAAGGATTTATCAAAAGCATTAAAAACATTTTTCAAATACTTATCTTTGGAATCCAAAATGCTTCACCTCCATTTATAGCAGTTCTTTTTCAATGTGCAAGATATTATTATAATAACTTTTTTCAACTATTTTAATTCTTTAAAGGGTGTTAGTGTAGGTTATTATATAATAAAGTAGAGTTTACCTTATTCAATATATATGTTAGATTTAGATTCGATGAAATTATATAAAATTATATTAGATTTATACTAAGAAACTGATAAATATGAGACGACAAATAATTGTATAGATTCTAAGAAGAGAAAAATAAATACAATACAAAAAAATATAACTTACAATAATACAAAAATGTGACTTATGTTCAAGTTAATTGATAAATAGCTTTACAATATAAGAGAAAATACATGCAACTTCCACCTATAATCATGGAGTTAACTAACAATAGACTAGTGGAAAATAAATGTATAACAACCATTTAACTAAAACAAGTAATAACTAATTACTGTAGAATAAAAAAACACCTAAACAAATTGTAACTACATGTATAGGGATAATTCATTTAATAAATAAATAAAATAATAAATATCCTACACCAATAAGTTATTTATTTTTATTTTACATTCCATCTTATGTTGCCTACAATATAGAGCTTAATTTTTTTAAGGTTTTCTAATACTCATTATCACATAATTTCTATCTAAAAATGTACTTCACTAAGGCTATGAAGTAATAGAGTTCCTCAATAAAATATAAAGTGAACATATTTGAACCCTCCTTGCATGTCTTATAAGTGTCTATAACATGTGGCAAAGAGAATATTTCTAATTTTCATAACAATATTGATAATCTCTCAAAATTTCTATCTATATTCTCATAGGTCTATTTTATTTAAAGGAAACTTGCATACACAATGTCGAAAATCCTTATTGATATCAACATAGACATAAATGTAAATAAAATATAAATAGTTTTTCACTAAAAGTATTATCTAATTGCAATTAGAAGAGTGATAGTTGTTTTATAAATAAAGTACTTGTATTATAAACATTAATTACTAGAGATTATGAAATAAAATTGTTATAGCCCTTTACATTTTTCCTACAATTTTCTTTTAATAGTGTGTCATGAAAAGACTATTTGGATGACACACTATTATAATAAATCATAATTCCCATCAATCACTAGTTCTTCAAGCTTTTTGAGATGTAAAATTAAAGATTTGATAGTGAATTTTTTTTTCATGTTCAAAAAATGGTATGGTAAGGTGGGAAGAAACCTCAATTTTGTGTCCATGTGTTAGCATGTAATTAAAGTACTTTTTAGGTTCATAACATTATTTTTTGACTTTTCTTTTATCCTTCTTTTTGGTATGAAAAAATTATTTTTATCCATTTTATCATGAATAATACTCAACAATCCCTTAAGTTGTTCCTTTCATTGTATTTTTTTCCTTAGGTTGTTCCTTTCATTGCATTTTATCAAAATATTAATGTACATAATAAATTTGAGCGTATTGATTATATTATTTTGTTACTCATCAAATTTTGACATTTCTTCTACTAATATAATAACTCTACATTTTTTTTGTTAAGATTTGTACAATCACCACCATTCAATAATAAATATGCTTTTGAATAATTTAATCATATATTTTCATAATAAAATAATTCATACATAAACATGCATAACTTATAAAAATATACATAAAATATAACCATAGAAACTTATTGTACAAATATTAAAATTAATAATTTAAATACTAACTCACTCCATCACCTCCTCTATTATAAATAAAAATAGATTTAAAATAGATAAAATCCCGCCTTAATCTTAATTTTATACTATAAATCCAAAAATCAATTATTATTATCTTAGGGACCTTTTCTAATGATCCTTGATTTGTATTTTCTTTTCCCTTCACTAAATTCCTTAAAAAAAAATATATCTTTATAATTGTTTAAATAACAATCATCTTTTATGAACAATACATACACATATCTTTACGAAAATATTAAAATTAATTATGATTATCTTAAAGGCCTCTTCTTATAATACTGGATTTATATTTTCTTTTTCCTTCATTAAATTCCTCACCAAAAAATTCACTTAAGTAACGGTCATTTTTGGTGCACAATACATGCAAATATCTTTAAGATATCTCATCCTTCTATGTAGTTCCTCTAGTATTAGTGTGTCCTTCCTTAGCCGTAAAACCTTATTAATTTATCAATCATAATCCGATGCAGTAATACATTCACACGACCCCTTAGTTTAAAACGAGGTTTACATCTTGTATACTCTCTTTCCCAAATATTCTTGCGTGGGCTTGTCCTTAGAAAAATTTGGGAGTGAACATCATGACATTTATGTTATGTTAATACGTGTTAGTTTTTCACAGTTTGATTTCGTTTAAATTAAACAAGGGCGTAGAGTGTTAAGTCCCTGCAGAAGCAAAAAGAGAAAACTAAACAGTTAAATTGTAATAGTGTTTTGATCTCTAGATCTATCATGCTCTTGAAAGCATGTCAAATGTTTTGTTTTATGTTAAAATGTACGACAAACTTAAATACATATAGGATTTAGAAAAACAATTCTTATAGGCATGCGAATGGAACTTTAAGTCACCATGTAATGGTTACATGCATAGTAAAAAAATCATAAAGGTAATGACAACTGGGATGCTATCGTTTTCTCCTGGGTTGTCTGATAGGAGCTACCATGTTGATCCCCATCTCTTATTATTGTCGTTGATTTTGGAGGTTCTTTATCCAACCTAAAAAACGAAGTAAAATCATTAAAATGACTACAAAACCAGGCAAATATTCTACTTAAAAAAGTTTTTTAATTTTATTTTTAAGAATTGGTGAATACGACCATGCCCAACCACAAGATTTATTGGAAACCTATGGATGGAACCTAAAACCCAACAAGGAAGGTACAAAATTATTAAATAATATTTAGAAATATGAAAATATTACCAAGAGTCAGATCATATCCTTTATGTTTGAGTTCTCTATATCCCTAGCAGATAATCCCAGCATGGTGTCTTCACCGAATTTAATCTGGGCTTGTCTTGGTTCGATAGAAGAACAAGTAAGAGGCAAGGTTAGTAGAGACCATTAACATTATAAATATAAAAAACCATATAATAATCTACCACTACTCGCCCCTCCCTATTAGCTACCCACTGCAAAAAGCACATGACAAAGACGCTGTGTCAAAATAAAGAAGCTAATATAGCAATAGAAAAATATAGACAAAGATCACTTATTAAAATGGATTCATGTGCCAGAAATGAAAGAACAAATTAAGTTTTTTTTTTAGATCAAGAATTATAATGCTTTCTCTTACCTGAAGCCTTTTCAAATTGCGCCCACAGCGTTGGTGTTCCTGAGATTTTAGGACAAGTTTCTATTCTATTGTTATTTCCCCTACAATGCATCAATTTTTCAAAAATCCATGGCTACTGATTTCATTCCTGATTTTTGTTAACCCTTAGGTTTTTGTTAGTGATGGGCACTTTTAAAAGAAACAATCATCTCCTCTATCCTGTTTTAGCCTCTAGTCATGTCAAGTTGCCATGTTTGCAACTGGTAATTAATCTTGAATTCAGTCTCTATTCTCAAAATCATTATATTTGATTTCCAAAATGACAGTGCCATTACCTTGATTAATTGGAAGCTATCAATCAAGTTAGAGTAGGCATAGAGATAGGATTGTAAATCTGAGCATCGCATAGCTAGTGGATCACTGAGCTAGGTGACTTGCCCCTCTGTAAAAATCAATAATGACATTGAAACAAAACATTATGTGATCCAAAACTTAGAAGTTATGGTTGATAAATATTTCAACAACAAAGAAATAAAATAGTAACAATGAATTCTCTAAGAAGAGATGTATTATTACTCAAGATCGCAATACAACTATATGCTTATCTCTAGGAAGAGATGTTTGATTTTTCATTTCAGGTTACATCTTTATTTATACCTATTTTGAAAGTAGGGGGAGGATGTGGAAGGTCACAAATCTCAAGGGAGATTAATTGGTTCGACTTCCACACTTTAAAATAATACAAAATTTGAGGAATTATTATTTTTAGAGACTTACTATTTTTAGACTGCACTACTAAAATTAAATTTTGAGGCATTTCCATTGGGTTTTCAGGGGTAAAACTCCATAAATAAAATCTCCATGCCATCTCATGAAGTTTTCCTCATTCTTATATTTCTAACGGTTCAAACGGCAAGTCAATTGGAGCTACAGTGTAAAATTTATGGCTCCCAAAAGTTTCATCATCAATTGGGGTAGAACTATCACCTAAATTGCTGCCCAAATCATTATTCCCTCCTTGAAAAACAATGGTCCCCATTGCATCAATGTTACTCATCAGGTGTGGTAGTTGTGTCTTTATTTGTTTCTCTGTGAGCCACTCACCTTGGCGGCTAAGCTGGCCCGTTTTGACCACTCGATAAAGTGGAATAGAGCATCCTCTTGTTGTCTTCATCCATGTGTCCACAATTTGTTCCTCGTCCACTGGAGAAAAACTTTGTGGATCAATATCATCAATGTCGATTTGTTCTACTATGACTGAAGTGTCCAATAGAGGTGGATGATATGGTTTGAGGAGCTCCACATTGAATATTGGATGTAGACCAAGGTAGGATGGTAGGTTCAACTCAAAAGCATTTTCTCCAAATTTTATGGTGATGGTGTATGGACCATATTGCAGACGCTGAATTTTTATGTGTGGGCCTGGAAGTTGTTCCTTCTGAAGCTGCAACCAAACCTTATCACTCACAACAAAATGGTGTGCAATCCTATGTTTTTTCATGGCAATGCTTATACTTCTGATTCATCTTCTCCAGGATGTCATGAACTTGCTACTAGATGTGTTGAATTTGTTCAATGAACTTTGTTGCTTTTGCTACCTCAAATATTCCATGAAGTATGTATTCCATGGTGGAGAATGGAACAACTATATTAATTGGTGCCATGGGTTGGAACCCAAAGCATACTTGGAATGGACTGTGCTTGGTCAAGCTTTGCAAGCCCTGATTATATCCATGTTGTATGAAAAGAAGCCCCTCATTCTATGTACGTGGATGTTTGGAGTGATACATCCAAGTCATGTGAACAATCAAGTGGTTCACCACCTCTATCTGACCATCAGTCTGTGGATGGAACACTGTGGACTTCATCAGCTTCGCATCCATCATCTTCCATAGAGTGGACTAGAAGATGCTTAGGAACTTACTATCTCGATCTGAGACAATGGAATTGGGGAGACCAAAATGGAGCCATACATGACTAAAATAGAGTTGAGCAGTTGCTTCAGCAAATATATTTTTCTTACAAGCAATCATGATAGCCATTTTTAAAAAATGATCAACTACCACAAAAATATAGTCCTTACCATGTTTTGAAGTGGGCAAACCTAAGAGAAAATCCATTGAGACAGTTTCCCAAGACCTGGTTGGTTTTGGCAATGGCATGTACAATCCTTTATTCTTATTTGTTGGCTTGGATATCGCACATGGAGTGAAAGATTTGAGATATCTTTCCACATCCTTTTGCATATTGGGCTAGTAGAAGTGTTTTCAAAGAACTGCCAATGTCTTCTTTATACCAAAGTGTCTAGCTATCCTATTGAAATGTGCTTCTCATATCATCTTCTATTGCTCTGCAGTTGGAACACAGATGTGCCCCATATGACAAAGGACATTATCTTAAAAATAGAAATCAAACACATGTTTACCTTTTTGAAGCACCTGATATGTATCAACAAAGGTAGGATCTGCTTCATACAAAGCAGCCCAAGTGGTAGTCTCATGTCCGCACAAGTCAAGAACTATTGTGAGTGAAGTAATTGGTGGATGACTCAGACAATCTATAGCCATATTTGAGCTCCCCTTTTTGTGTTTGATTATTAAATGGAATTGCTAAATATATGTAGCCCACTTTTGGTGCCTCTCATTTCATAGTTTGCTCTATGTCTAGATGAATTCTAATGGTCTGTGGTCAGTGTGGATGACTGTCTCTTTTTCCAAGATGTAGTCTTTCCATTGTTTGTAGGCTTGGACAATGGCATAGAGCTCTTTATCATATGTAAGATATTTTATGACTATATCAGTGAAATTTTCACTATGATATGCAACAGGATGGCCATGTAACATGATGACAGCTCCCATGGCATATTCATATGCATATGTTTTCAACTCAAAAGGTTGATGTAAATCTGGCAAGGTAAGAACAAGAGCTAAGCAAACTCTGTTCTTCAAATTCTCAAATGCCCTTTATTGTATTTCACTCCACTAAAATGTAGCTTTAGATCCTCCTTTAATCACTTGGGTTAGTGACCAAGCAACATGTGAAAATCCAAGAACAAACCTTCGATAGAAATTTGCAAGACCTAATAAGCTGCAAAGTTCTGTGAGGGTCCTTGGTGTGGGCCATTCTCGAATAACCTGAATCTTTTTTGGATCAACATGGACCCCTTACTCATTCACAACGTACCCAAGGTACTAAATTGTTGTCATTCTGAATGTGCATTTATCGAGATTTGCATACAACATGTACTCCCGAAGAGTTTGAAGCACCTTACGAACATGTTGCAAATGTTCCTCCCATGTTCTGTTATAGATGAGTATGTCATCTAGGTAGACAACCATAAATGAGTTGGTGAAGGGTTGTAGGATGTCATCCATCATTCTCATGAAGGTTGCAGGTGCGTTAGTTAAGCCAAAAGGCATAACCAACCATTCAAAGAGCCCTTCCTTTGATTTGAATGCATTCTTCCATACATCGGTGGGATGGATGGGAGTTTGGTCATGGCCAAATTTGAGATCAAGTTTGGTGAAGAACTTTGTAACATGAAGTTGGTCCAGTAGGTAATCAATCCTGGGGAGAGGGTAGCGATTCTTCACAGTGATTTGATTTAGGGATCAATAGTTAATGCAAAGCCTCCATATTCCATATTTCTTTGGTGCCAAGACAATTGGGTTGCCACAAGGTGAAGATCTTGGCCTCATGTGACCCTTTTGGATCAATTTTTGAATCTATCTTTTTATCTCATCATTCTCTGAAACTGATCTGTGACACATAAGACTGTTAGGCAAAGGTGATTTTGGGATCAAATCGATAGAATGTTTTACCTGGAAATGTAGTGGAACTCCTGTGGGTGACTTGAATAAGTCATCATATTATCCTATGATTCATTCTATCTACTTTTGTTATTGTGTTGATTATGTAGTTAGGACTGCAACATCGGTCTTCTTGAATTTCTATGGTTTGACCACCATGAGAACAAGTTGCTTTATCTTCTCCACCAATTTCTTACATTGCTTAGCACTGATCATGGAGATAGATATGGGAGGTGGTACCTCTGGTACCCTGTAGCGCCATGTTCCAAGAGTGATGGTGATTCTTTGGGTTCGTGATTCATAGATGCCATGTTGCTCATACATGAACGGTTGACCGAGGAATACATCATAAACATCTAGATTGACCACATCACACAAGACTTCATCTTCTAAAAGTTTTATTGCATATAAAAGAAGACACTAATGGGTGACACGGAGGTCTCTCCCTAGACTTAACCATCGAATACTGTATGGCTTTGGATGAGGCTTCATGGATAGATTCGGACTTTTCACATCTTTAGCAAAGATTAAATTTTTTTGACTCCCACTATCAAGAATGAAATGCAGAGGCTTATCTTTTACCAATAATTTGGAGTAAAACAATATTTTCTTTTCGTTTGGCCTTTCCTCATGAGTCTATGATGAAGCGATGATGGTGTCGGGCTCAGAATCTACAATTTCTTCTTCATCCTCTTCGACTGTGGGTTGTGTATGAGATAGAGTAGTAGATGTCAATTATTGTGACTTAGAAAGCAGTGAATTGATGGCTCGACATTCTTCTTTGGAGTGAGTTCTAGTTTTGTGATAAGCACACCATTTTTTAGCCTTCCCCTTCTGAGATTTCTTATCTTGAAACTCCTTTTGCTTCTAATTTTGGCATTGTGTTTGACCTTCCTTGTCACTTTTCCATTTTGAGGGCTGACTCTGTGTATTCTTTCTACCATGCTTCTACTCAATCTTCACTGCAAATTTGTATGCCTCATCGAGGGTTTCCAAATTGAAGAGTTCCATTTCACCCCATATGTACCATTGTGGTCCACCACAATATTTGAGAGTCTTATGTTTCTCACCTTTTTGGATGCCCAATCTTGCATACAAAGAATAAAAAATATCTTTGTAATCTTGAACAAATTGGTCCTTACTTTGGCGAAGTTGTTACCACTGTATGTACATATCATCATATGCTCCAATGGGATAGTATTCTTCTTTCATCGCTTCCACAAAATCATCCCATGTAGGTTCCACCTCAAGGCCAATGTCATCTGTACTGAACCTCTTTTTGTACACTTCCCACCTCAAGGCCAATGCCATCTGTACTGAACCTCAAGAGCAATGATGATTTCAAAAGAGCAAAAGTGATCTTTTCTCCATCGGTGAATTTGTTTATAGAGAAGTAGGAAGACAATTCATTTAACCAATTTTCTACTGCATCAACATTGATTTTGCCTTCAAATTTTAGAATATCAAAATTCACCTGAACCTTGAAGGGTGTTAGGGCACTGAAAGGACATTCCATGGATGAGGAGCCAGGAAATACAGTTGAGGAGCCAGAATTTTGCATTAGGAGTTGTTGAAGAATTTGGGCAAATTGTTGCAGCATATGTGTTTGTTGCCGTTGGAGGGCTTCATTCACCATTTCCTTGAAATGATCAAATGTCTCAGTGTCGTCCATCATTTGAAGTCATTTGGAGCGAATAGATGGATAGTTTGGAAGCTCTGTTGTTTTCCACCCAAGCTTCTTGTAGCCTGACCTCGTCTTTGGGATCATACACTCTCAAGACAAACCACTATGATACCACTGATCCAAAACTTATGAGTTCTAGTTGATAAATATTTCAACAAAAAGGAAACAACACAGTCATAATGAATTCTCTGAGAAGAGATGCATTATTACTCAAGATCGCAATACAACTATATGCTTATCTCTGGGAAGAGATGTCTGATTTTCCATTTCGGGTGACATCTTTATTTATACCTATTTTGAAAGCAAGGGGAGGATGTGGAAGGTCACCAAACTCGAGGGAGATTAAGTGGTTCGACTTTCACGCTTTAAAACAATATAGAATTCGAGAAATTACTATTTTTAGAAACTTACTATTATTAGACTGCACTACTAAAATTGAATTTTAGGTCACTTCCATTAGGTTTTCGAGGGTCAAACTTCATTGCGCAGAGCTTCATGCTATCTCAAGACGTTCTTTTCATT
>JARHVA010004364.1:1207500-1297500 GCA_037957365.1 Torreya grandis | reverse complement strand
GTTTATTTACCATTGTTTTAGCCTTAAACATTCATAATATAATTTTCTATTTGTATTTTTTTATCATTATATTCCCGCTAATGAAACTTCATCTTTTGAGATAGATTCTAAAATTCTCTATTATATGGTCACATATATCTGAGTATTAATTTTTATTTTCTTTTTAAAAAATCTTCTAAGTTTTATCAAAAGCATTAAAAACATTTTTCTAATTCCTAATTTTTGGAATTTAGATTGTTTCACCTCCATCTATAGCACTCTTTGCTCAATGTGTAATATATTATTTTATTATCTTTTTTCACTTTTAATTTTTTTGAAGGGTGTCAGTGGAGGTTACTATATAATAAATTTTGTTTTACCATCATTCAATATATATGTTAAATTTTTATTTGATAAGATTATATAAGATTATTTATATTTATTTTACATTTCAACACGAGTATGTTATCTATAATATAGTTTTTTTTAAAAAAAAAAAAAAAAAAGTTTTCTAATATTCATTATCATGTAGTTTCCATCACAAAATGTGGCTTCACAAATGCTATGAAGTCATAAAGTTACTCAATAAATTATGAATTAAATGTATTTAACCTCTTTTTGCATATTTCATAAGTTTCCATGATATGTGGCAAAGAGAATATTTCTAATTTAGATAACAATATTGATAATATTCCAGAATTTCTATCTATATTATCATGGGTGTGTCTTATTAGGAGACTTACATACACAATGTTGAAAATCCTTATTACCATCAAAATGAACACAAATACAAATAAGATATAGTTATTATTTTCATGAGAAACATTATCTAGTTGCAAGTAGAAAAGTGATAGTTGTTTTACAAATAAAGTAATTGAATTATAAACATTAATTACTTGAGACTGTAAAAAAATCCTTAAAATTCTTTATTACTTTTGCATTTTTCAAACAAATTATTTTTTAATAGTGTGTCATGAAATGGCTATTTGAATGATACACTATTATACAATAAATGACATTTCACATTAGTCATTAGTTCTTCAAGTTGCTTGAGATGTAAAGTTAAATATTTGATAATGATTTTTTCTCCATGTTTAATAAATGGTATGGCAAAGTGACAAAAAAACTGAGTTTTGTGTCCATATATTAACATATGAGTTAAAGTACTTTGTAAGTTCATAAAATTATTTTTTAACTTTCTTTTTCTACCTGTACTCCATATGGAAATTTTATTCTTATCTATTTTATCATGAGCAATGCCGAATAATATTTTAGGTTGTTTCTTTAATCACATTTTATCACAACCAATTTAATTACATTTTATTGGAATAATAATGTACACAACAAATTTGAACATATTAATTATACCATTTTTTTATTCATCAAGTTTTGACATTTATTCTGCGCATATAATAACTCCATATTTTTTAAAATAAACTCTATACAATCATCACCATTCAATAATAAATAATATTTTTAATAATTTAATTATATATTTTTATAATAAAATGATGCATACATAACTTATAACATTATACTTAAAATCTAATAATAAAAACCTTTTACACAAATTTTGAAATTAATAATTCAAGTATTAAGAAACTTCTATCACGTCCCCTATTACAAATAGAAAGGAGGGTAAAAATAGACGAACCCAGCACCTTAATCTCAGTTATAGTGTGTAAACCCTATAATCAATTATTATTATTTTAACAATCTCTTCTTATGATCCTTGATTTGTATTTTCTTTTCTCTTCACTAAATTCCTCGCCAAAAAAATCCATATTTGTAACCGCGTAAGTAACGGTCGTCTTGTGTGCACTATGGATCACATTGGTCTTCGGCTTATACGGAGCCAAATTACACTAAAATCTAAGGTCGTCATATACATGGGAAACAACATTACCACTTTGGATGGCTTAGGTCCCTAAGTCCTTGTGCCAATATTGCGTTATTTCGGAAGGGTCCTTAGGTCTTTGTTAAGTATTAGAATTATTTAGTATATCTTCACATCTAATCTAATTTTAGAAATTTTTTTAAAAATTTATTAGGAGTAAACCACCCCCTTTATAAAATCGCCCAACTTTTTTTTTAAAAATTATTTAGGGGAGTCGTTATGGATTATTTAAAGTTAGTTTTTTTGAGATTTAATAACGGATTCAATTTTTAAAAATTATAAACTTAATATAATTAATTAATTTAAAAAGGTTTTTGAATGGTTTGAAACCTTTAATTAAGAGTGGAGAACTAAAAATACAAAAATATTTAATTTATAAGATCATTTAATAAAATAGAATTAAAAAATCAAACTGAAATAATATTCCAAACTAATAATAAAAAGCCAATATAATTATATAAAATTATAAAGTTAACATAATCAATCAACTTAATTATTTAAGGAGGGGTTTTGAAAAGTCTCAAACCATTAATCAAGAGTGAAGAAGTGGAAATACAAAAATATTTCATTTATAAATCATTTAACAAAATAGAACTAAAAAAATCAAATTGAAATAACATTCCAAACTAACAATAAAAAAATAATATAATTACATAAAACAAAGGCTATATTTCTACAAAACAACTTTTTAAAATAAATATTTCTAAAAAAATATAATGGAAAGAACTAAAATAAAACTCTTCAGATTAACAGAAAAACTATCAGTAGGTAGCAACAATTTTTTTCTATTTTTAATAAAGGAGAGCCTCCATCGTCTATTAAAAATCATCACTAAAAATTTCTTTTTATTTTATTTTTAATTTTTAAATTTTTAATCTACACCTTTCATAATTAATCCTTGAACCAATATTAACTTTGCACAATAACTTTTTTAATTTAAAAAAAATGAAAATTGTACAAAAACCAACTAATAATCTTTACTATCTTAATGTTCCTAACTTTTTTTAAAAATCTATAACCCTAATATCAATTTCTCTATCAACTGATTAAAATAAACCCTGTTGCCACATTGCCTCTACCACTTCCACAGCCTACTAAATGGAGATCCAAGGTTTAATAGAGAAAAATGTTAGAAGTGTATTGTAGCATGGTTTATTATTTTACATGATTCTTTTTATTGCTTGAGAAGTTTAGGTTTCCTCTAATATAGTTTTATGGAGGGGCACTTCACAAATGTCCCACTTAAAAGTAATTTTTATGGAGTAAATTTCTTTTCTTACAATAAAATTAATTATTATATCATTTTAATATATAATTTCTTTTTATATCATCTTTAATGCTCAATAGAAGTATGAATCTAATCAATGTGACTTGCATTTCCAACGTGGATGGCCCTTAACACTATAAATTAATTAGGTGGCATATATTTATAACGTTCTCTTACATTTAAAATAAATTAAAATATAATTATAAGGTTTTTCATCTCTCACATATTAATTTAATATAATATTATAATAATATAATAAATATTTATAATAAATTTTAATAATTTAGAAATAATGATTATATTGAATGGTGTAATTTATATTAGTAATCAAGAATAATGGTGAAGATTATTGTCTATGAGTTTGTTTATAAAATATTTGATTTTAAATTTTAAATTTATTTTATTGTCATAAAACAATTTTTTATTTTTGTTGGAGAAGATGATCAAACAATTTTAATATTTTAAGTAAACAATAAAATTTGAATTCCATTTTTTTTAATCTATAAAGATATTCCTAAACATTGTTTATTAGTACACAATTAAATTAAGGCTATCTATCATCAATATATATGAAATTAGAAAATAAATAATAAAATTAGATTAATCAATTTAAAACCATTTAATTAAAAATAAGAACAAATCCAACATAAATACCTCAAAATTGATACATTTTATTAATTTTTAAAATACCTAAATTAATTTATTACAAATTAAATACTATAAAAATAAATAAATTTTATTAAAAAAATATTAATAACTCTACACAAAATATAAATTTTATTTAGATAGTGAAAATCATTATCAACATCAAATAAAATCATTATCACCATCACTCTATATATATATATATATATATATATATATATATATATTTGATTTTAGAGACCAATTTAAAATTTAAATAGTGTTATATATATATATATATATATATATATATATATATATATATATATATATATATATATATGTATATACAAGTAGTGCATAGAGAAATCTATGTATATATTCAAATAAAATATATTTTAAGTTATATTTAGTTTGTGTTTTAAATTATGATTCTATGGTGAATTAAATCAGGTTTGAATTCATTTAATTCTTAACAATTGGGATTAGAGCTTTGGTGGGGTTTTTTGATATATATATATATAACACTATTTAAATCTCAAATTGGTCTCTAAAATCAAATAAAATATATTTTAAGTTATATATGATTTATAATTATCTTCGTTTACTTCAACCTTCATAATCCTTTGTAATTGTTTTAATAATATTAGGACTCTTCTCACTTGAAATGTCTTATGAATCATTTGAATTTTCTTAATTATAATTCCTCGGCTATATTTTAACTCTTTCTATTCAAAATGTCTTTAGAATTAATTTATTTATCCTATCAATATTTTAACTCTTCCCTTTAACAATACCTTTCTAATATTAAATTCATATCAAAACACAATTACCATGTCATAGTAATCTTAATACTCTTTTCATATAAAATATTTTAAAAATAAATTATCTTCACAATCTATTCTCAAAATTAATAAAAGTAAGATTATAGAAATCGCATTACATCTATTTACATTACAAATAATTTATTATTTTAATTGTAATAAACAATAAAATATTTAATAATTTGGATAGGAACTAAGCATTTGTGTTGGGCTCTCATATAGATTATACTAGTAATTTCTCCATCGTGTAATACACGCTGAAGGTTAAATAATATTAGTTCATATTTAGTTTGTGTAGTGATAAAGTGTTTTAATTTGTGTTTTTTTGGTTAAGTTTTCATAGTTATCATTCATTACTTTATTTTTTTGTTTTAAGTCACATAATTTAATTATCAATTTCTTTTTTTAAAAACATACGATTTAATATATTCATAGAAAATCATATATCAATTTAAATGTAATAAAAATATATATCTATTGAATTAAATGGTGTAAAATTATGTAAAAATTAGAAGATGCAATTTAATTTAAATGACTGTTCATCTAGACATATATTTGAAAGTCTCTAGTGCAAATCTATGTTTTAAGAAAGAGTTTAAATTAAATAATTGTTAATCTAAACATATACATGAAGGTCTCTAGTTCAAATCTATAGGTAATATCTTTCATTACACTCACCTCAAAAAGAGACAAAGAAATTTAAATGATAAGTCTTTGACAATAATAAATGATATATATATATATATATATATATATATATATATATATATATATATATATATATATATATATATATTTTTGATAGGTTAATAAACGGGTTGATGGATCCCCTACCCATAAAAAAAGAAGGTGAAATATATGCGAGAAAATTTAGAAAAATAGAGCTAAATAAAGCTTAAAAACCAACTAAAAACTCCAAATTCTACCTAAAAGACACCAAAAACTAGCAAAAAACTAAAGGAAAAATAGACCACTACCTAGCTAGTCTAGCTCTTCAAACCCAGAGTAGAAAACCAATTTATTGATCTCTATGTTCTCCAAATTATTTTTATTTCTTCTAGTTTGATTCCCAATTCCCTACTCATTTTTCACCTCTAGCCTTTTCTGCTTCATCCCAATCGACTTGAGATCCTCCATCACCTACTTGGTTTCCTTCTTGGTTTCATCACCATCACCATTGTGTGTGGTTTTAAACCTATGGGGGGTGTATTCAGTCATTCCATATTCCTCCTTGTCCTTACCAAGTGCAGAGTTGCCATGAACCAAAAGGCTTTTCAATTTCTCAAACTCATCAGTTATTTCCATACATAGAAACTTCTAGATAGTCAGTTTGGTTTGCAATTTTTCAAAGGAATGCTTGATATCATCTTTCAACTTTGGATTCAAGAAGGCCCTATATATGCTAGCAATTGGAGTCACTATTTTAGGATCCCCCTTTTGACCGTCACTTGTTTTGAAATCCCCTTGCATGCAATCATCCCTAAAAAATTCATTTTGGTCCCTTGCTTGCTAAGATTCAAAATCCCCCCAAAAAATTCATCCTTTCTAATCGAATTTTCATGCTCATTTGTGATATGATGGATTCCATAAAAAAATTAGACCAAAGGGGTTATCCATTTTTTACCAGGAGTAGACTAAGCTCATGGTGGATTAGGTCTACCAAGGGGTTGCTTTTGAAATTTGTGACTGATGCTTCTAGAGACTTAAGGATATAAAAGGGTAAGTTGATTGTATGGCCCTTGAAATGGTTAAGGAGAAGGAAATGTTGTGATAAAATCACCATGTGTTTCCATTCCAGTGTAATGTATCTCATTTTTGACAAACACATGTCTGGCCATTTCCTGGGAAAATCCACCCTCATGAACCTTTTTGGGTTCTAAACTTTCAAACAAAATTCTCCTTGCTGTAAAAAATGTTGAACGGCTCTTCTTTTCTCTTCTTGTCTTTAAACACGTTAACTCTAGAGCAGCCCATGCCAGTGATTTCCCCTATGACATCTTTAGTGACCACGAGCCTAAGCCCATGCATGAGGACTTTCCTATCATTCCACCTATGTTCAAAGTCTCTAGAAAGTGTTACATCATGAGTCTCTAATGAACCTCTCCATATAGGTCATGAGCCCTTATTTAATCATCTTATTCCACACATATTCATCCTACTTCACTTCTACATAGGAGATTGGCTCAACATGATCTCGATCACCTCACATTCTAGATTGTGTGCTTCTCCTATAATTTTCATAGCCTAGGTCCTTTCAGATGAAATTAAGGGTGATGTTGAGATCAGTGCCATAAAAAATATTATAGCTCAGTTTAAACTTAAACCATACATGAAAAATCTTAAGGCATGAAAGGGGCATGTTGTCCTTAAATGTGTGAAAGTCCTTACTTTTGCTGAGTCTGTTGAATCATAATTAAGTTCATCATATCACTCAATGGGATGACCTTTATCAAGCTCAATGAAGGGGATGATGTCATTAGGGAATGCCTCATGACATTGATAATGTGTAATAGAACTACTATAGACCCATAGGTTAGCCATTTTATCAATGCATTTATCATCCTCTCTATACATGTGGGTAATGGACACCCCCTTGAAGGAGGTAAGTAGATTTTTAGCATCATTGATGATCATGGTTATATTCCAAGAGGATTGAGTCAATCCTTTTAGGTAGTTGATGATATTCATGTAGTTTCCCTCTACGTATAAGTACTTCATACCTAGCTTAACCATGATTTTGATGCCCCATAAAGCTACTTTGGCTTCTAATACATGGTTCATTTGGATCCCTAGTGGTCCCATGAAGGCTGCCTTGAGATTCTTGTGAGAATTTTGGAAACTTCTCCCACTTCCACTAGACTAGGATTTCCTTTAGCAGCTCCGTCAAGGTTCAGTTTGAACCATTAGGGAGGAGGATGAGTCCACTTAATCTTAGATATATCAATGCACTTCTTGTGAGGATAAGTAGGGATTTCAATATTTAGTTGACAGAGAATATGGAAAAAAATATGGAGAGGTAGACCCATCAAAAGATGAAGCATAGGAGAGCCAATTTTCTTTTATAAAATCCATAATTTTCATGAAAGTGGATGAATGTCTAGGATTGAGGTTATAAAAAATAATCAATTTTTTTGAGATCCAAATGTCCTAAAAGATATGAGGAATAATCAAATTCCACCAAAATTTCAATGGTGGATAATCCCAAGGAGCATCCATTGGTAGATCATATCCTTAATAATTACCAGTGTAACCCAAGAGTAGTTGGATAGGCTAAAGAAAGACTAAAAGATGGAGGAGGAAAAAGAATATGAAATGAAAATATGTTATTTAGATTTAGTCTCTTGTTTGCAAAACAAAAATATATTGGGAATTGAAATTCTCCTCCTCATAAGATTATCCACCATTAGGATCTTGTTTTAAGTTGCCAATAAAAAAAATATTGATCTTTGAAATGAAGTTTTTTATCGATAATTAATTTCAATTCTCTTCAATTTTAGCCTAGTTGTTACATCCTAGTTCTTCACCAAGCAAATTTTCTAGATTATCCATAGATATCCATAGTTGATAAGTTTAGATTTTGATATTTTTAACTAAGCTGAAAGATATATGTTGATGTCAACATGATATTGCTTAGGATACATGATCACCCTACTATGAGTTAGATGTAATTAAATACTTACTTTATAATCATATTAATTTATTATTTTAGTTATATTTTATGATGAATATATAACATGACTGTTATGGTCTAACTACCTATTTTATTTTGAGGTCAATGTAAGAGAATCTATCTCTCAAATGTGTTAGAGGGAGAACTTCATCGAAGAGGGTGATGTATATGGAGACATTGAAGGTCTATAGAGAGTTGTCAATACTACAAACACACATGATGCATGCTTTGGTATGCTAGTATGAAAGTAGGGTATACCCGAGAGGTATAAATTCATACTTGTTTAATTATTATTATGTGGATTGTTTAGTTCTTGAATCATAAGTCTAAATTATATTTTATTATGTGGTTGGAAATCTATGATAGTATGAGATATCATAGAGCAATACAATAATAATGTATGTTGTATCTGGATGGTACATATTATAACTATTATACCCAACTCATATCTATATTTGATTATTTTTTGTATGCATGCTAGATTATTACTATGAATAGTATGTTTGGTAAGAAAATGTTTAGACATTGTGTGTGCTTGCATGTATTTTTTTGAGAGTTTAGCAAATGTTTTGATTGAATATTATGAATTCTTTGGGAACTATGACTTTCTTGATCTTACCTAGTTGCTTGAATATAAGCCTATATTTCCATATAGTTATGACTACCTTATTATGGATGTTTGTGGAAAAATAAGAGGTTATGACTTAGAATATTAGACTATGATCATATGGGTTACCATAGAGTATTGTATGTTGAAAATAAATTATGGTAGCTGAAATCTAAAATTATGTGTATTCTACTTGATGGTGTAAACTATAGTCATTATTTCTAGTATGTGATAGAAGTAATGTAAAATTCATTCATATGTTTGATAGAATAAATGTATGTTTTGGTTACTACTATGTTTAGTATGTTATATGATGTGGTTTCTCTAAGGATGTAAATGAATCTTATGGTTGAATTATATTTGATCAATATGTATTGTTTATATGGAGGAAGGAGTTAGATGGACTTCATTGACTTACTAGTATCACATCAACAGATGAAGGTAGTTTGATCAAGTGGTGTGTATGAAATTGATTGAACTAGATTGTTATTATTTATTATTTGTGAAAATTTGTGGAAAAGTATGTTTAGTGAGACATTATCATTTTATGAGTGTTATTCACATGTTTGTGTGATATTTTACAATAGATTGAATTTTTATGATACATTTCATGTTCAGTTTAGAATCATACAATACACAAGTACTTGCTTGTCTCTCTAGATTCCCACACCGTCACTATCTACTCATCCATGAAGGGAGAGCCATTCCCTAATGGGATTCATATGGGAGATCATTGGTCTTTTTTTGGTGTGGAAAAAAATTTAGATAGTTCTCTCATTTCCTAATAATACTACTCATCAAGATGACACTTGAGATTTCCACAAATACTAAAAAGTTTGAGGAACTCCTCTGGGGAGCCAGGTATCTAAGTTAATTACATGTATTAGATTGTATATTATTATTTAATATTGTCATGAAGTATTATAATTACTTATTATTATATATTGACAATAGTAATTTTAGAGTTGTATTTGTCATGGCTGAGTTGTACCATTTTTTATATTCATTTTATGTAGCATTCTCATGACATTAGAGATTTGTGATATAGAATGTAATGTGTACTTACTATTATCACTTAAATATATATGTGATCTCTATTTAGATTTTTAAGGTATCATCTATTTATGGTATATATGTTTAAAAAAAAATCACATATTTCTTTGTCTAACCTAATGAGTTTATCAATTTCTTTTGTCTTTTTATTCATTACTGTGAACTTAATAACATGAAGTATTGCACTAGTATTTTATATTTTCAGTGCCTCGATGCAATAATTATGCTACACCATGATTGAAGTTTTAAAAAAACTTCATTATTCCTCTTGTATGGATTGGTGACTTTTGTAAGTATGAAACATTCATGAAATGTGTGTGGAGAAGCATTGAGTGTGTACTCTTAAGATCTCTATTACCCTCTTAAAATTCCTATAGAGTTGGCTTATCGAATGTACCAATGGTGATGGTTATATACAAGGCCTAGGTAGATGAATATATAAAATAGTTCACGAGTTATGAATAAAAGATTTCTACCATAGTTTGATCACTTAGATCAAACACCTCAAATAAGATTATATCTTTCTTAGTAATTGAGTGACCTTCACCATTGGTGTTTTATGTTGTAAGTGTTTTATAAGCACAAGATACTTCTCACTTATATATGTGTGTTTTAGTTTAGTGTCTTATTTTTACTAGTCCTAAAAGTGGAAAGCTGTATAAGACCATTTTTAGTTGATAACACCTAATATGGTGGGAATTTTCTTACAAGGGAGTGCTTCTATTTTGATTGAGAGTTCTTATGTGTTAGGATATTTTTAATGGTTGGCAACATGGATTGCAATATTTCCTTCTACCATATAAGGGTATGTAGACAGTTTTGTTCAAGAGATGTTAGTTCTCTATTATTCCAATTTATAGAGTTACTATTTTATATAATTTATGTACATGACCACAAGGAGTTTTGAACATTGAATTTATATTAATTATAGTTTATAATTATTATGTTATATATGTACCTTTTATTGGGAGAAAATAGGGTATGAGATGTGTGGAACATCTCGATAGTTTAAAAGAGTTGATAAAAACTTTTTAACTTGTTGTGTGCTAGTCATATAAACAGGGAGACATTGTCTCACTTATAAGGTTCTAAGGATGGTATGATCCTTAGCCTTGTATGTTATGTTAACTATAATATTTCCTCTTTACTATGAATATAACACTATAGGTTATGTTTTAGAATATGATACTAGTTATGTTTAATTAGCAATAAATCAATACAATATTGGGATGATTGCATGATTTTTATTGTATGTTATTACATCTAAAATTATTTAGCATATAGTATTGATTTATATGATCTGTTAGTGTAGATTTTTATTTCATAGAACCATGTACACTTTCTAAAAATCATCAGGTCATGAAGACCTGAGGGAAGATTGGTGAAGTGAGAACATGAGTTCTATGTTATAGGATGGTATCCTACTTAGTCTAACATTAACTCAAATTGTTGGTACTGAGTTGGATCCACAGACAGACTCGTTGAATTTGAGATTTGACACGGGAAACTTGTCAAATTTAGTTGTATAGCCATACACATGTATATGATGGACCAAATATTTCATGTGGATGAATATTCCATGATTTTGTATATAATATATTTACTATTCCTATTCATCATTGTGATGGTCAGGAGCTTTGATTGAGTAAATGACAGTATTGACATGTTATACTTATCTAAAGCTACATGATGTAGTGATATCATTAACATATACACATCATCATTGCCAAGTTTCTTAAATATATTTCTCCAATATAAGGATTACACTCTATAGGTTAGAGAGATGTACGTAGGGGATGGAAGGTTTTATGGGGGCTCTTCTTGGTCAATTGTTTTGAATTCTGTAATAATTTCATACATTTTTGGAAAGTGAGTAAGAATTTTTATGAGTAATATTTGAGCTTATCTTTATGATTCTAGACCTCGAGGTGGTCATGATAGAATCAATCAGAGTAAGTACTACTTGCAAACCATTTTTACTTAATAGGGAAATATCATAAACAAGTTCTTATGGGACCAATACTATGAGAATGAAGCAAATTGAAGGAAATGTGGTGAGTTTTATAGGTAATTTTCTATTTATTTTCTAAGTTTTATATTGTATACCAAATTATTGCAATGTTAAATAATAGTTTTAATTTAGAAACTATGATTGAATAAGACTCATCATGGACGTTGACTAGCTTTAGGGGGAAATATGTTACATCTCGATTCTTCACCAAGAAAATTTGCTAGATTATCCATGGATATCCATAGAGGTAAAAATTATATTTGGATATTTTAAACTAATCTAAAAGATATATGTTTATATGGGGCAATAGGGTATTACTTAGGGTACATGATCACCCTGCTATGAGTTAGCTGTAAGTAAATGTTTACTTTATGATCATGTTAATTTGTTATTTTAACTATATTTTATGATAAATATATAACATGATTGTTATGGTCCTTTTACCTATTTCATTTTGAGGTAGATGATAGAGAATCCATCCCTCAAGTGTGTTGAAAGGAGAGCATTATCAGAGAGGGTGATGTAGATGGATACATCAAAAGTCTACAAAGAGTTGTTGAAACCCTACATATACACGGTAGTTAGTCATGGTATAAATATATTTAATTGCTTATGGTGTGTTTTATATTTATGTGGAGTGTTGTTTTTGTGATTTGCCAAAATAAGTAAAATATAAAAGTAAATGTTTTTACGTGTTTAGAATGTCATATCATTATTACACGTAATAGTAAATATAATAAAAATAAAATTAAAATGTGTATTATTATTTATAAATTTATGAATTTATTATGAAATTGATTAAATGCTAATTTAATTTAATAAAAAATATGAAATTGAATATTTCATATTAAAATATGTATAAAAAAAAAGAATTATTTTGAAAATATTATGTAAAAGTTTATTTTAAAAAATAGAACATAAGGCATATTAAAGCAAAAATGAATTCATTTATTATTAAAGATAAAAGAATATTTAAATGAAGAAAATCATGTTAAAAACATAAAAATAGAAAAAAGAATAAAAATTAAATATGGGAAAAGTGGGGGGGGGGGGGCAGAATCTTTAAAAGAAAAGAAAAAAAAAAGAGCTATGTCACTATTATTAATAGGAGATTTAAAAAAGATTTAGGAAGATATGAATTGGAGGGAGGACATAACAGAAAAAGAAAGAGGAGGAGATGGGAGTAGAAGCTGGAGGAAAGAAAGGGGAGATTGGCTAGTTATGTTTGACGCCATCAATGAAGTAGGCATTGTAATTAAATTCATATATTTATGATGTGTATAAATAAAAATGAATCTATTCGAATATAAATGATGTACATATATACATTTTTTATATAATATTGAATGCATGGCATCTTCGATATAAAGGTTTAATTGTGTAGTCAGCCCAGTCAGCCCAAAAGGCATCACCCACATGACATGTAGATAACTTGAAGTATGTGATTAATCCAATATAAGTGCCTTAAAATAATCTGTGTCTGCATCTTCATAAATGTTACACCAAAGCATCGTGTATAGAGAAATTTCTCTTCCTTTGTGCTTCCAAAAATTAGAACTATACAAAATAATAATAAGGGTGGCTATCGACTAAAGCTGCATCGATGATTGCACGCAGAGGGATTGCGTTATTTTCCAATGTCTTTTCATCTTCTTTCACCTGATACACCTCCTTTCATTTATGTGGGATAGATGGAGAATGCAGGCAAAGGGTTTTTAAAAGTCGAGATTTGATATAGGTGACCTCTTTCAAACTCTAGATCCTTTTGTTGCTCGCCCAGGACTCTTATTTTTGGATAAGATATACACCTTGCTTGGGCATCGATCTAAGTTATTGTATAAAAACGCTGTAGAGGTTTAGCTGCAACACTAATAAAAATCATCAGTCCAATGAACTAAAATTAAATATTCCTATTTATTTATATAGGTGTTTGATTAGTAGGTCAAATCACTACTTGAAAGGAATACTAAACATGCGTATATATCCATTTGCCTGATTATCTTAAAATATTGATTATCCATATATAAGGCCATACTCCAACTCCTAAATATATCTGAATTATAAATATCCAATACTATTACATAATATCCACAACTATAACATAGTTTAACATAATCCAGATTTATATAGTTTAAAAGTATGGGATATTTATGTAATCCAGATTTATATAAATCTTATTGGGATATTCAATAATTAGCAAGTTTTTGATGTAATATTAATATCCGCTACTATTACAAATGAATATGTTAAACTATTATCCGTTACTAGGAGTAAATATCTATTACATTATCTCTTACATAATACCTACCCTAAATTAAAATCATGTTATGTGGGAATCTGATTTTGAGTTAAATCAGTTGGATGTAATTGTATGATGTTGAATTGATATATGAAAGGAATATGTCAAAATATTAATTAGAAAACCAAGTCACTTTGTATAGCGCACCAGGTCTATCAAATTCAAGTCAAATTTATACAATAAGAATTGTTATGTTAGATATCACAAACACCAATTGGTATAATTAATAATTAAATAGTGTTAAATGAAGGAAATTCACATATTTGTTAGAATGTGGCGATCCCTTAATATTTTATATGAACTCAGCTAAATGAATATGTTTAGGGCTAGGTTAAACAAATAATAATATTTCCTAGCTGGGTCTTACATCCTAATTATAAATTGGTTTTTAGGTTTAATATTTTGAAACATGTGTAGGCCAATGTATTTCTTCCATCATTTTATAATGAGCATAATATACATGTTTTAGTAGGAAGCATGAGGAAATATAAAGCGTAGTGTTAACGATACATATATCTCGTTATGTATTAAGAAGATAACTGAGAGAATATTTTATGAGAATTTGGATATTCCTGTTTTTATATATATAAAGTGTATAAATGCATTTCAGGTATGTGTCAATAAAAATGACTTACATAGAAATGTTTCTTTTATGTTTTTTTTAAAAAAAAAATATGTCATTCCAATAACGGTTTTATTAGTTTCAGGTTATATGTATTGTTGATTATGAGTATACTAGAAACATAGTCACCCTTATGCTTTTTGTGAATTAGTGGATAGTGAGTTACGCTGACCTTTGGTAAACTTGTGCACTGTGGGTGTATTAGTAAACATGAGGGCGCACAAATAGGTAGTTTACATACTTAAAATTCATTACAAGGCAAGTCTTTTGCATAGTTTTTGATCAGTATATTGGCATGGTTTGGGGGTATTTCTTATCTATGTACTTTATAAGTTATTGATTATTTTACCAATAGGAGAGGTAAAATGGTTGTTAAATCTTACAGAGTCTTTATCTGTAATTTTTGATACATTATTCAAGTATTGCTTGGTTGTTTGATTGTATGCATTCTATTTGAAAAAGATATATTAGTTGGAAATATATATAATCATGGATCTTGTGTTGGGTCTTAGGTCTAGACTTATAGCTTGAAGTATCACCTTATTCAAGCATCAGGTGTCTGAGGGATCAAAACCATAACCAACAGAAAATAGTTTCATAGAAACAAAATGGGATATTCAAATGAATATCATAATGGATTTTTTGTATCTTTTATTGTTTGGTTGACAATATACGTATTCTGTATCGAATACTTCCATGCATAACACATGTTATAAGAGTGTTAAAAAGAATAATTAATTGGTTATAACTAGCATATAATGATGCATCATGATGATTGCTTGAAATCTATGTTGCTTTGGTATGCTAGTATGAAAGTAGGGTATAATTGGGAGGTATCAATTCATACTTGTTTAATTGTTACTATGTGAATCACTTGGTTCTTGATTCATAATTCTAGATTATGAATTATTATGTAGTTAGAAACCTATGATAATATGAAATATCATAGAGTGCTACAGTAATAATAGATGTTATACCCAAATGGTACATAATGTAACTGTTACACCTAACTCATATCTACATTTGGTTAATTTTTGTATGCATGTTAGATTATTACTATGAATAATATGTTTGGTAACAATTATTTAGACATTGTGTGTGTGTGCATGTAATTATTTGAGAGTTTTGCCAATGTTGTGATTGAATATTATGCATTCCTTGGGGACTATGACTTGCTTCATATTATCTAGTTGCTTGAATATAAGCCTATGATTTTATATATTTATGACTACCTTATTATGGATGTTTGTGTAAAAACTAGTGGTTATGACTTAGAATATTAGACTATGGTAATATGGGTTACCATAGAGTGTAGTATGTTGAAAATAAACTATGGTAGTTGAAATCTATAGTTATGTGTATTCTACCTGGTGGTGTAAACTGTTGTTATTATTTTTAGTATGGGATAAAAATAATGTAAGATTCATTCATATGTTTGATAGAATAAATGTATGCTTTGGTTAATCCTATGTTTAGCATGTTATATGATGTGTTTACTATTACAATGTAAATGAATCTTGTGGTTGAATTGTATTTGACCAATCTACATTGTTGATACAGAGTAAGGAGCAAGATGAACTTCACTGGCTTACTAGTATCACATCGACAAATAAAAATAGTTTTATCAAGTGGCATGTATGAAATTGATTGATCTAGATCATTATTCTTTATCATTTTTAAAATTTTGTGAAAAAGTATGTTTAATGAGATACTATCATTTCATGAGTGTGATTCACATGTTATGAAATATCTTGCAATAGAACAGATTTATAAGATACATTGCATGTTTAATTTAGAATCATACAACATATGGGTACTTTCTTGTCTCTCTGTATTTCTACACCGTCACTATCTTCTCATCCGTGAAAGGAGGGCTATTCTCTGATGAGATTAGTGTGAGGGATCATTGGTCTATGGTTGGTGTAAAAAATCACTCGGATGATTCTCTCCCTCTTGATAACAATAATACTTATCGAGATGACACTTGAGATTGTCACATATAGTAGGGAGTCTATGGAACTCATGCTCCAGAGAGCTAGGTATCTAAGTTAATTACATTGTATAAAATTATATATTATTATTGAGTATTTTCATGAAAGATTATAATTACTTATTATTTTATATTGACAACAATGATTTCAGAGTTGTATTAGTCATCACTGAGTTTTTGTACCATTTTATATATTCATTTTATGTGGCATTCTCATGACATTGGAGATCTATAATATAAGATGTAATTTATACTTACTATTATCACTTGAATATATATATATATATATATATATATATATATATATATATATGATCTTTGTTTAGATTTTCAAGGTGTCATCTATTTATGGTATATATGTTTAATAAAAAAATTGACATATTTCTTTGTCTAACCTAGCAGGGTTCTTACACTAGTCCCATAGGGAAAGGTAAACAAATTTGACTAAGAACAATCCATTAGGGTTTGAATTCTAAATAACATCTTTTGGGAAGATTTTGATGCGAGTGTTCTAAAGCGTTATATTTAATTTTTTTAATAAAAGAGTTTGGTTCTAGTTTAGATCTTCTTTATGGAGAAGTGTTTAATTTTTTTTGAAATAAATTTCCTACCAATAGTCACACACCTTATAGCTGATGGTCTATTTAAAATAATCAGATAGCTCCGCTACATGTGGCAAGGAAAATAGTGGGGTTTTAATCCAAGGTTCTTACCAAGAATCCACTTTGTTACCTCTACCAATATTCTATTTTAGCCCTCTTTTGAGAATATCCTTTCTAGTTATCAAAGCTTTCCAAAAGGTTGATCCATTTCTAATACCTTCTTCAGTTAGGAAGTAGGAACCCTCTTCAGAATTTAAGTATTTTCCCTTGATAATCTTAGTCTAATGATTGTCTTCCTTGATCAACATTCATCCTTGCTTTTCTAAGAGATCTTGATTCATGTATCTCACCCTTCTAAGCCCTAATAATACTTTAGAAAAGGGAAGACATGTTCTATTCTAGGAAATAAAATGGAATTTATTTCTGACCTCCATTCCCCTTCAAAGGAAATTCTTTTGAATTTGTTCAATCTGTTTCACTAGTTTTTTTGAAATAAAAAATAAAGACATCAAGTAAACTAGAATCCTTTGCATTGAACTCTTGATTAATTGCAGTTTATGATTTAAGATAACAAACTCCCTTTCCACCCATATAACTTCCTTTGAATCTTATCAATGAGAGGATTCCATAATTTAGGTTTCATAGTTCCATCAAAAAGATGAATACCAAGATAGGAGGAGGGGAGGTTCTTAATGACATGCCTAATGATCTTGGAGATACTTTCTTGTAGAGAACATGGAGTGTTGATTAAAAAATAAGGAACTTTTGAGGAAGTTAATACTTTGGCCGGACACTATATTGTAGATTTCAAGGATTTTCATGAAGCATTTGGCTTTAGAAACTGAAGATAATCTCATCATTAGAGTGTCATATACAAATTATTAATGGGTGATAGGTCTAGTTTTTGGATCCACTAGGATTATCTTGATGACCTTGGAATTTCTAGCTGTGTCAATGATCCTACTTAAGGTTACAACCATTAAGATAAATAAATAAGGAGATAGGGGGTCTCCTTATCTGAGACTTCTACCTAATAAGAAGAAACCTCTAGAAACCCCATTGATGATCATTGAATACATGGAGGTATAAATGTAGGAGGCTATCAATTTTTTGACTATCTAATTAAAACCAAACTTTTGGAGGATTATATCTAGAAACTGCCAAGAAACTCTATCATAAGGTTTATTCATATTCAATTTGAGAAACATACCTTGTTGAACAAATTTAGCCACTGAA
The DNA here is from genome assembly GCA_037957365.1 of Torreya grandis. Taxonomy (NCBI): domain Eukaryota; kingdom Viridiplantae; phylum Streptophyta; class Pinopsida; order Cupressales; family Taxaceae; genus Torreya; species Torreya grandis. The sequence continues at coordinate 1,278,819 of JARHVA010004364.1, read as the reverse complement.
TGTATTGTTTCATGGACAATGGTTATACCATTCTAAATTTGTCTGCTGAACATGAAATCCCCTTGTTATTTTCAAATCAAATTTTCAAGCAAAATTTGAATTCTTAAAGATAGACCTTTCGTGCAAATCTTGTAAAAAGTGGAACAAAGATTAATGGGCCTAAAATCCTTCAATTTATTTTCCCCTGATTCTTGGGGATTATAACTAGAAAGGTGTTGTTAAATTATTGAAGCATGGTTCTAGATTTAAAAATATTAGATATAGCCAAGCAAACTTCATTTTGGATGATATCCCAAAAAAATTGAAAAAAGCACAAAGGTAAACCATCAGGGTCAGGGGATTTATCCCCTTGTAAAGAGAAGATAATAAATCCAATTTATTCATCTAAGGGAGGAGAAAGGATGGTAGATTTAGCTTCTTAGGAAATGACTTCCTGAATAAGATTAAACCCCTGTTCTTCTAACTAAGCATCTTAAGAAGGAACATAGGCCATAAGATTTTTGTAGAAGTTTACAATTTGCAGCTCGATGTCTTTTTATTCCTTATAAAAATTACCATCTTCTCCCTTAATTTTTGAGATGAAATTAGGCTAATTATTCTTGGAAGTTGAGAGATGAGAGTACATAGCATTCCTATCGTGCTCGTTGAGCCAAGTCTTCCTTAATTTTTGGCATTAACATGTTTTTTCTCATCTTCTAGGTTGTGGTAAAGACTTAAAAGCTCCTTTTATTTTGAATGCAAGGGGGTGGAGATAAAATTATTGATTTTATATTTTATTCTACTAAGATCCTCCTTAATTATACATTTTTGGTGAAAATATTCCCAAAAACATTCTTAATCCAGATCTTGAGTTTAAAATTCATGTGTTTAAGTTTTATGGCAAGTATGTACATAGTAGATACTTGAACTAGGAACTTCCACTATTTTTTCAAAGAATATTCTAGGGTCTAGTTGGAAAGCCACATTTTCTCAAATCTAAAATGGGTACTTTTAATTTTGGACATCTTTTTGCTAGAGAACACCAGTGGGTTGTGATTGGATCCAATCCTTAGAATAGAAGAGAGGGAGTTAGTAGAATGTAAAGTCCATTAAAAATAAACTAAAAATATATCAATCATAACTTGATTGAGATTTTCACCTAATATCCTATTTGACCAGGTGAAAGGTTTACCTTTTAAGTCAACATCGGTTAGCTCTGCTTCTGTAATAAACTCATTGATGTCCATCATGTTGTCATTAAGAAAATAGGTTCCCCATTTCATTTCCCTCAGGGATAAAAGAAAATTGAAATCCCCTTCCACCATCCAATTTTGGTCCTTGAAATGTTTCCTAATCTCAATTAGAAACTCCCATAGCTTTCTCTTGTCATTTATATAATTTGGAGCATACACATTAGTAAGAACCCAATTTCTTTTAATGTGAGTTTCTGTGAAAAGAATTGTGATATGAGAATCAGTCTCTAAAATCATGTTTCTTTACAAAACAATTGGATCCCAGAAAACCTCCATCCCCCTTGAGGTACCATGGGAGTTGTTACTATTGCATAAATCTTTATCCCAAATATTATCTTTATTTTTCAAAAGTTTTTCCACATACATTTTGGTTTCTTGAATAATAAGAATATCAAGTTTAAGATTAAGGATCATATTTATAGCCAACCTTAGTTTCCTGAGGTTATTCAACCCCCTTATGTTCCAGGAGATGATCTTCATTTTTATTGATCAACAAATGTCTAAGGTTCATTTGTGTACTCTTTTCTACTTGTTTATCAGTTTCTACTTTTTTGGAATTTTGATTAGTTGGTCTACTTAATGATTTCATTTCTTCTCCAACTTCAATATTTTTCCTTCCCTTTTTTGATTGAACTTTCATCCATTGTTCCTTGGCCATTTACTTGATTATTTTAGAGCTATCTTTTTCATTTTTTGAGGAACATTAACTTTCACAATGGGAGAAGGACTTAGACACCCCAAAACATTTTATTGGGGTTAGAAGAACTTGATCACGTGCTAGTTATTGAAGGATCGAATCCTTTTTGAATAATAAATATTCATAAAAGATGGCATAGGGTGAGTTTACCTAGGAATCTCCTTGTGTTTCCCTAAGAGATGGACAAGGAACAATGGGATATGCAAACATTGCTTCGAATAAGATGTTCGCTAAGGGTGAAGTAAACACATTTGCTTTAGTTGCCTTAAGAGTAACTAGAGACTCAGGATCAATAGCAGCCATGACCTTCAATTCTGAACTAGCCTAAGAAGGGATAAGAATCTTTAGGGTATAAGATAGTCTTGAAGGCGCTATTAGAGCAAGTTTAGGAGGAGGGAAAGATGGAAATTTGGGAGGGGAGGGGGAATCAGGAATAGAAGCATAATGAAGATGGGGAGAAGGGTTCTAGGAAGAAGGTTTCTAAACCTAATGAGGCGTGGGGAGAATGGATGGCTTCTTATTAAGGGAGCAATTTTTGGATGAGTAATTGAAAACATCAAAAGTTTTGTAAATTTTTAATCCCTTTCAAATTATATGCATCGGTTCCAAACCCTATATTTATATTTTGTCTTGATGGAGTGAATCAAGGGTTTGTCTATTGGGATGAACATAAAGACTCAAGCAACTAGGATCCTACATCTAGATCTGGCCATAGGGTTGATGGAGATAGGTTTGCTTAGGGTCCTTACGATTCTCAAAATAACCTCTGGGGCCCAAAATTCCAAAAACAACTCTAACAATTTCACCTAGATAGATATGTCTTCCATGATAGTGATATCCTGATTAAAACCTGCCTTCTAATTTCAAAGATTGACTATGGATTTACCCATAAACCATGGCCCACCCATGAGAATTTTGATGTAATATTTAGAATGAGAATGTTTAATCAGGAAAAATTTCTTGGGTATAGCAATGATATCAATCTGGCCCTTAGGTCACCACTTGAAATTTGCCCACTTGTGGAAATAGTCAATATTTGGCCTAAAGTCATTGAATTTAGCCAAAATAGAGTTTGACATCAAAGATTCAATATGCTCTATAATAGAGTTTGGAACCCTGAGAGATGCCTCATTTTTGTCACCAGATGGGACCAAGAAATAATCTTCTAAGGGTTTTTTGATAGGATGCTTGTTGACCACCAAGTCAACCCATGGGATAAGTCTTTTTGCTTTAGTGGAGTCAAGTCCTATGTCTAGTGGATTGTGACTTGTTCATGATGTAGGCACTGAATAATCCTTCGAAATAACTAGTGATCTGGGAGCCACCAATAGTAATGTCATGCCCTACATGGGATCTCCTAGCTATAGGTTACCTACTTCCCACCCATCACTCACATTCAAAATTCTTCTAATAGTCTTCCTACCCATCAACATTACACAATGTAAGGTTTAGAGGATTTTCATGTTAATCTCAATAATGAATGCCGAGTATGTACATAGCAGATCCTTGAACCAGGGACTTCCACCATTCCATGTGTATAATGATATAAATATATTACATATGTATAATAATTTAATAATATTATAGATATAAAGTAATATAATTTTATTTAAAAAAATTATATTTATATTCTTATTACATTATATTATAGAATATTTACATATACTTTATAATTAAAATATAATATTAAATATCACAATACTATTTTATATAATTATTATTTATAATTATATATCTATATTTATCTAATATATATATATATATATAATTTCAAAGGTGCCAAATAAAAATCTTTGGTCAACTTTCACGTTTGCATAATATGTCAAATAATTTTGGACATATAGTTGCACTAAAATATTATGTACTAGAATAATATTTTCTATGGGGTGGACTCTCCTTCTGTACACCTACCACCCACCTTTAGACAACATCTAAGCATATATGATCTTCGATATTAGAAATACCTTGACTCACAATACATCATACCCTAGAATTGTTGGTGGAAGACTAGCCAATTGCATCACTCATATTTCCATTCACATGTTAAATTTGTCGCGTTGCTACCCATACTTTATTAGAAAATTTTATTTTATACCTTGTGCACTAGCTTTGAGATATATTATTATAATATATAATAAATATATTTTTGTTTAATATTTAATTATATAATAAAAATATGAATGAAATGTTGTGAGTTGGTAAAATGATTTATAAATTGATTTGGTTGTGTATAATCTTCTCGTAATCAAATCAATTTTCATGATATTTTTGTTTATTTTTGACAATAGAAAATGACCAATCAAAAGTGTCGTGATCTTGCAAACTATAAACTTCTTTATAATGAGTACAAGTTATATAAATCCATTGCCTTGACTCTAGGTCTTGTGTATTATATGAACCCTTTAGTGTATAGTTTCATCTAAAATTCCCTTTCATTTACCCTCATCATTACTACCTTTCTCATCCTTAAATCTATCACCACTTTTATAATTTGTATGGTCTTGTATCGTCACTTCTACTAAAATTATACTAATATTAATACCTAATTTTTTCTACATCAAAATTAAAATAAAATCAATAATCATAAATTTTAAATAAAATACAACTACCAATTTAAACTCCTTCACTTTATAAAATCCTATTTTACTAAAACAAAAAATCATATCCCTTCATAATAGCTTGCAATTTTGAAGCCATTGCTAAAATAATTTTCTAACATAATTAAAAAAATGTTTGGTCAACTTTTAGGTTTGCATAATACGTCAAATAATTTGTATGGGAAAAATTTTCATTCTGAATAAATAACCTGACAACATGCAAGCTCACCTTACATGGCTTACTCAATGATGATTAAACTTCATCTCTTCTCACATGCCAACCAAAGATCCAATTAATATTTGATCATTAATTCGTAGGTTGGGATCAATAATGAAGCTCAATATAATGAGAGCCTTTGAAATCCTCACACGTCACTTGGTGATTATCAATATTTTTTTCATCCAATTAGTCTATGCCATAATTAGCGAGGAAATCAGTAGTAGAATTAACTTACCTGTAACAATGTTTACATTCCCATACCATAAAACTTTCAAGGCACTCCCAAGCCTTCACAAAGATATTCTTCAATTTCCAAGAAGTGACGCTTTTCTTATTCAAGGTAGAAATAATAATCAGGAAGTCCCCTTCAATATAGATTTTTTCAATACCACACTAGACTACCATCTCAAGTCCTACCATTAGAGCTTGAGCTTCGGCTTCATTGTTACTCACGTTATCATGTAGGTTTTTCACTCATTCTTTGATGTAGAATGACTCACTTTGTAATACCTAATGATACAATGGGAAAACCTCCAAGCCATGAGACTTTTGAAAATTTGAGGTTAACCTCTAGAGAAGGCCAATTTCCTTTCACTAAATTTGATGCAACTGACAAGATACCAGTTCTATATGAATTTTGCTCTTTTTATTGTTATTTTACCTAAACTAATTTTTAACTAAGAAAAGGGTAAATAATGAAACTTTGAGAAACTTAAATGGTGATTGCACCAAATATTTTAGTGGGTCTTAATGCTTTCTTAATAAACACAATAGGATAGGAAATTGATTGAAATTTGTTTAAGCACAGACTCATGAAAATGAGAAATCAAAGGCAATATTTGCTATTTTCATATAACGGACAAGATTTAATTATTGTCATCAAAAAATATTTTAGTAGGGTAAAATACCAAAAAAGAATTTCTTGTGACTAAAAATAAGAACTGCAATATCCATAAATACTCAAATAACTCAACATACACAAAGATATCTCAAACAAGAAAGACATTTATCTAATTTATTTCTATTCTCAAGGTTACATATTGTAGACAATACATTTAAAATGCAAAAAAAATCCTTTAACAACAAAAAGATAGATTGGGCCATGGGGTCTGCCCATCTTTATACAAAAATATCTCATAGATGAGATGCAATGGTCAAAACTTGAACACCCAGTAAGAGAAACCATGAAGATCTAGAACTCCATGCAAAAAGAGGCGAGGTCTTCTATTTATGGCATATTTCACTTGTACAATGGTTTGGAAAATATCATGCAAGAGCTCATGTGATATTTTGATTGAAATGGTGTGGATAGAGCTGTAATATCTTCATGAAATGCCTCTTCTTTTTCATGCAGCTAAAAATAACTCATGCAAAATGGTCAGTGCCCAAGATAGAACTTCAATTTCAAAATGATAACTTGGAAGTTACTTTTGAAAAACCCTCACTTGTAAAACACAAGTCAGACTTTTACAACTTTTTAAGTCAATCACTTTGTCAAAATGGGACTTTAAGTTTGTAATTCATGCTTTTACACTTTTTTTCAATTTATGACTTGGAAAAATAGAATGCATAATTTGCAATTATTTTTTAAAACTTTCACATTATTGAAAATATAAAGTTTAAAGTATATGATTCTCTTTCTCAAAAAGTGTTATAAAAGATAGTTGTTCCTTCACAATTATAACTTACAATGTTTTGAAAGTATGAAACACAACATATGAAAAATTTTTAATAGAAAGATTAATCAATATCCAAAATTTATTCAACATTCTTATTTTTCTCAGCCTACAGTTTTTCAACATATGCATTTAAGGCCTTGAAAAATTCTTGTATTCGCTTTTCATCTGGTCCACAGGATTAAAGGTGAGAGGCTACACAATCTTCTTAAATGTCAAACAATTCTCTTTTGAAAGTTTTAATTACCTATATTTTATTCCTTAGTTTATATAGTGCATTTTCACCCCTGATAAACCTATGGATATAACTTAGGGTGAAGACTATATCCTTCATAGATTCTTTCTCAACTACCCCTTTAAACTCATTCTATACCTCATTTATCTATAAGAGATTCTCTACATCATCTTTAAGTTAGCATGACATTATATTCATCATTACTTCAATGTCATACAACATGTCAATAGATTTATCATATGTCACTTTGGCTTGGTGAGTAGATTCTATAAGTATCCTTATTCAAAATTGAGCTAATTTATATAACTCCCCATACTCAATATGATTCTTTAGTATCTTCTCGATAATGAGAATATACACATCAATTGAACCTACAACTATCAATATTAGATAATATAAATTCAAAATTTTAATCTCTTCTTCATATTCATTAACTTGTTCTTTCAGTATATTCTTCCTCTCTCTGATTATTTCATATTGGTGCATTATTATGGTAATAACATTATTGCCCTTAGAAATGAGTTCCTTCGACCACTCTTTTTTATCCCTTCCCATATGAGCCATCTCTCAAATTAATGAATGAAAGATTGATCTGAAATCTAACTAATTGGCTGCACTAACTATGGTTGTTCTAATGATTCACTAGGATTTATGAACTGGTTCAATGTAGTTTTAAGTTGATCCACTTTTCTCTTTAATTTATCCTTGGTGGCTTTATCATGATAGGTCCTTTCGAAGAGAGAGTTGATGCCATATTTCACATCATGTTTTAACCCCTCTTTTGTCATCCATCCAAGGTGGATATTATAAATTTGATAATCTCCCACCATAAGATCTTCCTTTGATTTGTTTGGTGGGGCTACCATAATTTCAACATACCTCTCCCCTTTGTCATCATTGAATATCCTGGGAAAGGTCTTGGGGTTAGGTTTGGACTTCTTCATTACCTCTTATAGTCTAAAGTCTAGTGTGTTGGGGTCAATCATTTCTTTTCTCTTTTTTCCTACTAATTTTTCTAGCCAACTAGGGGTAACATCTGGTTTCTTAAACACCATCACCAAAGAATGAATAGCGGTTGTAACTGCACTACTAGATACTATGATTATTGTAGACTCCTGTGTAGATGTTTCTATTGATTGATTAAGAGATGACTTTGAAATGTCAATCCCATCAATTGATTACAAATCTATATTTACATCAAGGTCTTAAGTCTCTCCAATCTCAAATAAAGGTAATGTGGAAACGGTGGAAGTGGAAGAGGTGGAGGTAATGAAATAACTGTGTCTATTGGAGGTATGGAAGATGGGATAGACATAAGGATTGTGAATTTGTGAACAAGTGGGAGAGTGGAAGCCAAAGCATTAAAAAAATCAATGATATGTGTGGGACCATTCAGCGTTGGTGATGTAAGGAAAGTGATTGGGGATGAAAGTGAAACAATATTGACCCTAGGAGTTGGGGTGGCTTGTAGGACTGAAGTTAGGATGACTAAGTCCATGGTTTTGTACTACTAAATGGTGTTGGAAATTAATGGTGATGAAATGGAAGGAATTAAAAATGGAATGGAAGGATGAATTGGAATGAAAGGGGAAGGTGAAATTAGAGGAATGGAAAGTGGAGTGAAAACTTCAGAATCCACAGATGGGGAACCTTGAGTGTCCACTTGACTCAATTTCATTTGTATTATTATGGTAGGAAATGTAGTTGGAATGGTAGGTGAAGTGGAAACTATAGATGTAGGGGGAATTGAGACAAGAGGTGGAGTGGAAGCTAGAGGTGAAATGGAAATCTGAGATGTTGAAGGAGTAGAAACAGGAGGTGGATGTGATGAAACCTCTAGAACAATGTATGTAGGAGGAGGGAGAATATTAAAAATGGGGGTTGTCACTATTATGGATATGGGTATTGAAGCTTTGGAAGCTTATATTAATGTTGTGTCTTTAGATGAAAGGTCAATTAGTTATTTTGTAGCTGCCTCATCCTTACTTGATTCCCCCTTTCTAGCCTTAGTCTTCTTCTTCTTTTTATTCTTTTCTAGATCCTCTAATGTTTCACCTAGACCCTCTTATGATGGAGTAATCCCATCTAAATTAATATTTAAAATATTCTTTGTGACCCCTATTGTTTCTATTTTTACCTAAACTCCCTTACTCCTCAACTAATTTATTTTTCTATTAATCACATCTATTGCTCTAGCGAATACAAAATAAGATTTAGGAGCTGACCACCTTATTCTTGGTAAGGGTTGTGTCATGATTTGTGTATAATAAATTGGGTCCTTAACGGACTAATCATATACCAAGTCATCAAGGACTAGAACCAAATCATAATCCTTGATCTCCTATAGGGTCATTATAGAATAATCCCTCATTCTAACCCTCTCCTCATCCTCACAATCCTCCCAATAATCTTCATAATATGGGATGTGAGTGTATGCTACAAGAGCCAGTATGCTAGAAATCTTTCCATAGACATCAAAAAATGGCCTAGAATCCAAGGTTTTTAAAGTCATTTATCACATTTTAGTTTTAGCACATTTTGACTTGAGGAGGGAGGGACATGTGGATATATCGATAGAAAATGGGAAATATATCCCTACCTTGTGCCTATTATAAAGGAGCTTGTGAGTCTCTACAAGTTGCTTGACCAGCTCCATTAGTGCCCATTTATCACTAACATATCATGGAAGTGTATAGCAGCAATCACTAAGTCTAGCTGCCCTAATGTAGGAAAAGGTGGGGAACTAAATAAAATAAGAGCCCCATTTGTTGATCTCTTCCACTATTGTTAGTGAGAACCTTTTCCTCTGAAGTTATTTATTAAACATGATAATGATGCAATCAATGAAAGCATTGTTTACTCTTCCAAAATGATGTGTAATAGCCTCCAATATGAGGTCAAGATAGTAGTTATATTCTCTGTTGATTTCTATAAGAACTGTGTTGAGGCCTGGGAAAGATCTTCTTTTGTCCAAAAATGTAGACAAGGTAAGAAGTCATATAAAACTTACCAATTGTTTGAACCTCCAACAATTGATTATGGAGGGAATCACTTATTAATTTATACTAGAGAATGTATAAGACATTATGTCAGATGACCTAGATGTATTGGTACATCCATTCTTACAAGCTCCAGGCATCAGGACTGCTAGTTATTCTATGCAAAAATATAATAATATCTCCCACCTCATCAATGAAATCAGGCCTATACATTATATTTGATATTCTATTGGAATAAGCCTTGGGGGACTTGATCCATTATGTATTAATCATATTCTAACTCCCATCTATTTTGTTTTCAAATAATTGTGTAGATGTATATGGAGTTCTATCAAGATAACTCTCAAATTTTGGGATTACAAACATTGAATCAATGTAGTCAAGGTATAGATCCAAAATCCTCTCTTTTAGTTCACTTAGGAATTCTCTTCTGTCATGATCATAGTGTTGGATTATTTTGATCACCAACTCAGGACTTTGGATAGATAATGAAAAGGTTGTAGCTTATGGTAAGCAAGAGTCATAAATACTCTAGACCCAGTCATTATTAAACTCTACACCTGTTCTGGTCCAAAAGTCTCCTAGGTCAATGTGACCTAAATTAGTGTCTATTATCTTTGATATATTAAACTCTAAATTAGGAGTCACTCTAGGGCCTTTGTATATGAACTTCATTTACTTTTGAGGCATGGAGTATGGATTTATTTATGTGAGAAACCAACTATGAATGCTGGTAGAATTTGTTTGCGTTTAAAGAAATTATAATCTCTGATAGAGATGGGAAGTGTCTTAAGTAGGAGAAAGTTATAGCAGAACTAGAAGGTGCTTGAAGAAGGTAATAATTCCATAGAGCTAGAAGGTGTTCTAGGCAGGTTGGATCTTTGGGAAAAAGGAAAGGTGTCTTGAGCAATGTGTATTCCTATAGGGATGGGAGATATTTGAAATAGGTCCACTTTCCATGAATGGTTGGAATCTTGTGGGGTTTGAAGGTGCTTTAGACATTGATAAAACCTACATGGATCTAAGATTCTCAAGGCAATTCTAATTTTTTGGGGACCTTGGAAGTATTTTCAAGGCATATTCACTAGTTTGAAAGTCGGATATACTTATAAATATTCTCTTAGCTTGATGAAAATGCCCTATATTTAAATGCGAATCCTTGAGGGGAAAACTAGGTTTTAGTGATGAAATTATTAGAAAAAACCCTAAAAAACCCTAAATTCCCACTAATTGCAACTATGGAAAAACACACAAGCTCATAGACAACAATATTTCAAAAATGTCTAAACAACATGAAAAGCCTAAATCAATGCCACAATAGACAATTCTAACCCTATATTAAACACTTGAAAACCTTTCATGAAAATGGAAACAATTCTCTTTAAACTACAGGAAGAATTTTGATAAACATAAGGGGAATGCCATGTATCAGCGTAAATGATGGGGATTTGAGTTTCACAGTCATGACTTTGACCTACATGTACTTGATTACAATGTGGCTTGAGGATTTATTACAAAATATAGGTCCTCAGAGATCTAAAAACATGGTTATCAATTCAATAATGAAATAGGAAATCCCTAATTCATAGGATTAAATAGGAAATCCTAGAAATTAATGATCTTTAATGGCAGTTAGTGGTGGAACCTCAGGATGCAAAAAGTGGGTCCAAAGTCCACCATAGTTGAATGGATTGATTCATGAGAGGTAGAACCCATAGAACAATTTACAAGTTTACAAACTTAAAAATTGATTGTGGGGTTCCAAATCTCACAGTTTGAATGCTTGGAAAAAATCAAAACTCATTGAGAAATTTTTAAGTTTTCAAACTTACAAATTGCTCACATATTTCCAGATCCTATGGTATAGATGTTTGGTGAAAGGTAGAACATTGGATGTAATTTGGAAGTTATAAATTTTGCTTCAGGTTTTGGATTCCATGTTAAGCGGTTATTTGGTTTCATGGGATCTAGATCCTATTAAGCAATTTTTAAGTTTCACAAATTTTTAAATGCATGTCAATTTTTAGATTCCACCATTTTTTAAGGTGGTTGATTTACGAGATCTAAAACCCATGAAGTAATTTACAACTTGAAATTTGCATCTAGAGTTCTAGATTTCATAATGCAAAGAGAAAAATGGATTCTTGGCACTTTCAGGGGATTTTCTAAAAAACAAAGGGGGTCTCCCTTAGGATATAATGATATTTTTGTGACAAAAATATCAACATTTTTGGTGACCTCTATGGGATGATTACCTGCTAATTAGTTTCAATATGATAGCCTTATAGACATTGGGCATGGAGTCAATATTTGGATTTGACAAACTTTGACCTAGGGAACAACAAACTGAGATTTGCCTAAACATGAAAAAATAGGAAAAAATAGATAAACAAAATAGGGAAAAAACAACATAACCTAAGGAAACAAAAAACTACTAATGAGTTGACCTATGCATAAGCACTTATTAAAAGAACACAACTAACCCTATTATATACAAACTTTTAATTTTCAAAATGAATTACTTCCTCAAAAGCAAGCTTTGAGGTATATTCCATTGATTGGGATAGGTAGTTATGATCCATCAAGCTTGGAGAGCTAGACTAAATTGGCTCCTTTACACTAAGTAATAATATATGAAGCACTCCATATGGCATCAAATTTGGTGTGCTTTCCTAGTTTAGCCTTGTCCACATCCCATTTGAGAACCATATCTCCTTTCTTAAAGCTCCTTTCATATTCCTTTTTATTGAAATTCTTCTTCATTTGAGCCTAATTATCTTTCAAGACCTTCATTGATTGGTTCTAGATTTCTTCAATTTCCATGAGTTTGGCCAGTCTTGCTATCATTTCATCATTATCAATCAAATACAATTGGTGATTGAGATCTAGATACGGTATCTAAATTGATTGTGGGACTTGATCTTCTCTTCCATATAACAACATGACAGTGGAATTACCAATGGACAGTGTAGGACTGATCCTATTAGCATAGAGTGCTGATTTTAGTTTTATGTACTAAGTCCTTTAGTTATCTTCCATAGTTCTTTTGATAATTTTGATAGGTTTCTTGTTGGTTGACTTAGCCAAGTGATTACTCTAAGGGTAATAATTAGAATAAGTACTTATCTACACATTACTCTTGACAACCCATTCACTCTCCTGAGTGCCAACAAATGATTTTGCATTACGATAAATAATGGTGTAAGGCACGTCGAATCTTGACACTATACTATCCATGAAATCTAAAATAGATTCCTCAATAAAATCTTTTAGTGAAAATTATTTGGTCCATCATGTGAAATAATTTGTTGCCATGAGGACCCATTTATGGCCTACACTTGATGGTGGATTGATCATCCTATGAAATCTATTCCCCATTGACAAAATGGCTAATATGCTTGAATGGGCCTAAGATAAAAGGCTACTAAATCTTGCTTGTATATGAAGTAAGCACACTTTTCATATTTCCTTACCCATTGATGGGTATCCTTGAATAATTTGATCCAATAATAGCTTCCTCTCATTATCTTGATGGTCATGGTCCTTCTATAGAAATGTCCTCTTGATGGGCATCATGAAATTATTTGAGTACCTTAGGAACTTGATCATGCTTAATACATATTAACATAAATCCATTTATATCCTTTCTAAGTAGTACTCCATCAATAAGGAAATAAAGAATGGATTGGAGTCTATAATACCTTTTCTTAGACTACTGAAGATCATATGGGTACTCACCTATCTATAGGTAGTTGATCATGTCTTGGATTTAGTTGTTGAAAATAGGTGGATTAGCTAGCTGAGGTGCATATTGAGCATATACTACTTTAGGTGTTGATTCAATAGTTCTAATATCAAAAGCTAGTTATTCACACAAACCCTTTCCTCTTATCAGATTGGTAATTTTAATGTCTATGTCATACTTCATGACCTTAGTGATCCATCCTACTCTCTTTTCATTTATTTCTAGGCTAAGTAGAAACTCTTTAACACTTGGGTGATTTCCCATCAGATGAATCTTATTATTAGAGAGCATATGCCTAAATTTATTGAGAGCCTTATTTACCACATATACCTATTTCTCCACAAAACTATAATTTTCCTTGTATCCTTTAAAATATTGGTTGAAGAAATATATAGGCTATTCCAATTATTCATGATTATGTTGAGTGAGAATCGTTGATATGCATCCTTCCCCTCCAAATGTATAGAGAATGAAGTCTTTCTCATAGTTTGGGTTGACCAGGGTGGGAGCCTAAGAAATATCTTGCTTGATGTCTTGAAATCTATCTCTTCCATCCTATGTCTAGTTTAAAATTGTACCCTTGTTAAGCATGTCATTGAGGAGTTTTTAAATAGAGGAAAAGTTGGGATAAATCTTATCGCAAAATTATTCTTCTTAAGGAAACTATGTAATCCTTTCTTGTGGCTTGGTAGTGCTAATGTAGATATAGCTAACTCTTTTTGGGCCTATTATAAGACATTATTTTTAAAATTTATGACCCAATAGTTCCCATTTATGGACCATAAAAATTCACTTCTTTGGGTTTAAAATAAGCCCTAAATTCTCTACACCTTTCAAAAAGCATTCTAAGATAGTGCAGGTGCGCTTTGACATGCTTTGATAAGACCATGATATCATCTAGATATACTAGGATAATTTCATTTATTATACCTCTGAATGTCATATCCATGGATCTCAAAATTGTTATGCCAACATTATCCAAACCAAAAGACATCCTTTTGTATGTATACGTGACCCATTTTGTGGTGAAGATAGTTTTGTACTGGTCTGATTCTTGTACCAAGATTTAGTTATAGCCAGAATACTCATCTAAAAGAGAAAATCTTTCAGATCCTACTATTGTCTATAAAATTTTATCAATGGGTAGGAGAGGATCATGGTCCTTCAAATATGCTTTGTATATGTCCCTAAATTCTACACACAACCTATTTCACCATTTTCCTTTCTAATAGGGACCATATTAACAACCCAAGATGAGTGCTTTATGGGAAAAATTATATTAGCTTATATTAACTTAGAGATCTCATTTTTAATTATGGGTTATATTTTTGGATTAGTGGGCGTGTATTTTTGTCTGATAGGATTAATGTTTGGATCCAACTCTATTGTATGTTGGGCTAAACTAGGGTTGAACCCTCTTAGATCATGATAACTCAAAGAAAAGTTATAGTCAAATTCTTGTCACAATTCAATAAAATTTTGTTTCTCAGATTCATTACATACCTTTCCTAGCATCAAATTTTTGCCTTCCAAAATGACCATTGGTTCATAATCTTCTTCATTGATTGAAATGTTCTTCTTTTTACTTTTCAACTAGTCATCTGAATTGAATATGTTCTCCAATGTAACAAGACCCATAGGTAGCTTTTTAATCTTTAGCTGAGTGATTTGGTCACCATATTAATTTTGGAGCTTAGGTTGGTTCTTATTTAGGAATTTAACTTCTTATCTCAATAATTTTATAGTTTTTTGATCATTATCAAAGACTTGCCAATTAGTGACATTGTCAAGAATAAATGGTCTTACTATTAATTTTACATTCTAGCTATTTTATTTGTTTATTTCCTCATTAAAGTTATATTGGGATCCCATTGAAGCCATATGATCAACATATTTATTTTTTGATATTGGTACTACCTGAATATTCAGAGCAGTGAAATCCTCAAAAATGTTTGAAACCCTATGCTTATAAGATCTCAATAAATTTTTCTTATTCATGCTTCTAGATCTTATTTGGTGAATAATCAACTCACTATCACTAAATATCTACAAGGATTCTATCGCTCGCTCTTTGGCCAACTTCAGTCCTCAATTCAATACCTCATATTTAGCTACATTATTAATACAACTAAATTAAAGTCTGAAAGAATAGAAATAACTTTCTTTTTGAGGAGAGATCAAGACAACACTTTCACCCACTCCATTTCTTATTCTCAGACCATCAAAGAATAATTTCCATATGCCTTGAATATATTCAGTTGGTTTTAGGATATTGGGAATGATTGCATCATTCTCATGTATGCAATATGTAACTAACCTGGTTTCTTGTACATGGTCATAAGGATCAAACTATAAATTTGATCCCTATTCATATAAGATAATATATGGAATATCTTCTATGGTGGTTACATCTTCATGATTAGTTTCCTCCTCTTGATCTTGTAATATACAATTCATATCCACAGGGGGAGGAGTGTATGGTTCAATATGATCCTTAGCTATTGGCTCAGCCCTTATTATTACTCTTGTCCCATAGGTCATCATAAATAACATGTGAGACCAATATGTAGACAAATATCCTCCCATTTTCATGGTAAAATATCATGAAAGGCAAATGTCAAATAAGGGGGGAGATAAATAACTGAGATATATTGAGATATTGACAAACTCAAACAAGCATGGATAATGACATTTAAATATTTTATTATTCCTATTGTCTAAATAGCAATCCCATCTAACTGAACTGCTCCCTTATTCATAGGTGTATATTTTATTCCAAGAGCATCAACTATCTTTTTGGGCACAAAAAAGCTACTAGCCATTGAATCTACCATGCAATTATGAAGTAGATGATTCCCAACTATTAGTGATAGATAGAAAGGGGGGCTTACCAATTTTTCCTATCTTAGCTTCAGTTTGTGGCTAACATAGATTAATTGTAGTATTAAGACCCTTGGGTGGAGCCTTATCTATTATTTGTAAATTCTTGAAGGCTTATTGTAGAAAATCACTTTGTGCCAGTATAGATATATATCCCATATAGTGATATTCCAATGAGTCTTCTACATTTGCTTGATGATTCTTAAAGGGATACTACTAACCTTTGCCTATGTCTTTACTAGAGCCATATCTTCTTTCACAAGATTTGGAGTAGGTACTTTAACTTTGAGCTAGTTAATGTGTACAAAGGGTGACCTTTATACTATGTTTTTATTTGTAGGTTCCAGTACAACCTTGAAAGTTGAATATTGTTGAACCTTAGGAGGTAATCAATCTCGATTGATCTTTTTTTTTAACATGTATTGGATGCCACTAGACCTCCACCATTGAAAAATGACTCCTTTTGATTTACCCATAAAAGTCCTCCTCTTGTGAGTTTAGAAGAGTATCCTCTCCTTAAGCAAGTTCTTGTGTCATTTCTTGTTGGGAAGTGGACTCTTCTTATTGTCCCTATGTATTTTGTATGCCTTACACCATCAAAGATTGATTGATGATGCCATTGGGAAAAGTATTTTGATTATGTGGTTGGGATCAAGGATAACTCCACTCATAGTCTTAAACCAAATTATTTTGAATAGTTACAATGGCTTTGGAAGTATTTTGTGCAGGTAAGGCACATACATTTTCGGGTTTTGATTGTGTATTTTGACTTTGTAGCTACTGATTTCCTTGGTATGATATGGTTGCCTATTGGGTTGGTATGTTAGGTTAGCCTACTAGTAAGGCTTATAATTTTGAGATTTTTGCCTCTTCATTGTTACTAAATCATTGCCAAAACTCTTAAGTAGTGACTTGACCTCATATAGTTCATCCCTAAGAGTGGGGGTCAAATCTAGTGCCTTGCTTGTAGTGGGAATTATAGAAATTATGGGTAGTGTAGGAGCTATTTATAGAAATATATGCATTGGTGGTATTAGGGAATTTTTTTTTGGCTTAGATTAAACAATTCTCTATCCTTATTAGAATTTCAAAAGTGTCAGGGAGTGTGGTGCCACCCATAGACTACATCATAACAACTATATCACTATTTAGGCCTCTCAAGCAATATAGGAAAACATTATTTGTAGTTATCTTGACAAGTGCCAAAATCCTATTCAATGTCTTTTGTAAATGGAAATTAAAATTAGTCATGAGTTCATGAGGAGCTCATAAAAGAGCAGCTAGCTATTCAACCAAGGAAAGGTTGTCACTCTTATCTTTGAATTGAGCATATATCAATGTGCCTAAATCATTCCTAACTCAAATAGAGTTGGGATCAAGACCTCTATACCACTGTAAGGATTTACCCTTAAAAGAGGAGACTAGGAGCCTAATTACAACATTATCTTGTCATTTTGGACTTTACATAGGTTGGAAATATATTTTATGTGTCCCATAACAGTAGTGGAAGTTTTGCCAGTGAAATATGGAAACCTTTTTAAGGAAAAGGTTGGTATATCATCATATTGGGCCAATTAGACATTGTTGGTTCCATTGAAGGCTATGAAATTTCTTACCATTGTAAGAGGAATACAACTAATAAGAGTAGGTTTACTTGTAGGGGATGAAAATAATTTTTTGGATATATATTATAATGATGTACAACTTATTTCAATCTCTTTTTACGTGGCAATGATAATTCCAAAAAATTAGGTTTCTTACCTTTTGTAGTTGATCTCATTTGTCAGCATAGCATACGTAACCCTTGAAATCCTAAAACTGTAAACTGGTGGAGTCACAAGGTGCGTTTAAAATTCATCTAAATCTTTTTCAAATTTGGTTGAGAATAACATGAATTTATTTATACTTTTCATGTCCAATCGGGCATCTCAGAAACTGTTATCACATAGTTTTTTCACTCTTTCTTTGATGTAGAATGGCTTGTTGTGCAATACCTAATGATACAATGGGAAAAAGTCCAAGCCATGGGACTTTGGAAAATTTGAGGTTAACCTCCAAGTAAGGCCAATTTCCTTTCACTAAATATGATGCTTTACTGACAATATATCATTTCTATACAAATTTTGCTCTTTTTAGTGTTCTTTTTCCTAAACTAAATTTTAACTGGGAAAAGAGTAAAGAATGAAACTTTGTGAAACTTAAATGGTGATCTCACCAAATATTTTATGGGGTCTTAATGCTTTCTTGATAAACACAATAGGATAGGAAATTTGAAATTTGTTTAAGCACAAACTCATGCAAATGAGAAATCAAAGGCAATATTTTCTATTTTCGTAAAAGGGACAAAATTTACTTATTTTCATTAAAAAATATTTCACAAGGGTAAAATACCATAAAATAATTTCTTGTGACTAAAAATAATAACTTTCATATCCATTAATACTCAAATAACTCAGCATACAAAAAGATCTCTCATACAAGAAAGGTAATTCTTCAATTTATTTCTATTCTCAAGGTTATAACTTGTAGACAATACATTCAAAATGCAAAAAAAAATCCTCTAATATAAAAAATATAGATTGGGCCATGGGGTCTTTCGATATTTATACAAAAATATCTCATAGATTAGATGCAATTGTCAAAACTTGAACGGCCAGTAAGAGAAACCATGTAAATCTAAAAATCCATCCAAAAAGAGGTGAGGTCTTCTATTTCTAGTGTCTCTCACTTGTAGAATGGTTTGGAAAATAACATGTAAGAGCTAACATGATCCTTTTCTTGAAATGGTGTGGATGGAACTGGAATATCTTCATGCAATTCCCCTTCTTCTTCATGTAGCTAGAAATAGATCCTCATGCAAAATGGGCAACACCCAAGATAGAACTTGATTTTCAAAATGATAACTTGGAAGTTACTTTTTCAAAACCCTAACTTGAAAAACACAAGTGAGACTTTTACAAATATTTTAATCAATCACTTTGTCAAAATGGAACTTGTAATTTGTAATTCATGCTCTTACACTTTTTAGCAATTTATTACTTGGTAATATATAAAGTGTAATTTACAATTGATTTTTACAACTTTCACATTATCAAAAATATAAAGTGTAAAATATATGGTTTTGTTTATCAAAAATAGTTATAAAAGATAGTTATTCCTTCACAATTAAAACTTACAATGTTTTGCAAATATGATACACAACATATGAAAATATTTCAATAGAAAGATAAATTAGTATCCATAATTTCTTCAGCCTTCTTATCTTTTTTAGCCTACAGTTTTTAAACATATGCATCAAAGGCCTTGAAAACTTCTTGTATTATATCTTCATCTAGTCCACATGAGTTAAGGTGAGAGACTACACAATCTAGTTGAATATCAAACAATTATCTTTTGAAGGTGTTGATTCCTTGTATTTCCATCCTTATTTTATTTATTGCATTTTCATACCTAATAAACATGTGGATAGAACTCAGGGTGAAGACTATATCCTTTGCAAATTCTTTCTCAACTACCTCTTTGAATTCATTTTGGACCTCCTCTACTTGTAAGATATTCTCTACATCATCTATTGGTCGGTATGACATCATATTAATCATTCCCTCAGTTTCATACAACATTTCAATAGATTTATCATGTGCTACTTTGGCTTGGTGAGTAGATTTTGTAAGTATCCTTATTCAAAATTGAGTTGATTTGTATAACTCCTCATGATTAACATAATTCTTTAGTATATTTTCAGTAATAATAATATATGCATCACTTAAACCTATAGATGTCAATTTTATATAATATAAATTCAAATTTTGATCCTCTCTTTCATATTTATTAACTTGTTCTTTCAGTATATTCTCCTCTTTGATTATTTCATATTGGTCCATTATCATCTCAATAACCTTATTTCCCTTAGAAATGAGTTCCCCTAAACACTCCTTCATATCCCTTCCCATATGATCTATATATTGAACCAAATGAATGAAATCTTGATCTAAAAACTAATTGACTGCTTGCACTAACTATGGTTGTTACGATGATTCACTGGGCTTTATGAACTGGTTCAATGCAACTATAAGTTAGTCCACTTTTCTCTTTAATTTATCCTTGGTGCATTTATCATGATCAATACTTTCAAATAGAGAGTTGATGCCATTTTGAACATCATGTTTTAACCCCTCTCTCAATGGCCATCCAAGGTGGATCTTAGAAATCTAACAATCTCCCACCATAAGATCTTTCTTTTATTTGTTTGGTAGGGGTATCACAATTTCAACATACCTCTCACCTTTCTCATCATTGAATATCCTAGAAAGGGTCCTGCAAGTAGGTTTGGAATTTTTCTTGACCTTTGATAGTCAAAATTCCATTGTGTTAGGTTCAATCATTTGTTTTATAATTTTTCCCACTAATTTTGATATCCAAATAGGGGTAGCATCTAGTTGCTTAGACACTATCACCAAAGAATCAATAGTTGTTATTGCTACATTAGTAGATACAATGACCATTGTAAACCCCTATGTATATGTTTCTATTGATTGATCAAGAGCTTCCTATGAAATTTCAATCCCATCAATTGATTGTATATACATATATATATATATATATATATATATATATACACACACACATCAAGGACTCGAGTCTCTCCAATCTCAACTAAAGGTAATGTGGAAATAGTGGAAGTGGAAGAGGTGGAGATAGATGAAACATCTGAGTCTATTGTAGGTATGGAAAATGGTATAGTCATGGGATTGTGAATTTGGGAATAGGTGGGAGAGTGGAAGCCAAATAATTAAATAAATCAATGAGATGTGTGGGACCACTCAGGGTTGGTGACATAAGGAAAGTGAGTGGTGATGAAATTGAAAAAAATACTAACTCAAGAATTGGGGTGGCCTATGGGATTGAAGTCAGGATGAATGAATTTGTGGCTTTATACTAATTAGTGGTGTTGGGAATTAATGATGATGAAATGGAAAGAATTATAAATGGAATGAAAATAGGCAGTGGAATGAAAGGGGAAGGTGAAATTGGAGTAAGAGAAAGTGGAGTTGAAACTTAAAAATCCACTAATAGGGAACCTTGAGCATCTACTTGACTCTATTACATTTTTCTTATTATGGTAGGTAATGCAGTTAGAATGGTAGGTGAAGTGGAAAATATAGATGTAGGGGGAATGGAGATAAGAGGTGGATTGGAAACTAGAGGTGAAATGGAAACTTGAGATGTTGAAGGAGTAGAGATAGGAGGTAGAGGTACTGAAACCTATGGAACAATGAAGGTAGGAGGAGGGAAAATAATGGAAATGGGGATTGTCACTATTATAAATATGGGGATTGTAGTTGTGGAAGCTTCTACCACTACTATGTCTTCAGATGAAAGGTCAATTGGTTATTTTTTAACTACCTTATCTTTTCTTGATTCCCCCTTTTTATCCTTAGTCTTCTTCTTCTTCTTCTTCTTTTCTAGCTCCTTTGATGTTCCACCTAGACCCTCCTCTGATGGAGTAATCCCCTCTACCTTAAGATTTAAAATCTTCTCTTTAAACCCTATTGTTTCTATTATTACCTGAACTCCCTTGTTCCTTAACCAATTGATTGTTATGTTAATCACACCCATTGTTCTATTTAATAGAGAAAATGATTCAAGAGTTGACCACCTTACTAGTGGTAAGGGTTGTGCGATGATTTATGTATAATAAACTAGGTCCACAGTAGACTCATCATCCACCAAGTCATCAAGGACTAGTGCCAAATCATAATCCTTGATCTATTGTAGGGTTATTTTATATTAATCCATCATTTAGACCCTCTCCTCATCATCATAGTCCTCTTAATAATCTTCACAATATAGGAGATAAGCATATGTTTTAAGTGCCAATATGTTGGCAATCTTCACATAGACATAAAAAAATTACCTTGACTCAAAGTTCTTTAAATTCATTTGGCAAATTTTAGTTTCAACACATTTGGCCTTGATGATGGAGGGACGTGTATATCTATCGATATAAATTTTGAAATATATCTCTGCTTTGTGCTTGATAGAAAGGATCTTGTGAGTCTCTACGAGTTGACTGACTAGCTCCATCAGTGACCATTTATCACTAACATATCAAGGAAGTGTATTGGGGTAGCCAATGAATCCAATTACCCTGATGTAGGAAAAGGTGGGGAACTAAATGGAATAGGAGCCCCATTTGCTGATTTCTTCCCCTCCTATTAGTGAGAACCTTGTCCTCCCAAGTTATTTATCAAACTTGATAATGATACAATAGATGAAAGCATTATTTACTCTTCTAAAATTATATCTACTAGCCTCCAATATGAGATCAGGATAGTAGTTATATACTCTATTCATTTCTCCAAGAACTGTGTTGAGGCCTGGGAAAGATCTTCCTTTGGCAAAAATGTAGACAAGGAAAGAAGTCATAAAAACTTGCCAATTGTTTGAACCTCAAACAATTGCTTATGGAGGGAATCAAATATTAATTGAGCCTAGTGAATGTATTGGATATTTTTTTAGATGACCTATATGTATTGGTAAATCCATTATTGGAAGCTCTTAACATTAGGACTGCTAGTGACTCTATGTAATAATATACTAATATCTCCCAACTCATTAATGAAATTAGGCCTATACATGGTCTTTGGTATTCATGTGGAAGAAGCCTTGGGGGACTTGATCCATTGTCTATTGATCATCTTCTGACACCCATCTCTTTTTTCTTCAAATTATTGTGTGGTTGTCTATGGAGTTATATCAAGATAACTCTAGAATTTTGGGATTGTGAACACTGAATCATTGTAGTCAGGATCTAGATTCAAAATCCTCTCTCCTCATTCACTTAAGACTTATCTTCTATCAAGATCATAGTGTTGGGATATTGTGAGCACTAACTCATGACTTTTGATATATAATAGAAAGGCTATAGCTTGTGGTAATCCAGAGTCATAAATACTCTATATCCAATCATTCTTAAACTCTGCACCTATTTTAGTTTAAAAGTCTCATATGTCAATGTGGCCTAAATTAGTGTCTATTATCTCTATTTTGTTAGAATCTAAACTTTGATTCATTCTAGGGGCTTTGGATTTGAGTTTCATTTCCTTTAGAGGCATGGAGTTTGAATTTATTCCTTGTAAGAAACCAACTATGAAATTTGGCAGAGTTTGTAGGTGTTTAAAGCAGTTATAATCTCTAACGAAGATGGGAGGTATCCTAAGAAGGTAAAATTTCCAGTGGAACTAGATGGTGCTTGAAGCAGGTAATAATTTTAGGAGTTAGAAGGTGTTCCAGGAAGGTTATATCTCCATCAAGAAGGGAATTTGTCTTAAGCAATGTGTATTCCTATGGGGATGGGATGTTTTTGAAATAGGCCCACTTTCCATGAAGGATTGGAATCTTACAGGGATCCAAGGTGATTTAGATAATGGTAAAACACATAGGGATCTAAGATGATTGAGGCAAGTCCAATGTCTACAAAGACCTTGGAGGTATCTATAGGGAATATTCACTAGTTTGAAAAAGGGATATGCTTAGGAATATTCTCTTGGCTCGATGAAAATGCCTTAGATTAGAATGTGAATCCTTGTGGGGAAAACTAGGTTTTAGTGATGAAATTCTTAGAAAAAACCCTAGAAAAATCAAAATTTCACCTAAATACAAATGGAAAAACACATGAGCTCAAAGACAATAATTTTTTAACAATGTATAAAAAATAAAAAAACCCTAAAGTGATGCTGTAATAAACAATGGTAACCCTATAAAAAAACACCTTAAAGCATTTCATGAAATGGAAATAATTTTCTTCAAACTAGAGGAAAGTTTGCAAAAAATATAAGGAGAGTACCATGGATAGGAACAAATGACATATATTTGAGTTTCATAATCATGGATTTGATATAAAAGTACTTGATTACATGTGGCTTGATGATTTCTTGCATGGCAAAGGTATTAAGAGATCTAAAAACATGCTTAGCAATTTAACAATGAATTAAGAAATCCCTAATTCATAGGTTTAAATATAAAATCTTGGAAGTTAATGATCTTTAATTGTGGTATAACCTTAGGGTGAAAAAGGTAGGTCCAAAGTCTACCATGGTTGAATGGCTTGATTCACAGGAGGTAGAAACCATTGAGTAATTTGTAAGTTTGAAAACTTGTAAATTGCTCACAAGGCTTCAAATCCCATGGTTTGAATGGTTGGAAAAAATAAGAACTCACCAAGTAATTTTTAAGTTTGTAATCTTGTAAATTTATTACAGGGTTCTAGATCCCATGGTGTAGATGTTTGGTAGAAGGCATAACCCCAGATGTAATTTGTACGTTATAAATTATGCTTTAGGTTTTGGATTCTATGAGAAGGGGGTATTTTATTTCACGTGATCTAGAGCCTGCCATGCATTTTTCAAGTTTCACAACTTACAAAATGCATACTGAGTTCTAGATTCTACCATTTTTGAAGGTGGTTGCTTTGTGAGATTCAAAACCCATAAAGCAATTTACAACTTGCAATTTGCTTACAAAGTTTAAAATTCTACAATGAAAAGGGGAAAAATGGATCCTTGGCACTTTCATGGGATTTTATAAAAAAAAGGGGGTCTCCCTTAGGATATAATGATACCTTTTTGGAAAAAATATCAATAAGTCTCATCTAGGAGCTTCTGAGATGCAACCTTGATGAGAAAATCTCTATAATCCCTTAAAATACATCTACCTCCATAAGCACTCTGATCACCTCTAGAGGCAACATCAAGATTTAGTTTAAATCACCTTGGAGGAGGAGGAAGCCAAATTTCATGGTCTTTTTTATTTACTTTAACTAAGGATACTATTGACCCATTAATGGGTGGAGAGATAAAATATTATTATTATTCTATATATTAATCTTAATATTATTATATAAATTAATAACATATATATTAATATGTATATTATTTTTTATTAAGGTTAAAGGAGATATTTTTTAAGATAGGGTCCCCAAACCCTAAGATAAGCACCAATAAAAAGAAGTGAAAGGACCAACAAAGTCCTCAAATGAGATAGAAATAAACATAACCAAGAGAAACAATAAAATTCCCAAATACATATCAAAAATAGCCAAAAAAAGTCAAGAGTAGAAAATAGTTAAAAAAGACCCTAAAACCTACTTCATGTCCAAACTACCTAAAAATTATTCCCAACAACTCTTCATTATTTTGAGGCTTGAATCAATTTGAAGGAGAATATTTTATTTATCAAAATCTTTGTTATAATTGCTACATTAAACTTGTATACCTTTACCTTTAGTCAACATACTAGTGTCAAACAGGTCTCCCAAATGAGATCTCAGGGTTTCCACATTTTATATCCTCTTGTACATAGATGCCTTGCTATAATTCACAATAAATCTTTTTTTATTATAAATTTTTCATTATAATTTTCAAGAATACTAAGCCTCTCTTGAAGACCTTGATTTTGATAATTAAGATCCTTTTCGGGGTTGTTTTGTGCCAATCTTTCATTCCCCTACTATAATTTTTTGACTTTCCTTTTAAGATTAGTCATTTCCCTCATGAACCATTGTTTAATGGAATTCTTTAAGTCATGTTCCTCTTCCAACTTATCATTTCCTTTTTTCCATTTCAAAGAGACAACCAAAGTGTTGAAATATTCATTCAAATCTTAGGGATGCTTACCTTAAGAGTCCTTGACTTTCTCCTTGGGATATTCCCTTACCTTCCTCTTCCCTGAATCTATTTTATTAGATGGGGTAATCATGTTCACCCTTTCTACTTCTTCTTTTTTGATGACATCCTCTTTTCCAATTGTCTCTTCCTCAACCAAGATAGAATCCCCTACAGTATTCCCTATTTTACCATTTCTACCTAGATTCTTATTAGACAAAGATGGATCCATGGACCCACTTCTAAAATTAGTTTTAATACTACTTTATTGAATTTTAGTAGTATTCTTAATAATAGTGACATATTTATCCTTGGATGAGACATCACCAAAATATTTAATCCATATTTTATTTACTTTTTTGATGTCCACATGTTTTCCATCATCTTTTTAATTATAGGAATTAGGAATTTCAAGAGTGATATGGTTCATCTTATTGAATTACTTACGAATGAGAAAGATAATCCCTTCATGTCTGGGAGCCGATTATTTGTCCTTTTTGTATTTCACAATGGAGGAA
This sequence comes from Torreya grandis, assembly GCA_037957365.1. NCBI lineage: Eukaryota > Viridiplantae > Streptophyta > Pinopsida > Cupressales > Taxaceae > Torreya > Torreya grandis. Next base: position 1,252,358 of record JARHVA010004364.1, on the reverse strand, counting down.
TCTAAAGAAAAAAGATTATAGAAAGGAAGAATCATGGGAATTACATTCCTAAAGCAATTTAAAAATACAAAAAGATACCAATGAACCATGTTGAATCTACTTTCAAGGGTAATGTATTGCATCAAGTGCAATTTTACTAAAACCATTTCTTAAATGTAAACCTAAACCTAACTAGTATCATGAAGATGAGTTTTGTGATTTCCATCATGTAATTGGCCATGCCATTTATTGATTTATATAACTAAGGCATCTCATTCAATACCTGATTGAGAGTGAAGAGATTAAAGTAAAATAAGAATCATAAAACAGTAATTAGTATATGGGCATTTATAAATACACATTTCCCAAGCACAACTAACAACAATAATGGAATAATCCAAACTAAGGACAAGGTTAATGCTAGCAAGGACAAGGTCAAAAACATAATAAAAATCATCATAATTGGGATCATGATACCTAATCCAATAAATTGGGTTAAAACACTATGCCATATGATTATCATCACACCATGGAGTATAATTCTAGTATTCACATCACCACCATTACAATAAAATCTCATGTACCATCTGAATCTTATCAAATCATTGGTCTCTCTATTTTAGGGTCATCACCCTCTTCCTCATGTAAGGTTGCACCAAATTCAATCACTTATATTATGCTTTGGTTTCTTTAGGTTATTATTCCTTGATAGCCAAACAATTCTTCTAATTATGTTAACTCCCTATTGACTCCAAATTGTGAAATCTTAATGAGATGCTCATGATTTACCCTTCAAGGGCCTTTTACTTCTTTCAATACTAAGTAAAATTTGAAATCTATTCCTTTAAATCATAAATCAAATCCTATACTAGCTAAGGCCAAACCTTCTTACCCTATTATTGAGAAACCATATAGTATTCATGAATAATTAAGCATAACATTTGTGAAAATTTATATTCTATATCTCTTGCATATGTTAGAAGTTAATAAGACCATAGTAACTGACTTCTTCCAATAGTCCACTATTCCCAAGGACATTAACCCTAGCCAATTCCAAAGACTCATGGGACATCTATCTCTAAGCTAACAACTTACCTTTGATCAATGAGATATGTCTTCCCTTGGTCTTAGCCATAATAATCCAGTGTATATCGAGGTCATTATAACACATCACAAATTCAAGTAGGTTATTATAAATAATGGTTTGGGGTTGAATATAGTGTCGCTATAATTGATACAATGGTTGAGATATATAACTAAAGACATGTAACTTGAAACAATAATAATTAAAACATATAACAATGTTGAAATAAAATCTTTGGTGACCATTTGTTTCCCAATAATTGTTAGGCCTGTAACCCATGATACCTTATGCCATGCCAAAGACATAGAATTATCTTATAATTTACTTTGTGGTTGTGCTTGGATCTATGAAGTACAAGTTGTCCCTTCTACCTTACATCAATGACTCAAGATCCCCCATTCTTGAATTGAGGTCATTTTTTATGTTGGTCTATAGCCATACCAATATTGTAAGCACCTAGAGGTCAAATAAAAGAACTATAATTATTGCCCTAGTTCTCAATTTATAACTAAGAATAAAAAATCCATAGTTTATGAACCACCTGAATCTAATTATATTAACCCTAGTGATCTTACTTCCACTTTGGGTGATCCATTTCCTACAGCCATTGCAAACCAGTTTAATGTTAAGGACACTGACATTTCCACCTACCATTTGAAAGATTATTTTAATATAGGAAGTTTCCCAAATATCCCAAGTCTTATGGAAGACCTAAACCTTTTGAAATCCCAAAAAGGACCAACATGATTTAGTAGGAAAAACACAACTCAACAGAGGTAACCAATGTTATCTGTACCAAGTAATTCACAAAATCAAGATCAAGAGGCCACTACTAAAGGAGATTAGTTGTATAATTATTACCTCATTAATTAATGTAAAAATCCCAATTACCCTATCACTAATTGAATTATAAATATTTTGGACTATGCAGGTAAAAGCCTAGGGCCATGGTAGCAAGGTATTCTTGAACCTCTATCTATTAGAAAACCCACTAAGAACCACTACCTCATATTTATACAACCTGGGGGTAACCTCATGTATTTTGAAATTTATTATTCTTTCTTGGCTTATGAATAAACCCCCAATAGTGACACAATATACCATTATAGCACATATGATGATATAAATGATATTGACATGTTTGATTCCAATTCTATTATGACCATCACAACTCATTAGCCACTTACCCTTTGTCATCCTCAATTTATTGATTGGGACCAGTAAATTTTTATTATACCTATAGATAAGTTTAAGATTGAGGAATATATTATAGAGTATATGATCCTTAGGCATGGATTTCCATTTGGTGATCACAAATAAGGTTTCAACTTCTCATTAGACCATGTCACCTACTCTTAAGAGCAAGTAAACTTTCCTGGTGATATAATAGAAAAAACATTGATATCTTTGGGTGAAAACCTATTTAAGGCACTCGTTGGTTAGGAAAATAGTAAATATATAGATAAGCTCTTGAGTGAAAACCTATTTTAGGCACTCCTAGATGGGAAATTTTCTCACCTCCATAGGAAGCATAGTTTTCACCAAGTCCAAGCTTTAAAACTAGTTCTTATATTAATTCTAAATAACATAAAGTCTTTGTACATCTTGCTCTCAACTTTCCTGACAAATTTTTCAATTGTCCATTACCAGAATAGGCAAAACTCATATTCCTCTTACTATATGGATGACTCTTGGGACTCGTAGCTAATGGTTGAAAAACATGATCAGTATCAAACATTGCCTACTATTATAGAAGATGACTCCACACTCCTTATAGAGAATACAAATAAAGTAAAACTTAGAACCTTTGAAGATCCTAATAAGGTGCATCCTTCACTAATTAAGAGCATGATTATATTTTTACTATTCTGAGGGATTTTATTTATATATTCACATGGGGTTACTTAGACATGATAGGCAATGAACCTACCTTGGTTGTGCATCAACTTGTAGTATATCCAAATGCTAATTTGATTAAGAAGAAATTGCAGAAAGTGCACCTGCACATTTCCATATTAGTGAAAAAGGACCTAGATAAATTATTGGGAGCTGGCTTCATAATAACACTAGACTACTCTAAATGGATATAAAATATTGTCCCAGTTATAAAGAAGCCACATGGCATACACTTGTGTACTAATTTTAGAGACATCAACAATTCATGTCCTAAGGATGATTTTCCTCTACCAAACATCAACATGATTTTAGATTCAAATGAAAGGTATGAGATTTTATCCCTCATGGATGGATTCTCCATGTACAACCAGATCGAGATAACTCTAGAAAACCAACACAAGATAACATTCACCACACTATGGGGAACATTCTATTACCAAGTAATGACTTTTGGCTTGAAGAATGTTGGTGCCACTTTTTAACATGTCATGATTGTAATATTTCATATATTTGAGGATTATGTTGATGACATATTATAAAAATAAGGAACACATGCCAAACATCTTGATGGTCTACGAAGAATATTTGAGAGTCTTCATGAATACAAGGTTGATCTCAATCCTAAGAAGTGCATCTTTGTCATTACTTCATGAAAAATGATAGGATTTATTTTATAATAGAGATAGATTGAATTGAATACTGCTAAGGTCAAGTCCACCATGTAAATTCCTCCACCTTCCAATCTGAAACAACTCTGTAGCCTATAGGGCATGATCCAATCTATTCATAGGTTCATATCACAAGTAGTATATAAGTGCCATCTTTTTATGCACCTCCTGAATAAAATTGAATGTCATCAAGAATTTTCAAAAACAAAGACATACCTAGAAAACTCATCAATATTAAGATCACCAACACTTGGCAACCCATTACTTCTTTATATATCAAAAATATAACATGCACTAGGGGCACTCTTGGCCCATCATGATGAATAAGCTAAATAACATGTAGTCTAATATATGAGCTAGACACTCATAAAATATGAGGATAATTAGTCACCTATTGAGAAATATTATTTGGAAATGGTGTTTAGTTCCCAAAAATTATAGTACTACATGTTGAATAATAAGACTATTATCATTACTAAGGTGGACACTCTAAAGTACTTATTATCTAAAGAAAATCTTACATGCCACATGGATAAATGGGTTATGCTATTAAGTGAATATGATGTTGAGTACTAGAATCAGAAAGCTATTAAGGGGCAAGTCATTGTAGATCAACTTGTTGAAGCAATTATCATAAACACTACAACAATTACATCTAATTCTCTAGAGGACTCTATCATATGGTAGAGGAAGTGGCTCATGAATCTGAACACTATAAATTATATTTTTATGGCTCATTCACATCTCATGGATATAGAGTGGAAATTTTATTGGCTACAACATAAAGGGACCTCATATCCAAGGCATTTCATATCAGATTCAAATACACCAATAACATGGCCGAAAATTAAGACCTTATTATATGAATTCATCTTGTAATGCAATGAGATATACAATAGTTAATGGTTTATGGGGACTCTCAGTTAGACATTAATTAGACTACAAACTAGTATCAGACTAGGGATGAAAATATTTTACCATATAATCATATTATTGACAATCTCAAGCCACATTTTAGGTCACTACAATTTACATAGGTACCATGGGTCAATAACTGATCAACTAATGCAATGGCAACAATTAGGTTCATGGTACAAGTCACCAACAATGTTAAAGAGTACCAATTTATGATTGAGAACTTTCTACAACTTGCTCATATATTACCAGATTTAGATGGGGTATATATTATTGATGGTTCCAATTTCCCAACTAAACTTCCTTAGGATCAATATATTTATAATTATTTCTATGACCAATTTCTTCTTCCTAACCTTTCAAAAAATCACCAAAAATGTTTCCTTCATTGAATAGCTCATTATACCACCCTTATAAATACTCTTTATCATAGGGGCTATGATGGAACACTTATTCCTTTTTTATCTCTAGGAGAATCCACATTAGTACTTAAAGAGGTCCACAAAGGAATGTGTGGTGCCCACAATAATGGTGTATTCCTTGCCAAGAAACTCCTAATAACAAGATACTACTGACCCAAGATGGAGACAGATGCTTGAAAACACATCAAGAATTGTGTTTCCTACCAATATCAGGGTAATATGATACACAGACCTTCATTACTGCTACAACCGATTACTACACCATGACCATTTTCTATGTGGGGTCTTGATCTCTTTGGGAAAATAATCCCAACATCCTCTAATGATCATAAGCACATTCTTACTTCTACATAGTATTTTACTAAGTGGATTGAGGCCATTCATATTACTTATGTAATTGAGAATCAAATCATAAGTCTATCCATTACCATATCATCTGTCATTATGATAGCCCAACCCAAATCATATCCGATAATGGTAGTTCATTTGTGAATAAATATGTTAAATCCCTCTATACCCAATTTAAAATCAAACACAAAAAATCCACACCATATAACCCTCAAGGCAATAGTCAAATCGAGGCATCTAAAAAAATCATTGTCACAATCTTTAAGATGATTTTCAATGAACTTGAAAATATTTCTCACCCTCTAGGCCTACTATACTAGTCATTGTACCCCAATAGGAGCCAACCCATATTCCTTGATTTTTGGCACATAGTCCATTTTCATGGTTGGGATTGAGCTACCCTTATTATGGGTATCTTTGCAACACATTATTGATGACGAAGAATATAGAATTTCCAAGTTGCAAGATCTATAACTTCTTGATGGCAAGGATTTAGTTCCCTTATAAAATTTAAAAGCATATCAAAATAGGTTGCAATGCACCTATAATAAATTCATTCTCCCTCAAGTGTCTAAAGTTACTGAATTAATCATTAAAGAAAATTAAAAGAGTAATAATTTTGAACACAAGAAGAATGGTAAGTTTTAACCCTATTGGATAGGCTCATACGTAATTATAACAAAATATGGTTTTGGGGCATACAGATTGGCTACTCCAGAAGGTAAAGAGTTCCCAGAACCAATGAACATTGTAAATCTCAAGAATTTATATGCTTGAAAAACTTTTGTACCATTTTTTATAAAAACCCTTACTTGGGTCACCCTATGCCAAAATTGCTTATTCTTCCATCATACTTATAACCTGTACCATTGTATATTGGATTGTCGTAACCTAGATCATTGTATCCTATACCATTGTAACCTAGACCATTATATCCTATATCTTTATAACCTAGATCATTATAACTTAGACTATTATAACCTAAATCATTGTGTCCTAGACCACTGTAACCTTGACCATTGTAACCTTGACTATTTTACCCTAGGCCATTGCAACATTTTGACTATACCTAGACCGATATTACTTTCACTTGAATTATTCTCATTTTGTGCCCCTCACCAATTATTATACTAACTATGATTCACCAGCATTTTGTACACATTCAAGGACCATTTTATGAGGTAATTTTTCTTTATTAATATCTACAAATTATTTTTTAGACAAGTGTATTAGGATATGTCAAGCACATGGTTTTTACCTACTGGATGGTTCCTTAGGACTTGTTTTACATTGTGTATTATTCTATTCTCATTTTTATGCTACTTGGTATTTATCATTGCCTTAATATAGTCCTAAATTAACCCTCATAAGCACCAATTATAGTTCATTTAGCTGTTATTTAAACTCTTACCTATGAAAGTACATCTCCTTAGCTAAGTTGTTACATCCTAATTCTTTGCTAAGTAAACTATTTGATTATCCTTAGATATTTATAGTTGACACATTTGATTTGGATAATTTTGACTAACCTTTGAGATATATGTAATTATGGGATAATAGGATATTGCTTAGGTTACATGTTTGCATTGGTATGAGTTAACTGTAGTGTATGTATTAACATTACAAACATGTTGATTTATTAATTTAGCTATATTTTATGATGTATGTATATCATGATGAAATGATGTAAGTACTTTATTATTATGAGGTTGACATAGAATAACTTATCTCTCAGAGCGTGATGAAGGGAGAGAATCATTCGAGAGGGTGATGTAGATCAAGATGTCAGAGGGTGATAGAGAAATCAGCCATAACCCTACACACACCACATTAGTTAGCACATGTTAGAATTCATAATAAATGGTTTCGACAGTGTGTTTATTTTTCTTGCATTAAATAGTTTTCATGATTTTCTAGTATAGTTTAAATGGTTTAATGGAACTCAATTTTGTGTGATTAGCATGTTTGATCATTAAATGTCAGTAAAAAGTATGAATTGCATACTTAAATTAAATTTAGATTATTAATTTATGAAATTATCATTACATTTATGTGGCATTAGGAGGATCTTAATTAAATTAGTGAAATTATGATTTTTTTATAATTAATGGAAAAATAAATAAAAACATAGAAATTTCCTATTAAGGAAAAAAGGGAAAAAATGAAAAAGAAAATAAAAAGCAATGAAAAAGTAAATAAAATGGAATGGTCTAAATTTAAACAAAACTAAAACTAAATAAATACATAAAATATTAACAAAAACAAAGACAAATAAAATAAAATAAAAATATTTTAAATAAAATGACTACGCCCTTTACCATTTTATATAGAAAATGAAAGAAGAGATAAAAAGAAATATATAGAAGAGGAGGTGGAAAAAGGGTGTAGCACATAGAGGAAACAAAAGGAGTGGATTTTAGAAGATATTGGAGAGGAAGAGAGGCTACGAAATAGAAATATCATCAGCATAATTTACCATGTAGGTAATGCATTCAATTATAGTGTATGTTCATGTGAAAATTATGGGTTGAAAAATGTCCATAAAACATATGTATTATTTAAGAGGTTTGGGTTGCACATTCATTTGAGGATTATAAACCCATTATGGTCACTTATGGAACATAGAGACTACCTATTAAACCATAATCCATTCAACAACCTGAGTGTATGGCATATCACATAGTAGAATAATTAGTTTATTGTATATGATTTTAATAGTAATAAGATTAGGGTAATTTGTATACACACATATATCCTTATTTCAATATATATACTATAAGTCACTTATGTCACAGTTACATGAAAATGATATACCATATATACTAATACTTTCAGTGCTATAGTTTACTATACCTGAATTAATATGCCATACCATGAATATATATATCATGAGGAGGTATTTAGGATTATTAATATGCTACCTAAGTGTGGTAATCTTAAACATTACATTTTATAGTTTGGTGATTTGATATCCTAAGAATATAAAATATAAAAAGCCTCTAACAAACTACTAAATTATAAACACTATTGTAGAAAGTAATGACTGCAATAGCAATTTATGCATACTATAGTGATCTGATATAGTTGATATAGTTTTAAGGAGAATCATAAGAGGAATAATATTTAATGTTATTTATGAGACTATGCATGAAAATAGTATTATAAATAGATTGGTATTAGTAAACATATCCTAAATGATTTTATAAATTGTTTGGCTAGATGAAAGTCAAATCATAGTGTCTTATTTAAGAATAATGACTTAAGTACGGAGACTTATATGTAATTCTATCAAACGGGTGACGTAGGTGATAGGTAGTAGGGTGTTTTGCATATATGACTCATCTTTCTGTGTATTAACAGATTTATGAATTGATACCCTTTAATCATTTCATTATAACCATAGTGTTAGAGTAGAATGATTATGTGTGGCAATCTCAATAATATATTATTTTGATCTTAGTTAAATTTTTTGTAAAGCATTTTACCTTGAGCTGCAAAGCTTTTTGTTTCGTATGGAAGAATAACTTGAAATATTATTCCTCACCCATTAATATGTTTTATATATTTATTATAGTAATGACTATATCATAGATGATTGATATTATCATGTTTAGGAGAATATAGAGACTCTTGGTTATATAAATATAAAGCCTATAAAATTACATCTGGATGTGTACTAATATAAATACACTTATACAAAAATATATATTTAAATATGAATAAGAGGGCATGTAAGAGATTGATGGAAATAGACCTTACAATAAGACGTAGGGTGATAAACTTAGCCAGCTAAAAGAAAATATAGATATTAAGGAGTTATAAAAAAAAATGATTTGAGAAGGAAATTATTTAACTTCAAGCTTGAGTTACAAGGTTGTTTATTAATATTCCAATACTGAAACTAATATTAGATTTATTTTAAGCAATGGGTTGTTGAAAAACTTATATGAAATATTAAGGACTGTAGTTATAATATGCCAAAATTCTAAAAATAGTATTTAATAAGGCATATGGAGTATAAATAACTCAATGTAGTCTTTCATTATCTTTTGGTAACTTATGATATGCTCAAGATCAATTATTATATGTAGCCTATAAACAAAAATGTAGTGTGTATATAACACTTAATAAGCTACGTACTTCTTAATTATTAATTTTATGCTTAAAAAGAACATATGTATACTTATGCCTATTAGCTTATACTTGAATGTAGGGGTGTGTTCTTCTAACTATAGTTCCATGGGTGGTTATAAAATTTATTATATAATTATGTATAAAGAGATATATGAATTGCTTGTATACAATCCCTAAGAATATAACAAATGCTAAAATGTAGTACTCTTTATTTCATGTGAACTGAGACTTTCTTTCTTATAACTAGTTACTTGAATATAAGCTTATTTTTCCATGTATTTATGAATAACTTATTAGATTGGTTGCAATACTTAGTAGTTATGCTTAAAAACACTAGACTATGGTAATATGGGTTATCATAGGGTGTACTATGTTTAGAAACTAATTATGGTAGTTTGAATCTACAGTTGAATATGTATTTTACCTCAGTGTTATAAAATGTAATCATTATTTCTAGTATGACATAGATAATAATCTAAGATTTATTCATATGTTTGATGGAATAAATGTATGCTTTTTGATTATCCTATGCTTAGCATGTTAGGTAATATGATTTATAATAGGATGTAAATTATATGAATATTTTGGTTATATTAGTTAACCGATCTCACATTGTTGATACTGAGTAAGGAGTGAGACATATTTCACTGGCTTACTAGCATCACAATACCATATGAAGGCAATCCTATCAAGTGGTGTGCATGAATTTTAACCGATCTATAGTTCACTATTATTTATTAATAATGAAAACTTTACCCAAAGTAATGTTTAGTGAGACATTATCATTTCATAAATATGATTTACATGTTGTTGTGATATCTTGAAATAGAGTAGGTTTTATATGATACACCTCATGTTTACTTTTAGAAATCATACAACATACATGTATGGCTTGTGTCTTTAGATTATCATACCATCACTATCTACTACTCCATGAAGGGAGGTCCATTCCCTAATGGGATTAGTGTAGGGGATTATTGGTTTGTGGTTGGTGTGGAAAAACACTTGGATGATGCTTTCCCTCGCCACAGTAGTACTTGCTTACAAATGACACTTGAGATTGCCATAGATACTAGATTTTGGGAAATGTGCTCCAATGAGCCATGTATTTTATATATTTACATTATATTCTATTGTACTTATTATTGAAACATTATCATGAAAATCTATAATTATTTATTTATTACACAGTGACAGTAGTGGCTGTAGGCATGTATCAACCAAGGTTGATTTATTATAAGTACTTTCTATATTTGTATTATTATGGTTTCTTATGATGATGGTGATCATAAATGTGGTATACTTAATTTACATTTACCTCTCTTAGAGTATTTTATATGGTCATTGGTTAGATTCTCATGGTGTGATCTATTTATAGTATATGTGTTTAAATTTAAAAAAAATCAAGTATTTTTAGGTAGATCCAAGTGGGGATGTTCTATAAGTGATTTTTTGTACCTTTATTCATATTATATTTATGTTTATTATCCCAAAAACACAAAAATATTAGAAAATGATAAAAATAAAAGACCAAAAGAATTTCTATTTTGTGAAGATAGGATTAAAATCTCCACTAGAGTTATAAAGTCCTATCAGCTTCTGGCTGGGTTTTGATTTTATTATGATAATCAATTATGTTCTTTCATTACAAGTCATTCTAATCTTGAATGTTCTTACTAATTTGTAAGCAGTCTAAGCTACACACTCTCTATTTTATGAGTTGAATTATTTGGTGTCCCATCATTCTCGATCGATTTGAGATGCTTAGAAAATTCCAAAAACATTTGTAAAAGATATAGAAAATCCTTAAAATAACAAAATCATGAAAATTGGCTTAGAATTTCCATACGAGATATAAAGTCACCAAATTTTTATAGGATGGGCCATATTATTTATTCAATTTATTTTTAGACAACATTGGCCTAGTTCCTTTCATTTCTAGGATAACTAAATCACCCTGAGGTCTACACAGACTATATAGGCAACACTTGGATACATGGGGTATCTTAGGTTAGTTTAGCCAGACCTTCCTTTTTTTATCAACCATGTCTTTGCCTTAATGATCCTAAGAGTCCTAACTATCTCACAAGTAACCACTTATCATTTAATTTCACCATCCTTATTGGTTTTAGCCATACGCTCTCGCCATTTTATGAGTTCATTTTGTGATAATTTTGTATTCAACTTTGATACACTAACTACCTCTTATATTTTATTACATTCTCTCCATTTTATGAGAACCTTCATCGTAAATTCTCACCATTTTTTGAGCTCATTATCATTCAAAGCCTTAGATGTAGTAGATACTATGAATTACCAATTTAGTTCATTTATGGCTACTTGACTCTTTCCTTTTTCATGTGGTTTTAGCAAAAACCATACTCTATCACACTTACATGATTTGTTTATGTTGACATTTTCATGATTGTGGATCATTATCCCTTATTTTCTCATGCACTCAACATTTTAGGAGACCATTCCCATTCTCCTCTATAAAATAATCATGTTTCCTTATCATCAATTTTATTCTATCCCACTATCCTAGGAGAACTACATTTTCCCTAAAGTTCATGTTGGATCTTATGTCCATAAAACTATGTAGGTAGCATCCACTTGCCTAGTGCATCTAGTATCATCTTGGCTACCCCTTTATTTTATTATATTCCCCCCATTTTGTTTGTTTATGTCATTGTCTCTTATAGCTTATGATAATGTTATTGTTTCATTTGTGTCTTTGGTTTCGTATAGCCTAGGGGAAACCTTGTACCAATTGTCCTTGTGTTATTATATTGGTGTCATTACTACTAGCTTTAGGGTCACCCTATCTCTAAGAATAACACCTCTATTATGCATATGCAAATAATTTGTTTTCCTTTTGTACTAACATTGTGATTAACCATTATTTTGTATTGTTGATTGTTTAGCTTCGTAGACATGCTTACTGATTGATTGATTGCTTTATCTTATTGTTTTTTGGTTTTGTGTGTTTTTCTTATTGGGTTATTAGTTTATTTTGAGTGTTGTGTTTGAATAAATTTTATAAACAGTTTGAGTCTAGCCTTAACTTGGGCCTAAATTTTGTATGTTTGTAGTTGAATTATTTTATTGCTTGTTGATTTTTTGGTACATTCTTGTTCTTACTTAAGTCTTGATGATTCATATCTTAATTTGAGTTGGTTACATTTTTTATTTGACACTTCTTTTTATCTTTTTCTTTTCTTTGTTTTTTGTTTAAATCTAAATGCTTACAATTTTAGTTTTAGTATTTTTTATCATTATATTTAGTTGTAATTATTCAACTTTGAACTAGTTTATTCACAATCAAAACATAATGCTATTATAGGTTATTCATATTTATGATGCATAATTTTATTTACTAAAGTAAACATCAAGTGATCCAAATTCAAAAGTCAATGTGGCACCAAACAACATCTCTGACTGCACTATCCTCCATATCTGGGGCATATCCAAGATATTGTAAGCAAAATGAAGGCCAAACATTAGAAACAAACAAGACTCTCTATGCAAGACATGCATATCCTAGCATACACATTGTGTCATATTATCCATTTATATGATTAGTTTAGGATGTGCACCTCCTAAAATATCCTCTAACATTTAGTCATACATCAAACAGAGTAATAGATAAATCAACATTCACATTCTAACTAAGGATGTGCATCTCCTAACACTAGCATATACCATCATATCATAACAAGAACAAAAATCATCATACAACATAAAAAATATTTATAGTCCATGTACAAGTCATTACGAGCCAAATATATATATATATATATATATATATATATATATATATATATATATATATATATATATATATATATATATATATATCAAAATCATATTTTATCCATCAAGAAATATTTATACATCTCATATATAATATAGAGCTACAAATAAACTCAAATATGGGTTTTCCCTCAGGGGACTTTGCTAAAAACTATGGCTTGTAACTAAAATTAGTGATGGTGGTGGATGTGGTGGTGGTAGGCCCATCACTACCGACTACAGAGATGGTTGTGTAATTGAACACTCTGACTCTATAGTATGCCTAGACCTAGAGGTCTTGCTAGTTTTTTATGATCTAGATTAGTCTTTGAATGATAGTGCTCTCCTTTCTATATGGACTATAGCTTCATATAACCTATGGTAGTAAATTATCTCATGCTTAGTGTGTAGAACATCATCTTTCATACATAATGCATCATCCTTGGCTGTAATCACATTGGCCAAAGCTCTAGATTAAATCTCATCTATATCGGCTCATCGAGCCTCATCTATATCCCCAATAAGATTATTTAATTAAGAAACTAATTATTTTTTATTACCCATAGCTCTATCTCACTCATCAGTCACTGTCATAAGCTCCACATCTTAGGTGGTCAATTGGGCTTGTACACCTATCAATTGGGCCACCTATCCTCTAGGTACAATGATCTCAACATTCCTAGAAGTAATAAGTCCTTTTAGGTGGGTAGCCTCACCTTGTGTACTATCTAACTCTATACGTAATCCAACTATATCCTAATAAAGGCATGTAATATTTGATAATTATATGGTAATCTCACATTGTAGATATTGATCAAATCTTGGTCCTCTACATATCTCCCTATATTGGAGGGCCTTGCCTCCCCTATACCTATACCCAACCCTATGCCAAAGGTCCCTACCTCCCCTATCCCTATGTCATAGGTCCTAGACACTCTTGTCCTTGTCTCATGGCTTGAGTCACCACCTACTACCTGACCCATCTTTGTATCCCCTAGATGGGCCTTGCCCTACTTGAGCATGAACAAACTATAGTGGGATAGTCTGTAGTATCATATAACATGTGATTATATCAAGGCTTGACCCCCATTTCTCCTTTATCATACCCATATATGATGTTTCCTTGGCTACTGAGGCCATGGTATAGTCAATCAAATAGGTTGGGTACCAGCCCACCATGTAGCATAGGAAACAATCATGAAAACATGTACTACTCTACCTATATAGTCCCATAATATGTGCTAAAATCTACCAAAATCTATGATAACTTGGTATCAAAGCTCTAGTAACTCCCACTTCATGATCTCATAGGTTACATGGGCAAAGAAGTGTGGAATCTTAATAATATCCTACTATAAACTAAACTATATCTAAACTTGGTCTGGTATCTATCTCTCTACAACAAAGTCATGAAAACCTATGATATAGTATTATGTATGCATGAATTCAATAAAAAAATATTTAATCTAGTGAAAATGTATAGCCAAGTATGGTCACTAGATAAAATCACCATCAACCATCTCATCTATGGCCCATCAGTAAAAATATAGGTCCCCTATGGGGACTCATAGGCATAGGCCTGTGAGATACAAACCAAATTCCACTTGATCCTCATGTCCCCACTAAACTCTCAAGCTTACTAACTGCTTAATAGATATGTGCTCCTAAGCCTAGACCTTGAGTAGTGTACTATGCTCGATACTGCACCCTCTATGATAAACTACCATGTGTAAATCTTGATAAAGATGGACCAAAATGATAGGCCCCCATGCAAATCATGTAGATCAATTATACATATCTTTTACTAATCCAACTATTACAATCCAAAATAACCATCCACTCTTATCCAACAGTAGAAGGCCATTGATAAGAGCCATTAAGATCATAACCTCTGAGATAATTATCCCTTATGTTGTTTCTAGTGCCCTAGATAGAGGCCATGTTATTGTTTATATTGCCCCAAGGTCTGAATCCCAAGCCAAGTCCTCTAATTCATTTATATCTATAGTCCCCTCCATTACCTCAAGGTCAGCCATGCCAAACAAGTCCTCTAGCATTGTTAATCAGCCTACTGACATTTAGGTGATCTTATGGCCCTTGATAGGCACTCATAATATCCAATGAACATTATCAAAGGTAAATTTAGCCTCTTTGTTTGACAAATGAAAATTAGATGTCTTAGAATGCCAATGCTCTGTAAGTACTAACAAGTAAGCTTGATCCATGCAAATCATTAGAGGTTAATCCAAGATATATAACTCTATCACCTCTGGTATTCCCATGATCTCATCCATCCATATACCCTATTACTTTAGTACTCAAGATTATTGTTCACGAATTTTAATGACCCAACACACTCTTATATGTCATCACATAAGGAACTAAGTCAGTCATGTCTTCATTTTTCCTCTAATTAATCAAGTCTAGCTAGTTTCTTCTAATTTTAGGCCTAGAAAAATGTTCTTTTGGCCCCATTTTCTCTCCCTATGCCTTATTTGGCCTTTCTAATGACCTCACCAATTTATTGGAAATATCTCTATTTATCAAATTGACTCCACCATTTTCCTTGCTAGTTTTTGAACTCATCGATCTACAAGGCATTCTTATCATTTGGTAGGGCGACCTTAATATTTTCTATGATTTCACCCTTTGACTTGGTGACCCCACCATTTGATAGGTGATTTTTTTCAAAATTGGTGAGGTTATCGATTTGACCATGATGTCATAATGCTGGCCTATTATCATACTAAAAATCCTATGATCTTGTCAGTTTTGATGGTGACCTTGCCATTTTAAAAATTTGTCAAATGATACAATTACGTAAGTTCATACTTGTATGTGGTAATAAATGCATTAAATGAAAATATAAAAAATATAAAAAGGTACCTACCAATGTTTCACTCCCTTGTGGTCACTAGTACTATTAGATACACTCCCCAAGGTGTTGATGGTACATGATATTGGACATTATACTCGAATCTACATGTGTAATTATCAGATCTCTAGATTGTAATACTAGAGGGTGATAATGAATGATTTTCATACCCCTAGGGATAAACTTATATTAAATTTTTCAAAAGCCCTTGAGCCTATTTTCCCCCTATTTATCTACTTAACACACTCATTCTCATCCTATTTATTCATTTTCAAATTGATTTCTTCTAATTGCTCCATTTTTTGGCCTCATTTTCTAAATTTTTAAATTATTTTTCTTTTGATCAAGGGCCAACCAATCAAATAATAAATTTTTATATTTTCCCCTCAAGTGGGCATCATGGGTTGCCCAAATTTTGTTTGGGAATTTTCATAACCTCATTTATTTGTGACTTATGCAAAATTTAGCAGAAAGTGGGAAACATATTTATTTCTTCTAATTATGATCATTCTAAGTGACCTTATTATTTCAAAAGTTGTTTCTTTGATCAAATGACTTGCCACATATTCTCAAATAAGGGGAAAATGTAGAAATCTAATTCTTATCACTATTTTTTTTTAAAATTAAAAATTTAAATAAAATTATGCAACAATGCATAATTCAAACCAAAATCACGTGATCTAATTCATCCATACACATCATGTTTAAGTGATTATTTTAATTCAATTCATGATAAGTTTTCAACCCAATAAATTATTGTTCTATATCTTTTAAATGATCTAATTTGTTTTCAAACATCACGTTCAAGTGTTGATTTATGCATATGTATCCATGAATGGGGAAATACATTGTTCACAACTATTATCTTCCTCTAATTCAAATCGAGTCAAATTATGACCAAGAAAATTGACATTTTCAACCATTTTAATAGACATGTGACTAATTTTCAAGAATTAGAAAATACTAAGTAAAGTCATTAAGCAAATCAAATCAGATTAAGAGCTTAAGTAGAAAATCCATTGAAATTTATTGAATATCTATTATTGGAAATTCATAATTCAAAATATGTAGGCCATGACATCACTCATTAAATCAATTAAAATGTGTCAAGAACTAGGAATTAATGGAGATAAATATAAAGTTTAAGGCCATCCATGCTTTATTAATTCTTCCTTATTCTAATATTAATTGCTTTGT
Source organism: Torreya grandis (assembly GCA_037957365.1). Lineage (NCBI taxonomy): Eukaryota > Viridiplantae > Streptophyta > Pinopsida > Cupressales > Taxaceae > Torreya > Torreya grandis. The sequence continues at coordinate 1,235,048 of JARHVA010004364.1, read as the reverse complement.
CATACACTATTAAATTAATCCTTGCACACACATTAATCTCAAGATGGATGGTCACAGTTGATTCTCAATTTTTTAGGAAAATTATAAATACATGAGCCACCATAGACAAAAGTGATAATCCTTTTAGTGCAAATAACCTATGTAGAAATATTGCTAGAAAAGCTTCACCAATTCCTCCAAATTGATCAATCAAAGAGCCAAATCCATTGGTACTATAAGAGATGCCAGAGGCACTTGCCCAACTGTATTGATAAAGACTTAGAGCTCCAAATCTAGGTAAAAACACATTTATGGATCATCTTTGAACAAGGGTTACTTTGGGAGGGTATTGCTTGTCTTGCTTTCCTCAATAGTTTCCTAATTTCATTGGCATCACTCCTCAAGGGAGTGGGATTAGCATGTTAGGGTATTTATGATTATTATTGGTTTTCCTTACTAACACATCCACTAACCTATTTTTTAATCCTTCACTAAACTAATGTATATTGTTCTAACATAACTATGAATCAAAATCATATAACTGTGTCCTTTGGCCAATTTGGATAATTGTATAAATGTGGAGGACATGCTCCTAAGAATTCCCCCACTATATGTGGAGAATTATGAAAATTGATATAAGTAACAATATGGAGGGAAAGTTTCCAAAACATACCCCCACTATAAAATGGAGATGTTGAATACTAAATAGGCATAAAGAACATGCTTCCAAAACATTCCCACACTAAATCTGAGAACTGATATTACTAACATACTAAATGAATGTGGAGAACATACTTACAAATCATGCCTCCACTATAATATAAAAACTTTGAATGTGTGGAAAACATGTCTCTATGACATGGACCCCTTTTGAGGTGAGGGAAATATAGGAACTAGTATTTACCTCACCTCAAAAGGGTAAGACAATTGTATACTTTATGAATGTAACCTTGTAGCATATATAAGGAAACATGTCTAGGTAGATGTAGCATTAAGGCACATAAAACTAATGTAATAATATGTAGGCCTAAGATGAATTATAAATAACATGAAAAAAACTATTTAGTAATGATATAATATCAATATGCAAACAAACACACACAAGAACACTCAAAATAAAGTCAAAATGTAATGGTCTAAGAAGACCACAAACAAGGGGCATGCTCAAATGCCACATAATTGAATGGACATGACTTATTCAAATGTACATAAAAGTAAGAATAACATATTCAAATGTCTATACAATAAATAATGACATATGAAATTCTCAATGAAATACATAGGCATGGGGACCACAAACAAAGGATCATATTTAAATGCTTAAATAAAGAATACAAGACACTCAAGGAAGTACATAAATTAAAACATAACTGATTAACCTAAATCATATTAGCCCATGGATTCAATGTGTTAAGAAAAGTATGTCAAGTGTATAGCATATCAAGTACCATGTGTAAGATATAATCATGGATAATAGGCATCTGTATGTACATATGTAAGATCAAACATGATAATGTAGAGTGATCATCAAATCATATAACCTCTGTGTATCAAGATCAAATATGTGGGTACCCCCAATGTCGATATGACATGAGTATAAGGAAGTCCCAAAATATAAAATAGGAATGTATCATGTGTATATTTATTCTTTTGTCACACTCAGGTAGAAATGTCACACATGTGTATGTAGGAGTAACTATGTGTGTCATCCATCAATATGGAAGTAACACATGGACTCCAAGGAGCTAATAAAACATGTAAGTGCCGAAAAATGTTTTTAGAGTTTTATATGTTTTTAATTTGTTTTTGTGTTTTTGGTATTTTTTGAATAGGAAAGATAATCCTATGATGCCATCTAAGGGATGGCCATATATATCTCCCCACTATGAAGCTAGTGTAATACATAGATTACACTACCAAGGAAAATGTGTAGGTTTAATATATGTCACTATGGTATCAATGGTGCTCTACATATGTTAAATAGGACTTTGAGGTCATGAAGTAATAGTAGGCATAATAGAATAGGGTTTTTTGGAACCCATTATTGAGTTTTATGTGGTTTCATTGGCATAGAAGTAATATATGCATTTTGAGGTGATCTAGATATATGATCATGGTGTGTAGTAAAAGATGGGAATTCTATGGAATCCACTATATTTATTTTATATAATAGTGTCTCAAGTACGATCCACTTGGTAAAGGTGATTACTTGTTGCTTACCCTTTTGTAGTGAATTATGCTTAGTAGGCTTTATTGACCGATTTTGCATAAGGTTAAAAAGTCAACCCCTATAAGTTAAAAATTGTGATGTTATGTCTTAATAGCTTTATTTTAGTCCTTTTCATGCCTTAGTAGTCTTTGAAATGTCTTCTTAAGGTCTTATAAGCGTTATTTAAGGTAAATTTGAAAAAATTAAGCTAATGTTATACTTTGTACTAGCCTAGTCATGTCATAGTGTGATGAGAGTTGGTCAAATCATGTCATAGGGTCCTTAGTGTCCTTCAAATTCATTTCATGCCTTAATTACCTTAAATGAACATTTCATGTTGGTTTGAGAAGTCAAGGTTATTTTGTGAACTTTAAGGTAGGTTTAATGAAGGAAAATGATGTTTTTTGGCTAAATTTCACATGAGTCAAGGATTTCAAGATGAATAATATGTACAATACACTTTATAAGGTTATTTTAAGTGTTACATAATTGCCATATATGTCAATATTTTATGCATTGCTAATATTCTTTCATCTCAATGCCAAAGAAGGAAGTTCTAGGCATTTGTACAGACTTATTAAACTCAATTTCAATAAAAAATACTTTATAAGTGCCTCTTTAAATTTCATAGGTCAGATTCATGATTAAAATAAAATTTTGGTCCCTATAAATGCAAATAACTATCTCTCCTCCATCACTCCATAAGCTTATAAAGGAAAATTTCAAGTAGATAGTATATAACGTATAGGTGGATTTAGAGCCTAATTTATTAACTAGAGATAGCATTACCAATGGCCTTAAAATAATTGGAATTCATTTTTAGATTGAAGACCCCAACTCTATGAACAATCACTAAGAGTTTGAAGGGTAAAAAGGTGACTCAAATCCCCACTAGCTCAGTTTTGTCTTCAGGATTGCATTTGTGAACTTGGTGGGAGAAGATGAACCATACAAGAGTGATCTTAGAGTGGTTATATATCTCCATGATATGCAACTCCATCAACCATATCAAGCACATGCATGTATTAGCATAAATAAGATTTTTTTTCACTATTTCTATGTGATAGATTGGTTTTAGGAGATTTGTGAGTTGTTCTCCATATAATTAATGTCTTAATGAAGTGTAAAGATTTTTAGATAAGTAAATAGTTTTTATTAATATTTTACAAGCCAAAATTCATGTGATGAGTGAGTAAAATACACATGTACAGTGAATTTTTTTTTGGTTCATTGGTAGCTCTTGAGAGCTTTGATGACTGATGGTTTAATGTAATGGGTAGTCTAAGTGAGGTTAAAATTTGTAATTTTTGACATATAAATCACTAATTGATCATTAATTATTAAGATAAATTTTAATAGAAGAGATCTTTGTGCACCCACAGATCACATAAAAATCTATAAGACTGAGTGGGTAGAGATGGGTGCTAAATGCATTCTTGGATGTCTTAAGAGTGCTTCAAATTTACCCAAATACATAATAATTTACATGTAATATTTAGATAACTTGAGTATATATTCAAACATATCTATATCTCATAATACTATCATATGGTGATCAAGTGCATTGAGTAAGTGAGGATTCTAAGTAGACTTATAGGTGATAGAGAAAGAGGAAATGCTTGCCTAAATCCCTTCATGCAAGCCTGTGTGTGAAAATGAAAATAAATTTGTTCATGGAAGACAAAGTGAAGATCACTTAGAACATATGAATATTTTTGAGATCATAATAAGGATGTTGTAAGGACAATACACCTTCAACTTTCAACCAAAGTGTAGTCCAATATAACCTACAACCATACTTTGAGAAGGTATAAAGAACAAAGCTATGTTGTGAAGATATGAGGTATTAAAGAAGATGAAAAGGATAAAAAATATGACAATAATTTCTCAATATTTTAATGAATGTCTTTTGAACTCTACAATGATTTTATGGAGGTCTTAAACTCCTTATACATTTAAGACCTAAATGATAATGTACATATATGATTGAGGTTTCAAATTGGTTTTCAAGCATGAAAATATTTTGATTAAATTTTAGAACAATGAGTTTAATCTTAGATATAAATATTGAGTTCAAAAGTTTCATCAGAGGTCAAATAAATATTAAGAAAATTAGATATAGTGATTAAAAAATGTCACTACTTCTAGGCCCAAACATGCACCTTCAGCGTAGCTGAGTGTTTCAAATCAATGAGAAAGGGAAGATATAAAAATGGCATGTGTTAGGAATAAATAAAAAAATTATGTGGAATTTTTTTATAGAATCATAATAATAATATATATGAAAAAATATGCATAAAGATTAGAAATAAACATGCATAACAAGAAGACCAAATTTAACGTGGCTCACCTAATGTGGGCTACATCCACCAAGAAACACTAACTCAGATTTTATTACAAGCCAAAAGAGTACAATCCACTCTCAGATATGTATTCTCATAATTACAATGGACAAATATTGTTTGGAGCTACACTCAATAAACCCTCCTAAATTTGTACCTAAATTCACACACTCTATTATTCCTCCTCAAACCCTTGTTTTCATAATGTATTACCTATTGAATATCCATATATACATAATACATCAGCATAGTGGTTTTAAAAAACAATGGGTAGAAAAACCATGGTCCAAGTCAGCCCAAAATAGTTTCCCATTAAGGGGGTCCATAAATGTTTTTGTGGGCTACCACCCACAAACCCCCATTCTTAAACTCTCATGGTGAACAAGCAGGTTGTAGAGTATTTTTAAGGCAATCTACCATTTATAAACCTTTGAAAAACATGTTCTAGGTTTCCTAAGACCTATTAAAATTCATCCCAACCAATGATGAACATTTGGGAGACTTTTAAGCCTAAATTGTCTCTCTTGACCTGTATAGGTCTTTTGTGAAACTCATAGCTCCATTAAGGTGATGCATGGAAGTGAATTTAAATTGGATATGCTTGGGAGGTATTTATCCTAATAGTTTTTGGTTTAAATACCTATAGTATATGAATAAGTGTTAAGAGTGCAAGGTAGTCACACAATGCATACTTATAACCCGAGAGACACCATCTTCTACATAGATATCTTATGAGGTTTTGCATTTGACTAAGTGATGTTTGGAGTTTTTGGAGGGGTGTACTACTTAAAAATTGTGGAATAGGGATAGATAAAGAGGAACTGTCCTCTATGAACTATTGTTAAGATCAAAACATGCTTAAAACCCTCTTAAAACCATCCTAGTGACCCAATCAGAGAGTTATGCAATGTAATGACTTAAAATGGACTATAAATGATTTGAATGAATCTTAAAACTCTCATTATTACCTGAACAAAGTATTGGTTGGCATAGGTAGGTACAATACTAAATGGATTAGGACTAAATACATGGCTTTAGGCTTATATGTGAAAAAGCATATCTATAGGATGGTCTCCAAACCAAGCACAAAAGTCTATCAAGACTTGATAAAGGTTATAAATCCATATAAACTTTATTTTAGGTCTCATAATGAGATTCATAAGCTTTTCAATTCAACTAGTTGGTCAAGAAGAGAAGAATGTACTAGTTTGCAGGTTAAGGAGCCTATCTATAGACCTAAAAAGGCAAATGGAGACCTCACTCTCAAGGTGTTAAGTTACTTGATGATGTTTTAGGTGTAAAAAACTAATTTCAATATTCAAATCTTTGAAATTTCTTGAAAAATAATCCAACTGTCTCTCTGGTTTATTTAAGCACCTAGACTAGGGTTTTTAACCATTTCATGGTTTACCCATCCATACAAGGTCTCATGAGTTGAAAATTGAAATGGAGAATGGCATTATTAGGGTAAAAGTGAATCAAACACTTCTTAGAGGTTTCACATGTATGGGAGTTATTTTGGACCAAAATTAAGTTTCTAGGCATGGAGGCCTAATTGATAAGAGAGAATGGCAAAAAAAGTACACTTCTACTTGGTTTCAAGTCTTTAAATATGGCATGGAGATATAAGGTCCACTTTAGGTCTTTGATAATTATTCTCTTATGTTCATAGTTTATGATTTAGAAGATAGTTTTTTAAAATTGAATGTAGTTATTACATAGTCATTTTTAAGACTTTAGTATTGAACCTTAAGGCTTTCAGTGCATAAAAGTTTCAATTGATGACATTTCTAGGAGTTTTAGGTGTCATATAATTAAATTTTACAAACCAATACACAACCAATCACCCATTATGCTAAAATTAATTATGATTAAGTCCATTATATGTCAAATGTGAAATATCAACACTGTATTCAATTGAAACTATGGAAAATGGGGATAATTTAGGTACCCCTGATTAGCGCAATTATATTTTACTTCATCCAAAAATGATGTGAGTGAAGAAATAGAGGTCATGTTAGTGACCCATGCACACACAACCACACATTTATGAAAAATTTATTTATGATTAAGTCCCTTATATATAAAAATAAAAATTAAAACACCAATCTACTTATGATTAGGGTAAATGCCATTAATTTTAGGCACATTTGTGCATGGTCACCCCATTTCTCTTTGATTAAAATCCAAAGTTGTGTGATTGTAAAAATTCAAGTTACTTTCTGACCAATGTACACCTAACCACCCAATTAAGATAATTTTACTTGTAGTTAATTCATTTATAGGACAAAAAGAACACAAGAACATCATATCTATTAGTGATGTGAGAAAATGTAGACAATTTTATTTAAATTTATGGATAATATCTCCAATTCACTTCAAATTTAGGCCAAAGTAGTGTGGTTGCCACAATGTATTTTACATTGGTAACCCACATACAATAATATACCACTTTATGTCCCTTTTCAATTGTGATTAGAGGGATTATATGTAAAAATCAACATAACAACACCATATCCACTTGTGACCAGGGAAACTGTAGATAATTTGGGGCACATTTATGGTTGATCAACCTAATTCGCTTTGAATTGAGGTAAAATTACTAAGATTTGGAAAATGTACATCTCATTGGTGATCTAAGGACACCCACACACTCCTTTATGCTGACTTTACTTATGATTAGGTCCTTTATAGTCCAAACATGACATGAAAACACCACATCCAATTGTGACCAGGGTAAACACAAGCAATTTTGGGCACATTTCTAAGTGATCATCCTAGTTAACTTTGAATCTATGACAAAATTATTTGATAGGAGAAAATTGGATTTAAATGGTCATATGTGCACACCCAACCACCCTTTATTTATATTTTATGCACACACCATAAAAAATGAGTATGATTGGAGATAATTTGTGCATAATCACCCAAATTCACTTCAAATTTAGGCCAAAGTGTTGTGAATTGAGTAACATAGGTTTCATTAGTGAAATTATCATAGTTGACCACACATGTATGCCATTATTACTTATGATTATGGTGATTATATACCAAAAGAATTTAAAAAATAACATACTCACTTGTGCCAAGTAAAAATGCAATACTTTGGGGAAAATTCATGCTTTATCACCTTAATTCACTAGGAAATCTAGATAAAGTGGTGTGGTTTGGTAAATGTAATTTATATTAGTGAATATATCACACCCAACCAGCCATTTATATTTATTTTACTTGTTATTATGTCCATTATATTCCAAAATCAACAAAAAAATACCATATACACATGTGACTAGGGAAAATATAGACATTTTTTAGCACATTTATACACAATCACCCATATTCACTTTGAATTTAGGCCAAAGTTGTGTGATTGGATTAATGTGATTAGATATAATGTTTTTATGTCAATTTTTACCTATAATGGACCTAATCAAAACTAAAATCAATATAAAGGCCTGATTAGGTGTGTGAAAGTCTATACTGAAACCTATGTTACACCAATTTAATGAATTTTGCATGAATTTGAAGTGAATTGGGGCAGTCATGCATGAATATTCCTCAAATTATCTAAATAGTTCCTAATTATAAGGGTATATTCCATTGTTATGTTACTTTTTGAATATAAGGGACCTAATCACAAGAAAAATTGACATAAAATTGTGGTTAGGTGTGTGTAAATGACCAATGTGACTTACATTACCCCAATCACACAAATCTAGCTAAAATTAGAATTGAATTAGGGTGATCATGCATAAATATGCCAAAAAATTTCCATATTTTCCTTGGTTTAAAATTATTATGTTTTTTTGTGTCACTTTAATTTTATAAGGGAGCTAATCATAAGTAAAATCAACATAAATCGGTGGTTGGGTATGCACTAGTCACCAATGTGAATTACTTTTCTTTAATCACACTAATTTGGCATGAATTCAAAGTGAATAGGGGTGAAATTTCATGAATTAAAAGTGAATTTGGGTGACCTTGCATGAATGTTCCCTAGAATGTAAGCATTTTCCCTACCAAAATTGGATATTTGGTGTTTTTTTATGTTTTTTTGTTCTATAATCCCCATAATCACAACTAAAAATGGCATAATTGGATGTTTTTATGTTTATGGGTCATTAATGTAACTTAAATTTCCCTAATCATACCAATTAATCCTAAATTAAATGTGAATTAGGGTTCTTATACATAAATATCCCCTAAATTATCCAAATTTGCCTTGGTCACATATAGATATGGTGTTTTGTGTCATTTTTGGTCTATCAAGACACTGAACCACAAGTGGAATAGGAAAAATGGGGTGGTTGGTTGTGCATGGGTCACCAAAACAACTTAAGTTTTCATAAGTAAACCAAAATGTCCCAAGTTTAAGTGATTTAGGGTAATCATACATAAATGTGCTAAAAATTATCCACATTAGCCCTCGTCATAAGTTGATATGGTGTTTTTGTGTCACTTTTGGCTTATAAAGGACATAATCAAAAGGAAAATAAGTATAAAGGGGTGGTTATGGGGGAATTTATCACCAATTTGAATTAAATTTCTCTAATCACACCACTTTGGCTTATATTCTAAGTGAATTAATGTGATCATGCACAAATGTAGCCTAAGTTAATTACATTATCCCTAGTTAGAAATAGATATAGTGTTTTTTGTTGCTTTTGTCATATAATCTCTATAATAATAGGTGAAATCATAATCAATAAATGGTTTTGTGTGTAATGTGTCTCTAATGTGACCAATGTCACTCCAATAGCACTAATTTGGCTTGAAATCAAATTTAATGTGGGTGATCACACATAAGTGTGCCCCAAATTATCAGCATTTATCTTGGTCAAAAGTGGATATGGTACTATTGTGTCACATTTTTCCTATGAATTAATTTTAATCAAAATTTAAATAAACATCAATGAGTGCTTTGGTGTGTGAGATTCACCAATGAGAATTTTGATTCCACAATCACCACTTTAGATTTAATTTGAAGTGATTTAGAATGCTCATACATAAATGTTCATAATCTCACTTTCACCTAGTTTCAAGTGGGCATGGTGTTATTGTGTTAATTACTATATTTAAGATAATTATTTTTAATTAAAATTAACATAAATATGTGGATATATGTTTAGCAATTGCAATTCAATTTAAGTTTCCATAATCACACCATTTTGACCTGAATTCAGAGATAAATTAGGTGATCTTTCATAAATATGACTTAAATTATTTGAATTTACCTTCGTCAAAGTGTAAATTTTAATTAAAAATTTTCATATAATCACAAATATTCTATTTTTATAAATTGGTTTTTGGTGAATTTGCAGGGTAGTGAATAATGTCAATTCACCTAAATTACTTGGATGCAAGCTAGTTTTCTAGGTCAACTCATCTACTATTTAAAATAAATTTCATACTTATAATATATATTTTATGACTATGTGGAAAGTTAATTTGAGAAAATTTACCACAATATTATTATATAATCCTCTGATGACTGAAATTATGAAACATATCTACATTATTATAGACCATCAGTGTCAGCATTGTCGAGTAACATAGCTATCACCCGACTCAGACTCTCTCACCCACCAACATCCATTATGGTCACCACCATTCACATATATTGATATAATTAGTTTCATTAGACAAAATCCTTTCATAATTCTATTACGTTTATGAATCATTGATATAATTTAGGAAGTCACTATGTGTATTGAAGACCTAAAATATATAGTTTATGGGGTAAATCAAAAAGGGCATAAAAACATACATAAAACTAAATATATTCCTATAAAATATTTATGTAATTTAAAAAAATAAATCATTTAAATTTGATTCTACATGCAAAATTTAGGCCTCTATAAGTTGGCATAACTTACTTTGTAACAGTCGATAGATAATAACAAGTTGTTGTCAGATGATAGTAACACACTCTGGTCTATTAGAGAGTTTTTTTATCATCCACTATCAAATTTTTTTTTTCATAAGGAACTTTATTTCATACAACAATAACTTATTATCGTCGAACAACAACATTCTATCATCCAATAGTAACATGTTATCATTTGTCAGCTATTATGAAGTAAGTTTTATGAACTTATCAAGGCCATAAATTTTGCATTTGATTTGAATAGAAATGATTTATTTTTTTGAAGTTAGATAAATATTATATGGTAATCCAAATATGTTATCATAAAAAATAAAATTGATATCATTTTACAACAACTTTATATCATCTAAAAACAACATGTTGTCTTGAAGTTGTTGTAATGTTAAGTTTTGCCATCTTTTAGAGGCCATAGATTTTGAATACAAACTCAGATTGAGATGATTTTTATCTAATTTGATTATTATTTTAGGGGAATCCAAATATTTTGTCTTATATAAAATTTTTATGTCATTCTATAGTAACTTTTTATCATCTAATAGTAACTTACTATTGTCTGATAGAAACATGTTGTCATATGCCAAGTGTTGTAATGTAAGTTATACCAACTTCCATAGGAAATAAAATTTGCATACTGACTCATATTGAGATGGTTTTTATTTTTAGATATCATAACTATTCAATGCAAATCCAAATATTTAATAATATTTAATTTAGAGGAGTTTTTTATTCTAGAAAGAGTTGTCATCTGCCAACAATAACACATTAGTAAAAATTCATATAGATGCATGTCATTGTTTATAGAGATGTCTAACACCATCACACATGTTTATATACATGTTAGGATATATTACACACCCTTCCTTGTTATTCCTTTAGATTCGTATGTTTTCTTAAATATTTTTTACTTAATTTCACCATACATTTGAAATGCATTCTCAAATTTTCACCAAAAAATACAAGTTCATTTATATATGGGCCACTAAAATTTACCCTACTTGGTCATAAAAATATATCATGATTTTGTGTCTATTTTTTCCTATAATTAACCTAATCACAAGTAAAATAAACATAAAGGTTTGATTGGATGTGTATGGGTAAAAAAAGGTGACCTACATTTCCCCATTCATTACATTTTGGCATGATTTCAAACTAAATTAGTGTGATCACACATAAATGTGCCCCAAATTATCCAAATTTACCCTAGTCACAAATTATTATGGTTTTATTTTTTTTATCTATCTTTTACATGACCTATTCACAAGTAAAATTGACAAAAATTGGTGGTTAGGTGTGAACTAGTTTGTAAAATTCAATTTTGACACAACTATAACTCCTAGAAATGTCAAAAAGTAGTTTGGAAGATCCCAAAGCCTAAAAATTAATATATGTTTTACCAAAATAAACATAAAATTCAAAACATTTTCCCTAAAAGCCTTACGTTTAATACTGAGATCATAAAAATGTCTAAATAATAACTAGATTAGATTTAAAAAACTATCCTATAATTCATAATCGTGAAGCTATGAGACCAATTATAGAAGATTAAGAACTGTTTAATCTCTTATATTTACTAAAATAAATATAAATAATTATTTAACATTTATTTTAGTTAACACATAAGCTACCTTTTAATTATTTAACTTGCCTTGCTACAAACACCCCCTCCAACACACACACACACACACACACACACACACACACACACACACACACACACACACACACACACACACACACACACACACACACACACACACACACACACACACACACACACACACACAAAATCCATCAAACAAGGGTAGTTTTGAAATGTATAAATCATTTCCAGTATGCCTATTATTATTTTTTGATTGAGTAGATTATAACCTCTCTCATCATTTACATAATATCGATCATAATCAAGTTATTTTGACATGCTCAGGGATTAAATCTTATTTAAAAGCCTATAAATACATGATTTTATTCCCAAATTCAAGTATGTTTCTTAAATACATCTCTAAATTAATTCTAGAAATTTAAAATCCTCATTCATTAAAAAACCTAATCCCACATAAGTTAGTAGGCTTTGTCTGCCATAACCCATACACCCAATAAACCATAATACCTTCTAAAAATATAATCCCTTATAAAAACATAATCCCTCCTACCAAAATAATCCCTATCTCCACAATACCTCAAATATTCACAACCATTTAACTCTTTGACAACTTATTTTCAAAACTCTAAATTCAACTCATTTTTCAAAATAAATTACAGTTACGACCTTCCTAATGGTATATATAATTATGTGATCAATGATTTTTTTATAATTATCAATTTTCTCACAATGGGTATTAATTTTTTATTTACATAAAACAAAATTTTACTCTCATAACTTTTAGGTTTCGTTTTAGGGCTTAAGTGGATAATAAAATGTTACCATGTAGTGCATTGGGACCCCTGGCTCCTCCATTATTATCCATAGTTTTCTATTTGGTGTTGTGTCAAATTTATTTTTTAAATTTTACAAAGAAACAATGCATCCTATTTTATATCCCAAATCTTTTAAAATAATAGTTTGACAAAAATGATCAATGGTTGTGTGTGTGTGATGAAGAAAAAATAGGCCAACCTTTCGGAGGCCATAACTTTTGACCCATAACTCTGTTTTAGCTCTTCCACATGTCAAAATGATCGTATAATTTTTTTTAATTCTTACCTAAGCTTCTATATCTTGTTATATTTGATTTTGTTATTTTTTAAAGGCCAAATGTGATCATCTAAGGGTCTAAAATTAAGGTTTATTGATTTTTTTATGAATTTTCTATTTTTAGACATTATATATTTTTGGAACCATAAGTCAACTTCAGTTGAATTTCATTCAATAGGATAATTTTATTATTTATGTTATTTTTATAAATTTTTAGAGCCATGTGCCCTTTCATGTGAAACTATAAATAGTAGCTGTTAAAAATAGACATTTTTTTAGATTTTAGATTTTTTTGAATTTTTGCATGTCAACTCTAAATTCGGAGTTGAGGATTATTTGAACATGGTTTAGGTTTGTAATTATTTCAAGAAATAGATACAAATAAATTTTGATTATTGTTTCATGATCTTGGCCTACTGATAATTTTCTTGTTCTTGATAGTTTTTAGGTTCATTATCTGATATTAGAGTAAGTTCTAATCTTGGAGGAGTAAATAATTGTGAGAGTGTGAGGAGGAGTTGCATAGATGAGCCAAATGTTACAACAGATACAAAGGCAATTTTAACAATTAATTGAGGTTATCACCAATCAACACATAAGATAAGGTGGTGATCAAGAAGACACAAATCATGATGAATTTTGGCAAGAAGAACAACAAGAGCAGCTACCATTGATGTTAGAGGGGATGGATAGGGATTTATAAATAAGAAATGAAGCAATCAATACAAATAAATTCTAAGTATTGTTTCAATATTTTGGCCTATTAGTAATTTTCTTGTTCTTGATAGTTTTTGGGTTCATTATCTGGTATCAAATTATGGAAGTAGTTTAAAACTAAAGGAGTTGATAGATTGGATGGATAACATGGAGAAGTTATTTGAGTGGATTACTATGAGAGAAGACAAGAAGGTAAAGTTTGCATTCATGAAATTAAAAGGTTATGTAATGATTTGGTGGGATCACTTGCAAAAAGAGAGATAAATAAAAGGTAAAGAGAAGATTAATTCATGGAAAAAGATGGAGATGAAGCTGAGGGAGAAATTTCTTCCTATGGATTATGCACAAATCCTATACATAAGATTCCATAATTTGAGGCAAAAGGATCATAATATACAAGACGATATAGATGAATTTTATAAACATTCCATACGAGTGGAGCATGATGAAACAAAAGATTAGATGGCTGTAAGGTATGTAAATGGATTAATTTTTTTTATTTAAGATGAATTAAGCATGCATAAAATAATTAACATGGAGGAGGCTTATCAATTATCTTTGAAGGCAAAAAATAAAAATAGATGGAATTTCAAAAGGACATCTATTGGTCCAAAAAGAGGTAGATCCCCTCCAATAATTGGATGAGGTGGGTTTAATACTAATAGAGGTGGATTTAGTTCCAATAAAGGTGAATCATCATTTGGTGTAGAAAGGCAAGATGATAATAGGTAAGGGTTTCAATACCAATAAAGAGGAAGAGGATTTCAGAGAGGATGAGGCTATGGTGGTGCTAGAGGATGGTTTTTGAATCAACATAGATCTTATGTCTATTATAAATGTGGAGAAGTAGGGCACATAGTGTTTGAGTGTCCACACTATGAAGATCAAGAAAGGAGGAAAGAAGGTTGCCCAAGAGTGAATCTAGTTGAGGCTGAGATAGAGGATCAAAATACTAAAGTTACATCTACAGATGTTGGAGAGAATCTCATGATGATAAGAGCCATGATCACTCCAAGGAAGGAACAAGTGCATAATAAAGAAGGTGGTGATGCATGGATGTGATCAAATATTTTTTAAACAAGATGTACTTTGAGTGGAAAGGTATGAACATTAATTATATATGGTGGTAGTTGTGAAAATATGGTTTCTAAAGAAATGATTGAGAAACTAAATTTACAATGTGAAAATCATCCTAACCCTTATCGGATTTTATGGTTTAAGAAAGAGAATGAGGTTACAATAGATGAAATGTGCTTAATCAAGTTTTCTATAGGAAAAAATTATAATGATGAAATATGGTGTGATGTTATTCTAATGGATGCATTACATGTGTTATTGGGGAGACCATGGGAATTTGATAGGAAAGTAGTTCATGATGGAGAAAAGAACACATACACTTTTTGGAAAGGTGGTACAAAGGTAGTTTTATTACCTCTTAAAGAGTAAATAAAGATAGAAAACATGCTCTCTATTAAAGAATTTATCCAAGATATGAAGGTAAAAGGTTATTATTATGCATTCGAAGCAAAGAATGAAGAAACAAAAATGGTGCTAATAAAAATAGAAGCAACAAGAATGTTGAAAGAATATGCATATGTTTTGCCTGATAATTTACCAGATGGTTTACCACCAAAAATAGATATTCAACATCACATTTATTTGATTCCAAGATTATCTCTACCTAATCAAATAACTTATAAGATGAGTCTAATTAAACATGCAAAATTAAATAAACAAGTTATTGAATTGATAAGGAAGAAAGTGATAAGGGAGAGTGTGAGTCCATGTGCGACACCAACATTGCTAACTCTAAATAAATATGGGGGATGGAGAATGTGTGTGGATAATAGAACAATTAATAAAATTACAATAAATTATAGGTTTTCTATACCTCATTTAGATGATATGATGGACGTGCTTGTAGGATAAAAATATTTTACCAAGATTGATCTAAGGAGTGGTTATTATCATATTCAAATTCATGAAGGAGATGAGCGGAAAACTACATTCAAGAATAGGGGTGGCTTATATGAATGGATGGTGATACCATTCAGACTATCTAATGCACCTAGCACATTTATGAGGGTGATTAATATAGTGCTATGAGAATATATTGGTAAGTTTGTGGTTGTTTATTATGATGATATTTTGATATTCAGTAAGACTAAAGAAGAACACTTACAAAATTTGATAATGGTAATGGATTTATTAATAAAAAATGAGTTCTATGCAAATTTGAAGAAGTACATGTTTATGCATAATAGTTCAGTATTTTTGGGATTTGTAGTTTCAACATATGGTGTGAAAATGGATGAAAAAAAGATAAAGGCAATTGTTGAGTGGTCTATTCCAAAAATTAGTACACAGGTAAGAATTTTCCATGGTTTAGAAAATTTTTATAGAAAGTTTATTAAAAAAATTAGTAGTATTGTGGCACAAATAACAGATTGCATGAGAGTGAAGGAATTTACATGGACTAGAGCAGCCACAGAAAGCTTTGCATTTTTGAAGAATAAGATTATAGAAAGACCAATTTTAGCATTACCAGATTTTAACAAAGTGTTTGAGGTTAATTGTGATGTTTCATTTGTGGGAATTAGTGTTGTGTTGAGTCAAGAAGGAAAGCCAATAACATATTTCAATGATAAATTGAATGAGGTAAGGACAAAGTATTCTACTTATGATGTTGAGCTTTATGCAATTGTATAAGAGTTAAGACATCGGAGGCATTACCTGGTGCTTAAGGAGTTTATCTTATTTACAGATCATGAGGCTTTGATGTATGTGAATACAAAAAAGAAAGTGAATAGTAGGCATGCAAAGTAGGTTTCTTTCTTGTATGCGTATACTTTTGTGTTGAAGCATAAATCAAGAAAGCAAAATTAGGTCGCTAATGTATTTAGAAGGTGGGTAACATTATTAACTACTATGGTGAGTGAAGTAGTTGGATTTTAAGCTATCATATAATTATACGATACTAATCCATATTTTGGAAAGATAGTTGAACAATGCATAAATCCATTAACTAGTGAAAAGATATTCTTCATGATGTGTATCTTATATATGAAGTTTATCTATTCAAAGGTAAATAATTATGCATTGTATTTGGGTCTCTATGAGATAACATAATAAGATAATTACATATTGGTGGTTTGGCTGGAAATTTTGGTAAGATGAAGATAATAACTTTGGTGGAGGAAAAATATTTTTTGACAAAGATGAAGAGAGATGTGGAAAGGTATGTTTCAAGGTACATAATATGTCAGGTGGTTAAAGGACATGCACAAAATATTGGGCTATACATACCATTACTAGTTACAACATGACCATGGACAGATTTGAGTATGGACTTTGTGTTGGGATTGACAAACACATAAAGAGGTAATGATTTGATTTTAATTGTTGTAGATAGATTTTCTAAAATGGTTTATTTCATTTCATGTAAGAAAACCAATGATACCACTAGATTTGTAAAATTATTTTTTTATGGATATTGTGAGATTGCATGGTGTTCCAAAAAACTATTACTTCAGATAGGGAAATGAAATTTCAATTTCATTTTTGGAGGACCTTATGAAAGAAGATGGTTACTAAGCTAGAATTCAGTAGTGCATATCACCCATAAACAAATGGATAGACAAATTTGTGCATAGGATCTTGGGAAATTTATTGAGATGCATAGTGGGAGAGAAGCTAAAGCAATGACACTTAGCTTTACCAGAAGCTGAGTTTGCATATAATAGTTCAGTGAATAGATCAACATGAAAGTCACCTTTTCAAATTGTTTTTGGAAGAAATCCTATGGGTATTTTAGATTTGGTAAAATTTTCAATTGTAGATTGAATTAATTATGATGTAGAAGTGCTTGAAAAGTATATGCTACAGTTGCAAGAAATAGTAAGATGAAAGTTGTAGGAAAGTCATGAGAAGTATAAAGTAGCAACATATATTGGGAAAAGATCTAAATTATTTGAAGAAGGAAAGTTGTTAATTGTCTACTTGAAGAAATAAAGATTTCCAAAATGCACATACAACAAGTTGAAGTACAGAAAAATTGGACCATGTAGGATTGTGAACAAAATCAATGATAATGTGTATGAGGTGAGCTTACCATAGAATTTTGATATATCTCTAGTATTTCAATGATTTAGATTTATATGAATTTCATGGATAAGATGGTGAAGATGATGAAGATGAAGAAGTAAATTCACAGTATCAAGTTCTAAAGAAGAAGAAAGAAAAAATAGTGCAAATTTTAGATATGAATATAGTGAGCATAATGCAAGGGAATTATAGAAGGTATTTGGTGCAGTGGGAAGGATTATAGAAAGAAGAAAACACTTAGATTATAGAATAGGAGTTGAAGAAGATTGATAAAGGCAAATTGTAGTAGTATAATAAGGCCTACTCACAAGAGCTGAGTTGTTTTCAACTAGAAGAGAATGATGTAGAAAAAATAGGCCAGCCTTTTAGATGCCATAATTTTTGACCCATAAATACATTTGATTTCTTCCACATGACAAAACAACCATATCAAAAAAACTTATTCTAAACTAAGCCTTTATATCTACTTATATTTGAGTTCATTATTTTTTAAAGGCCAAACATGATCATTTGAGGGTCCAAAATTAATGTTTAATGATTTTTTCAAGAATTTTCTATTTTTAAAAATATTATATTTTTAGAACCAAAAGTCAAATTCAGTTGAATTTCATCCCATAGGGTAATTTTAGTAGTTAGGTTATTTTTGTAAATTTTTAGAGCTATGTGCACTTGCATGTGAAACTTACTATAAATAACGACTGCTAAAAATAGAGATTTTTTGTAGATTTTAGATTTTCTGAATTTTTCCATGTCAACTCTAAATTTTGAGTTAAGGCTTATTCAAGTATGTTTTGGGTTTGTAACTATTTCACGCAATCAATATGAATCAATTATGAGTATTGTTTCAATATCTTGGGCTATTTTTAGTTTTCTTGTTCTTGATAGTTTTTGAGTTCATTAGGTGGTTTTGAAACCTACTTGCCCTTTTTTTAGTGTTATCTAGGGTTTGTAAGAAAACAAATGAGGTGTCAAATAGTAATTACCTATGTTTATATTAAAATGTAAATTAAATTGAATGAAAAATAAATAATATTTAAGAATGAATTTAAATATTTATCTAGGGTTTGTACTAAGATGAATCTTCAAAAAATAGTAGCTTTGATGTTATATTTATGATGACATGCTATAATATTAAACCTAAGTAATATTTGCATGAATAGTTCTATGAGGTGGAGTTTTGGTTATGATACCTCCCATTAAGATAAAAAATAAATTGGGTATTTTTTTCTTTAATCTTATCTATCATTATGGAATTATCTATTTTTTTGTGTTTGTTTCACAAATATTATAATAATAAGCGGTATTTATTTTCTGGGTACATTGCAACAATAACCATTTACACATTTCATAATTTCCCTTCCTATTATATCTTTATTCATTCCTAATCTCCCCTATGTAATTCATCCATGAATTATAATTTTTGGGTTCATTGATCACTCCATCCAATGGTCCTTACATGTTGTTCCCACTTGTTCATGTAATAATTATCTTTTCCACTCTTTCTTATGTGCACTCTCTTTCTACATATGTATTACCTTTTTCCTTCATAATTTGAAATGATTTTTATACCAAAATAAAATAATCATGCCTCATAAATATAGACTTATTTAACTTGAACAATTCCAAATAAATTTCTTCCTTTAACTTTACATTTGTAAGAGTTTTGATGTTTAGTGAATTAGAGATAGAGCACATCATTGTAAACAAATGAGTGTATTTTAAATTTATGCAAACCCACTATATGCCCTCTCTACCTCTCCTATTTTTTTTAATAATTTCTCCTTGGCTAGCCTCTCACATCCATCTAGGATCGTTTACAATGATAGACATTTTAATATGAAGACAAATCATGATAGTCTAAAATATTTCTTGAAGTAGAGGTTGTCATCTAAATAATAAAAAATGGCTGAAAAAAAGGTTTGGTTATGAATTTAAATTTTAAATAAGAAATAAAGGATGATGTAGTGTTAGAAGAACTATTTGTGAGGGATGAGTTCACAGATTATGTGAAATGTCTATGTGATGGGCGGATTGGGTGAATGAGACAAGATTAGAGTGGGAGAATGAAAATGATACACAGGGTTTGACTCAGCGACTCTAGAATCATTCCAATATCCTATAATTCCAAAATTTATTATATCCTATGCAAATGTATATCCTAACTGAGTAATTTATGTTAGAATGGATCAAATTTTATATTTTGGTAAAGTGATTTTTTTAAAATGAAAGAGTTTAAAAAATAATCTTAGATCACTCAAAATTTATGGCTTTCGATCCTATCTCTAATTTTGTGCACATAGAAATAAATATAAATAATTTAATATTTATGGAGGAAGAGATGGGGAAAAATGAAGTATTATGTTCTTTCATATGGAAATGTGTTGCGTGTGGAGGAGACATTCTGTTTCACGGTGAGCTTCAATAATGGAAAAGTGGTGAGGAAGGCAAAGGCCATACAAAAAATGAAAGAAATGAGATATTTCAAGGTTAGTTGGATGATAATGGTGAGATAAAATAATAGGGTATTTCAAAATACTAATTCATAGAAGCCCAGGTCGATAGACATGAAATGTTCAATAACATGTCACATTTATTAATGTAGTCTATAGCTTCCACTGAAGCATTTCAATTACCAAGAACATGATTAAAATAGGTTTCATATTGATGAAATGATGTGGAAAATATCCAATGGATGTTTTATAAATTTAGATAATTTACTAAATTTCAACTTAGATGAGTCTAAAACTAATTAAATTAAAATTATGATTGTTTAACTATATAAACTTGATTATACGACTCTACACTAATTAGAAAAACAAACATGGAAAAGAATTATTAAATGAAATACACCTCATATATAATATATTATACATCCCTTAAATCAGATTACACACAAGGATTATGGCTAATAAGACTCTTATGATTTCAGAGATCCTTGACTTGAGCCAACACATATATTTTGTGATAATAATGAGGCAATACAATTGTCCAAGAATCCAGTTTTCCATGATAGAACCAATCACATTGAACTCAAACATACTTTTTATAAAGACTTGGTCAATGATAAATACTTTTTCACTGATTATGTGAAAAGTGAAGATCAAATTTTTGATACTCTCACTACGGGATTGTATAAGAAAATTCATGGAAGACTCAAGGACGTGATAGACATCTCTCTTTTTTACACCAAAGGGGGAATGATGAGTATAATGCCAAATTGGGCCCTTTATTATTAGTGTTATATTTAGTTTATTTTATATTTTATGTGTTTATTATGGTTATTTAATTCATTTATGTCTTAAATTAGTTGTTTGAACACTTTCTAGGAATCCCCTAAAAAAAGGTGGGACGGTCAGTTAATTCTAGCTCATTACCTGAGTACAAAAATGAGTTTACAAAAGATGGGATAAAATTTTTAGTGTTATTTAATTTAAATTAAAATATATTTACATCATTCCAATTATATATATAATTTTGGGCACCATAGTTGAGTTGGTTACATAGTTTTACTATTTGTTGAGTAAAACTTCTTGCATGTTGACCTTCTCTTGAATGTAAGTTAACGTTGTTTTATTTAGTCTAATTTAAGTTATCTTAGAGTCTAAATTTATAAGCATAATTATTAATTACTTAGCTATCAAATAATTTTATTTATTTAATTTTTATTTTATGATTTTCTTTAAATAACTTAACATGCAAGTTATTTTATAATAAACTTATTTTATCTTTTTTTAATTAAAAAGGAAATGTCCAAAAATTAGTGTCATATATAATTCTTTTTGTAAATTCATGTTGTATATTTTTATCTCTTATTTTGTATTCTAGGTATTCACAAAGGGAAATAAAAAATTATATGGTTTTGGTATTGAAGTTATTAAGTGCATATTCTGTCATCAATCACACTTACAACAATAACAATACTAGATTAACAACTAGTAATGATGGCCTAGATTGGATGATATATAACTTCATTTTCATATTTGAATTAGAGTTTATTTTCACTACACTAATAAATTTAAAACCTTTAATTTAATATTATCTCACTCAATAGTAATGTCGTAATCATTCAATCATGTCCTCCCTCTAAAAAATATATAATTTATCAAAATCCAATTTATGTGATGGGTCATGCTACATGTTTCACAAGTCCCATTTGACAAATTTTCAAAAATTCCATTATATAAGCACAAATTTCACATATGTTTTGATGAGATGAAAAGAGGCTTTTATATTGCAAACACCATAAATATTCTAACTTCACATTGAGAATATGACACCTATTATACCCATTTTTTGTTATATACAAGTGATAGTATCCCTAAGCTAAGTGTGCATACATCTCTAAGGTCATAATCCATTGGTTACATACTTAATTACACCAATATTTCATAACCATGTAGCACTAAACCAAAATTTTATACAAACCATTGTAGCATGGGATAAATACATGGATTTTGATCCCTCTAAAAAGTATTGGTATGTAGGTAATGATCAACATAATGGGTTTTGAGTTCAAGAAAAACTTCAGCCACTAACACCTTTTTCTCCAACTATCATGTTTTTTCTTCATGGTCTATTGAGATAGGGTTCCAAATGAAGAATAAGGTACATATTGGCTTTTTGTAGCAAATCGAATGAATAAAATCACACACATAAGGCTTAGATGAAAATACACATAGATTTTTTTTTACGTAAAGATTAAAAAACCCTACTGGACATCAATGGGCCCTATAGACTATAGTGTGATGAAACCTTATTTGAATATCATAGCCTTGTCCAATATTTAAGTGAATCCCTATTCCTAATTCATATTCATCTCATAAAATCACACATATTATCCATATACAAGTACTAACTAAGTTATTTTTTGTTTTTATATCTTCCTTTAGCATATTTCCTCAAATAAAAAATTTTAAACTAGAAATGCTTAATTTATATTTATTCATACACCATGATTTTATGCAGTAGTTTTATCTAAATAAGATTATTTTTAATATTTGATCCCTAATTGTGATTAAAACATATTTTATACAATAGAGAAACATGTTATACCAATGAATTTTTTTTAGAATCATGAGAAAGAGAAGGAAACAATTATATAACATGAATGGTATGATAATCACATTACACCATATATATCTTTGTTAACATCTTTTGACCCTCATCAAGATGGTGATAACCACTTTCCATCTAATTGGTTTCATGTTATCACTATCCCAAGAGGTAATTTAGATCACCCTATAGTCATAAATGAAGGTAACCAATATATCCTTGCTCACCCCCATCCAACACACACATCTCCTTTTGATGGTGTTTGTGTGAATATTCAATCAAAAGTACCTAGGATTTGTGCTTGTGAATCCCTTTGAGATCAAATCATCACTATGATAAAGTTAAAAGAAGAATTGAAAAAAAAATTCAGTATTTAATATCAAATATAATATCATGGGAAAATTAGATCACATATGCAAATATTCTAGAATATGTTAGTGTCAATCATGAATTTGTATCTTCATCTACAAACTATGTGCCTAAAAATACTTCATATCAATATTGGAAGCTAAAGCATAATACATATACAAATAATGATTCAAAAAGAATTAAAAGTGATAATAAGAGTTTAAGTGACATTATAAGATAAATTTTTAGAAACAAATTTATCAAATCACCTCCCATACATACTCTAACGAGATCAAAATACTAATGTGCATATCATAGAATGCATAGGCATCGTATAAATAATTTTAAATCTTTGAATAATAAAATACAAAATATAATTGATAGTATTTATCATATAATAGATACATATATCAAATGACCCACTCACATAATGATTTCATCTCTCAATAAATAAGTGGTAAAATCATAATTAGTGCAAAAGGAGCAAAGATGACATGTATGGAAACAAAAATCTAATCTAGAGAAAAACAATTAAAAAATAAATTAGAGAAAGAAAATATTCAAATGAAAAATTTAGAATAAGTAAAATTACAAATGGAATGTATAAAAAATTCAATGTCACAAAAATATAAAGAGAAAATTCAAGATAAGCAAGAAAACGCCTTTCTAAAAGGGCTTCTCATGAAAGAATTTTCAAAGCCAAATGTTCCTACAAATTCTAATGGTAAAACTAATATGATTTCTAAGGATTCAAGTCATATATATACTTCATGAATAAATTGAAAACATAGGTTCCATCCTTAAAAAAATAATGTTACATCTGCAAATCGAATTCAAAGCAAAAATTTGTTCTCTTCAAAGTACTCTAGCAAAGATACATTATTCTTCTCAATTTTAGAATAGGATTAAATATTTTGATGATAATAAACATAATAAATAGAAACAAAATTTGAATAAAATAACTCCAATCTATGATGCAGTGAATTATTCATACATAGTTATAGAAGATGATCAAAATGACATATCACAATCTCAATCATAATCTAATAAATTGATATCTCTAATGGTCATATACTGATTATGCAGAATATGATTAGAATGACATGACTAATATGCAATATGAATATGATAATTTGTAATTGAGGGTTAGAAACCATATTATATAGGGCCTACATAAATGCATGGCCTTGATGATATATTTGACATATAATAACATCCCTCCTTATACAAATTTATTTATTAATCATATTATATATATTTCAAAACTTCTAAAAATAAAGACCTATGCATGATATGTATAATTTATTTTCATCAATTTATTTGTGCACAATATACATAATACTTCTCTTTATCCAATTTTATATCAAATATGCTTCAAAAATGTACTTAAGTGAGTTTTAAAACATACATGTTGTCCTTACCATATGTAGTTTTAGGTGGTGATATTATCTTGAACATGAAAATTATACATAGATAAAATAAAACTATCCAAATAGTAACATATTATGTTCTTATCTGATTTCAACAGACTTGTCCTAGTGAACACATGATCTACATTCTCATATGTAAACTTGTCATAGGATTATATAGATTTTTTGTATTACAAAAAGATTAATTGGGACATATTTTACTCAATTTTTATCATTCTATGACACTCCCATTTGTTCACATTAAAAATATAATAAATTGCACATAATATTTCCATATTTCCCCACTTAGTTTCATATTACTATCTTATTAGATACCCTAGTTATTGAATATATTTATGTTACAAATTCATTATGTAAATAAATATCACTTATTCATATAGGTTTAGCATGCATTTATTCTTTGCTTCATACTTTTTGTGTATTCTTTTCTTTGGATTATAGACATTTGAACATGTCATTATTTATAGATTTAAGCCTTATTGTATGTAGTCTACACATGTGAGGGAAATTTAAACATTTCCCTTGTTTTTTTCATGATTTGTGTGATTTTTTGTCTTCTCTTTATATATGTGTCATGTCCATGACTCTGTTTGCTAATATTTTAGCATTTTACAATGTCATGGTCAATATCATTCATCTCCCAAGTTTGTTTATGCCTTGATCCACATGATACATCTCTCCCCGATTTGTTCCATTTAGATTACGTATTGAGTTTTGATCATTATTTACCGTGTTCCTAATTACTAATATTTATTAAGACATGCAAACATGTATGCTTAGTTCTACATGTATCATACACTACAACTTCTTCTTAGATGATCAATATTAAGCCTTTCTCCCAAATTTTATTATTAATACCTAGATTTAAATATTTTATATAACATCATTCACATTAATTCCTTATTTTTAGCTAAGTTTATGTAGGCTTCACAATTCACATCAAAATAGTGGTCATACACAATGGCTTGTCTTAGAAACTATGTTGTAACAACCAAGTGTACAAACAAAAATGGCAATGTTTACTCAGATTGTCATAGTTCATACTTAGTTTCTACCCAACACTCATTTTCATATAGCATCACTCTATTTGGATATTAATGTAGGCCATATCTATCTGGAACAATGTACTCTCATGCCAGGAAATAAAAATATTATTTTTTTAGATTTTTTAGAATCACTCTTAGTCTATAGATCAATTTTAATATTGCTCATAAATAGTTTTATAGATTTATTCTTAGATTGTTTCAAAATTTACTCAAATTTGGACGAATCATGTGTAACATGTATACTATAATATTACATAGTTTTATTCATAAATATAACTTATTTTACTCAAGTTATAAGAATAAATACACTAAGATTAGATTGGGGGCATGTGTGTGGTACATGATCACTTTCTTACTTATTTTTGCACCAATTTTGTAGAAGGAATGATAAATCATGTTATTATTTATGCTATATAAATTAGACTCATATCATACTATTTTCTCACCAAAAAGGAATCTTATTCTGCCTATAGAAGTTGATTCACCATTTTGACCTATTTATGCACTAGTTTTGCACCAAAATGATCTATTGGAATTCATAAATGGATTCCAATATAGTATATTACATTGGTTATGCAATGATGGAGTTAATAACACATTAATTTCTTAGGTACACTTTCTTTTTAATGAGGAATGAGGAATGCACAATCTAATCCAAATGTTTCATTGTAGAAAATATCCAACGGTCCCACCCTCCAAAGTCACCAGTTTTCCACTAGAAAAAACACAATGGCATGCATACCAAAGTAGGTGTATTAATTCATTATTATTTTTATATATAAGTTTATTACCTTTAATTTAATATTTTCATCCTAAGTAAGGACTGATTTATACATCTTTCATTGCTATTTCGTGTGAGACATTGTTCAGTGCATAACCTATATTCAAGACTCTTCTTCATAGATAAGCTCAAGAATACCTCTATTCCTTTTAATCTAGTACATTATTTTTTATAAACTAATATAATAAATTTGGTAGAGAAGCAGAGTCTATTTTGATATTTTGGCACTAATGGAAGGGATTCATGTAATTGATACTTTAGATAAACTCGATTTATGATATAGGGAGCACACCTTTAGTGGTTGAAAAACTCTTAGAGATACTAAATTTTAATCTATATAAATATTGTAGAGATAAAAAGCACTTTATCACTGACAAAACATTGAAGATAGAGTTATTCATTGTTAAAGATATTTTAATTTCAAGACTTCCATATTTAAATTAGAATTATATATTTTTAAAATATCTATAGATAAGTAATGCATGTAAGCCATTAATAATTAACAAAAATAAATCCATTCTCTAACTGATAGGCTCTAGATGATAAAGTAGAAATAAATTATGAATCCATTGCAAAAATTTATGATCTCTCCATAAAATATAGAACAAGTGTTGAAAAGAATCAAGTCTAGAAAAATAAGGGCATTTGGGTTTAATTATCTCAGTGTGTTTGAGACATTTCCAAAGCATGATTTTATGGTAAACAAAATGAAAGAAAAAGTGGGTAATTTTTGGATCTAGTTTGACATTCCACATCTCATTAAGTCTAGAAAGTCATAATGTGAGAGAGGAATTTAATATCCATCAATTTTTAATATTTTCAAGAGATAAGGAAAATGAACTCCTAATTTGTTATAGGAGACAAAGAGAGTAGCTTATGAAGGCCCAATAATAGTTCTACCACCAATCCTTATACCAAACATCCAAAGGTTACAAACCCATCCTATGGAGTATGACATATA
>JARHVA010004364.1:1155000-1205000 GCA_037957365.1 Torreya grandis | reverse complement strand
CACTTTTTTAGAGTCAAATTAAAGGAATATGGTCATGTGTCAAGAGCCATAGGCCCATTTCATTCCTCCATCAAAATAATGACTTTTTTCAAAAGGAATCATATTTTAATAAACCCAATTTTTTTAGTACACTGATTGCATGTAAGATATGCTAAATGCAGAGTGATAAAGATTTGGCAAGGATTTTTTTTGAGACATTGGTTAAGCTTGGACACATTGGTTTACAACTAGTTTTCAAAGAGGCTTTCTCAAGATGTGAAGAATCCCTCTAGTATTCCTTAGACAAATAACCATTGACCAATTTTTTAACATGCACACCTTGATTATTGTAATGAAATAAGAAAGAGGAAGTGTTGCCAATCATATCATTTCACTACTCAATCTAACTTGAAGCATGTGATGGGCATGGTACCAAGTTCCCCACATTGGAAATGATTATAATGGTTCTATTGTGTAAAATGTTTGATCCTTTAATATCAATAATGCATATGTTGCCTTCGGCATGAGGAAGGTATAAAATATCCTAAGCCACTCTTTGAATTCCTTGAGTCTAATTAACATTGATCCAAAAAAAAAACCAAATAAATTTTAATAATAATCCATCTAAGGATTTAGATGCATCCCAACATTAAGAGTAGTAGACATGAGTGGCTCCAAGAATTGTAGTACAAATCTTAGATTTGTCTCTACGAAATAGAGGCTTGGTAATCTAGTGTGAAATTTTTTTCTTCACTCTATCAATCACATATTACCATAACTTTACATGAAATATGTAAAAGGTGAAAGGAATTCTAAGGAACTTTAAAATTTATCCCTTTTTGATCCACTTCCATTGAGAGTAGTTGAGCTAATTCAGAAATAGAATCATACTTAATCTTGTAGCATTTCATTTTTTCCCATTAGATATTACATCAATAAGCTTTGAAAAAAATGTTAAGGAAACACAATAGTTCTTTCAATAAGGTATTGTGATTTACAATTGTGAGGAACAAGTTGTTCACAAAATTCCCATTGATTAATTGAATGGTGTAATTTGGGAAGGAAATTACCATAATCAACCCACATTCAAATGTACTGGAAAGTGCATAACTAAATTATTCATTCATGAGAACATAAAAATCATGGGAAAGGGGTAAACCTTGTCACATAAAGAGAAAAATTATAAAGATTTAGAAATTGTGGCTGTTGATGGTAAGAAAAGTTGAGGCCTCTGAGATAGAGTCTGAACAACCGAGATATAATATTTTTTAAATTCCAAAGCTTTGAACATGGTGATAATGAAAGGCCAATAAATATGATCGTAGTTTTTTCGAATTCATGTTTAACGAATATGATCCTATTCTAAGAGGTGCATGCCCATTCCATTACTTCCAAGATTGCAATGATGTTTTTAAGAATGTAATGAACTTTAATAAACCTAGTTTTCTTTAGCATGATGTTTGCAGGTAGGGTAGGCTGAAGGAATAGGACCAAATCTTTGGTAATGATTTTGGAGGAGCCATTGAAAAGGGTCATAAATCTCCAATTGGTAATGAGTTATGGATCTCCTTATTTAGGAATTAATTTAATATTCCCCTTTTTGATAATGGATCCAAAAGAGGTTTGATGTAAAGCTACTCTATAATCTTGAAGCAAGAAAAGATCAATAAATTAACATGTTTATTTAAAAAATACAATAGTAAACCCACCATTTCTTAGTGATTTATCATAGGTATGTATTGAAATTAAAAAAAAAAAAAGAGTTAAATCTCATCTAACAAAATGAGGGGTGTCAAAAAAGGTTTTGAGCTGAAGGATGTAACTTGAAAGGCACCATATCTAATCATTCTTGAAAATGTTAAGCTCTATTTATTGTGTTTTCTTGGGATTGAAATGACAAAGCATAGTGGCTGAAAATGGTTGATAATATATTTGGTAGAATAGTGATGTGATTGTGTTTTCTTTGTTAGTTTTAATTTTCTATTTAAATTTGTTAGTTGAAATATATTTAAAAAACTATTTAGAGGCACGATCACCAATTTCAAGCCAATGTAGTTAGGCTCAAATTTGAGCACATCTAACCATATGTTTTTTCATGATTTTATAATTGTGTTTAAGCTTGGCCATATCAGTATACAAATAGTTGTCAAGGGGCTTTGATCAAGTAGTGAATAATACCTTTAGTATTTAATAGACATAACACCATTGACTTGCCTTCTAACTTGAACAAGTTTGTTAAGAAAGTGGAATTTGAAAGAAGATAGTAGTTTATTATGCCATTCCATTAAATAAACTTAGCTTTCAATATATATGTTAGATATGGCATCAATTTACACACTCTATAAATGAGCCAAATTGTGCCCTAGGGATAAAGAATGATTTATTCAAGATGCATTGACTATGAATAATTTTATGGTATCCACTTCACCATTCTAACAAGAATGTGATGAAAATATGGTAAAAAAGGATAAATTTTATATGAATAGTGACATATTGTCCATCAAAATTTAAAAATAAGAACATGTGTTTCTCATAAATCTGTACACAACATATCTATTTGAGAGCTACAATAGTGCTAGATTTGAATTTTTGCCAAGTATACCATGGTTTTAAAGTTAAATAACACTATCAAAAAGTTGGGTTTAATAACCCCTAATATGTTTTTAAGTAATACCAAGCTTCACATTCTCCCACACATAAATAAATAAGAATAGTTCCTTCTTTATCCTTAGGGGATTCAATCATATTATATTCACCACAAATTATCCAAGTTAAAAAGTAGATTATTAGCTAATGAATGGCATAACATCATTATGTTAGGGCTACCATTAAGGTAATAAAAAATCATAATCTTTAAATAATTACTATCAATATCAAGGGTCACTTGATAGGTCTTCTCTCGAGGAAATAATTAATAGATCAAAATTTTGGGAGACAAAAATATTGGTATTGTCATGTCCATCCTCATGAAAAGTGGAAAATTTCATTGCATCAAACCAAATACTTCTCAAGGAAGTCTAAAAAATAATCATATTTTTTTTAACGTCTTGCGAACATATAAAATCTAAAGGACCCAACCAATAATAAGCAAATCAAAAAATAAATTGTGTGAAAAATCTATGAGACATCATATGTTTTAGGATAGTATATTCATTGAGAAGAATCCTCAATATGTAGTTAGATATGTCCACCATCAAATTCTTGTTGTAAACCTAGTGTGGAATTGATTTTTCTCAATAATGATTTTTAGTGTTTCAATAAAAAAATCCCCTATTGAAAAGGAGTTTCATATATCCCCATTATTTTCTAGAGGGGAATCACAACCACCATGAGGTGGAATATGTGATCACTAATGAAGTCACAGCATTGGAAATTCCTAACTATTGCAAAACTCAAATCTGAGGGGTAGTTGTTGGTCCATCTAGTTGATGAAAACTAAGTGGATGGATAATATAACTCTCTATTGATTCATAACTTGTTGGAGTTTGATATTGGAAACAAGACTATTCAACTTAGGTTTTTATTCTTGATGGAAGCTTTATTATCTGTAAAAATAGTCCATTCATAATTATTTTCAAACACCTTTTTATTTTCAAATTTTGCATGATTTGTAGATGTAATTAAGTGAACCATTAGGGGAAACACACAAATATTATGATTGGTTGATTGAAACTAGAATATTTGTTTAGAAGATTGATATATATGACATTCTATGAAAAGTGTTTAGTCCCTATTTGAATATAGATATACTATTTCAAGTTTTTCCTCAAATCAACCCTAACATAGATGCACTTTTTAGGACATGTAAAATATATATTTACATTTAATTATAAAACACACACCCTATGGGGTTTAAAATCTATGTAAACAAAATAGAAACCAACACCTTTGAGGGGTGATTAGTAACCTAAAGCTATAAGACCATGGGGAGACTATCATAAGGATATTTTGAAGGAACCAACAACTATAATTGGTAATAATATCTTTCACTTGTGATACTCCATTCAATGACAAAATGAAAAATCCCATGATGTAGTTACATATCACATCTACATGGTGTTACAAGGACCAATGTTGTTTAATCCATGCATTGAGGGAATATTTAGAGTGGATGTAGATGGTATAGTAAGCAATAATAAAATTATTTTAATACCATTCAAAAATATTTTCTAAAACACATACTTGGAAAAAAATCTAGATAAGGAGGATGATAATAATATATATCTCTATCATAAACTTTAAGGATAAACTTCTATGTTGACTTCAATACCATTCTAAAAAACATCAACAATATAAGTTGTGACAGGGTGGTTAAGGGATATTTATATTAGCTTAAATGACCCACCAAAAAATAGGTCTCCTTAAAGAGAGGATTAGGATTGCCCCACCCATCCTGTATGGTTTTAGAAGGATCCAATGACATAATAATTACCCAATAATGAGGTGAAAGTATGTAGAATCCCACCAATTCACCACCTTGAAAAGATGAGTTCAAATAAGAAAGTCTAATGGAATAGTTTATGTGAGGTGGCATGCTCCATATCACATGCCAAGGAGGAGTGTAGAATAGGTTGTGATGGTAGCTCTACTAATGTTTGGGCATCCATGGAGGGATGTCATTCAATAGATGGTCTAGATGAACTAAAACTATAGTACAGGGAGGGATCACCTAGTGTTTGAGTAGTTCTTGGCGATGATATAAATCTATATCTATATTATCTACTTGAGCTTGAACCTATATAAATATCATAGAGATAACAAGCACCTTTTCATTAATAGAAAATTAAAGAATGAGTTATTATTTGTTAAATATTATTAAATGTTAGTAATTGCATTGTTAAAATAGAATTATAGATTTGAAAAAACTACATATAAAAGTAATGTATGTTGGTCATTCAGAATTACCCCAAAGGAAATATATTCTATAATTTTTAGGATTTGGGTGATAAGGCTGCAATAAACTTTGAACCTATTTATAGGTGACAAAGGACAAGTTCAAATGTTACAAAAGTGAATATTTTCACACATAATGCCAAGGCTCACACACAAAGGAAATGAATAATGTCAAAAAATAAGAGACATGTTCAAATGTCATATAAGACAAAGGGCCAAGGGCCACAAGCAATGGACATGCTCAAATGTCACACATAAAAAATAAGATCTCATAGATATTTTCAATCAAGTTCACATAAGGGACATGGGCAGACATAGTAGACAATCAAAGATTTACTTTATTATGTATAACTATAACATAGAACTAGAAGATAGTCTACACCATGTATATGTAATGTGATCGTATCCTATCAAATAACATCTCCATGTACACCATGTAAGATAGATATGTTATCATGATAATTTTAAACAAGTATATAAATCAATATTATAAGAGTTATAGATTTTAACACATGTAAATAATGTAATCAGTGGATAAGATGATCTCGATTTAGCAAGGATATTGGGTAAAGGTAATTACAACATTTTAGTCCATGGTAAAATTGCATAGCACTGATAAATACCAGTGAAATGCATGTGTGATATGAAAATAGTATTATATTTACCTTTATGTGATAAATAACATATGACAATGATGTGAACTAGATATCTAATCATGTATAGGTACTAATTCTAGTTTTTTAAAATATTTTTATGTTTTTATATATATGATTTTTTTTGTAATTTTGTAATTTTGAAACTAGAACAATAAAAACTATTAATAATCAAGGGTTTGGAATTAGATCAAAGGAGAGGGATATAAACAATTTACAACATGTGTTAATGGAAAGCATTAACTAGAAATGATTGCCATGTATGACGAAGATGCCTCCACTATATTACAACTATGGTTAAAATCCTAT
Organism: Torreya grandis; assembly: GCA_037957365.1. Classification (NCBI taxonomy): domain Eukaryota; kingdom Viridiplantae; phylum Streptophyta; class Pinopsida; order Cupressales; family Taxaceae; genus Torreya; species Torreya grandis. The sequence goes on along the minus strand of JARHVA010004364.1, from coordinate 1,199,166 downwards.
GGGGACATAAAAGGTATGCAAAGAACTGATTGTACATCCTTATTTCATCAACTATACATTTATCAAATTATGTAACATGTATAAGAATAATAACATAGGAAGAGAGAAATTTTGGCTCTGTGTACCCTAGTATGAAATATCTAAAAATTAGAAATACTATGGCTCTGTGTACCCATATTTTGATTTGTGTGGAATTTTGCATAGGACATGATCAATGAACTAAGGATAGTAATGGATATCATTTTCATCTCTTACTAGTAGATTATTACTTGTTATAAAATGTAATTTTACTACTGCAAACAATAAAAATAATAAGACAAATGGTAAAAAATAGAGGAATAGATAAATGTTTTGAATTGTTTAGATTTTAAAAGTGAAAAATAACAGCTAAGAAGCCAAAAAAGTCATTAAGAGCTAAGGACTTATAAGAATTGATCAAATTCATCACATGTGTAAACAGTAGAAGAACATGATCTAATAGTCAAGAAGCTATGTACAATCAAGTTTTTGATTTTTTTAAATTATTTCAGTGTTGTTAGATTTTAGTCAGCAATCATCCACTAAGTCATCCTCATTGGGATTAAAATTCTTGGAAATGTGTGAATGCATAACACATTCCAATTCTCTTTCAATATCCTGGTCATTGTTACCATCATGTGATATGTGAGTTATTCTTCCTTCGTGTGAAAAGGTGATGCACAGTTGATTAGTATCTATCGTAACTTCCATTTTTTTTAACCATGATTGTTCTAATACAAATGGCAGTCGATGTATATCAGGGATAACCCATACCATTACTTTGATAATAACTTTTTGTTCACAATCAATTGGGTATATGTGTAATATCCCCTCCAAACAGGAAATATAGCAACACAACAACTCTGAACAAAGATATAATTTTTATTGAATAAATTCAAAATGATAACAATAATATAGTCTCTTAATTAGCAAATTACAGATCTTATCACTTGTCCTTCTAAACTATTACAATTGTAGTCCTCTCTTATGCATATAAATATGAAATACAGTCTTAAAAACCTTGGCTTTGTAAATCTGGAAGTGAAAATTGAATTCTGGAAGGTCTCGGCCTATGTGTCGAACACACAGTCGCCGACGTCGGTCGATATACTACCGACGTCGGTCACTGTAGGTCCTTCTCTGCCGACGTCGGTCTCTAGTCGGCCGAAGTCGGTCACTGGGGATCTCTGTTTGCCAAGGTCGGTATCTGAATGGATCTGTACGGACCTGTACGGACTTCGTACGGCCGCCGATTAAGCACAACTTCCCTGTTTTCAACCCCTGATCTGAAAATATATGTTTCTAGCACAGAAGATCTCTAGCTGTATAATTTATTGAATCAAAACATGAATAAGAAATACCTGGAGTATCTTTAATAACTTCTGTGTGAAGTTATCTCTCAAACCTGAAATTCTGTGATAACTTCTGGATGAAGCTATCTCTCACTTTGGCAATAGATCAGCTGATATTCCACAGCCTCTTAATTGCACACACTGAAGAGGGTACGTTCTCCAATGCAAATCGAATCCTGGAACCCTAGGCTCAGTCTTCACAGAAGAAATATTCAAAATCAATAATCAATAATCAATGGCTAATCAATAATGGCCTCCATGAGAAACCCTTATACCCTCAAAATATATGCTTGCCCTAATTAGGGTTTCTTGATTTAGAATTAGGGTTTCTAATTAAAAATAGGCTAAATAATTAATATTTGATTAAATCAATCAAATATTAATATCTCCCTCAATACATGTCCAAACGAGCCCAAACGAAAGCCAACTGGAAAACCTCTGCTAAACGAAGCCACCCCAATCTCCAAAATGACCCTTTAACCATCCTATCAGCGTACGAGGGTCGCATATTAGGCTAACCATGAACTCAGAACATGTCAACTAAAAAGGGGACATGACAATATGACATATTCAACGATTTCTTCCCAATTTACATTATGGTATATGTAGGTCATTAATATAACTAAATGACATGTTTCAATGCTTTTGAAGAGTCAAATTTCTCCATTTTCATCTTATTCTGTTATTTTTAAAAGTAAGCATATCCAAATTCAAATATAACTTGTTTCCATTAAAGTGGTTACTCTGTACATAATGAACTTAACGATGTCAAATTCAATGCTAAGGTGGAGTGTAGATGTTAAACTTACTTTCCATGTAATGTAATGGATGGATAATGTTCTTAGTTACCTAATCCTTAGTTTTTATAAAGGTTAATCTAATATAATTTTTTTTAAAAAAATCATTATGAAGGAACACACAACCTCATTTCCTAATATCACTTCCACAAACAATATATGATTATTATTATCTAACACTTCATATACAATAGGTAAAATAGAGTCAGCAGTCATGAATTTTGAGTGAAGTACTACTGAAGATTTACAACCTTTCCCTCTACAAAACCGCATTTTACCAAAACAGAAAATTACATCCCTAATACATTCGCAGGGTGCATTGGGCAGCTGATCACGAAAGTAAAGCAGAACAACATCATCTCCATGCGACACTGTGCAGTCGCATTAGAGTGCCCTGTGGAGCAAGTATGGAAACGTGATTAACTATGTGAATTTCCAGTTCTATGCGTACGATTCCAGCACCACCGTGTCGCAGTTCATCCAACACTTCAACGATCAGTCCTCTCGCTATAGTGGCGTAAGAGTGCTGGCTAGTTTTAGTACGGAGGGCAGCAGCGGAGGGCTGTCGGCTGCCAATGGCTTCTTCGACGCCTGCAGGACGCTCAGAAACTCCTGCAAACTCGCGGGCATATTTGTGTGGTGTGCGGACATCTCCAAGTCCAATGGCTTTCAATACGAAAAACAATCCCAGGATCTACTCAGACGATTGCATTTGAATGTCATATTAGGATCCTAATTTATTTCGTCGTTGTGGTTCCTTTCTCTCACTTGCTCAGACGATTGCATTTGAATGTCATATTGTCATGGTCGTGTTTGATCATTCTTCTAAATTGAGTCTTCACCCAACCTATTTGAATATTCATTCATATTTCACGTTTATGTTCCCCTTGCGCATCCATTTCATTGCCCATTTCTCTGCCCATGTTTTAATTCATATTTATAATATTCCTCTTCTATGTTCCCACAAACAAGAAAAGAGAAATTGCAACGACGACATTAATATGATAATAAACTGTTAGAAAAAAGGTAGTAAATGAGAAATATATTCGGTATACAAAACTAATATAATACTAATACTATGATAACAAAAATACATGAAAATTAAATTTTACAAAATTAAAATCCTCCCCTAAATTTTAGTTTAATTATTATTCTATTAAAATAAAATATAATGTAAATATATATAATAAAAAAAATATTATAAATGTATATAAAATATATTTTAAAAAATTGGTATGTAAACTCATACATATTCATACATATTAAATAAATATTACTAAAAAACAATATATCACATACACACTAAATAAATATTATTTTAATGTATATATATATAAGGTGTAAACATAGTCAATTAACCTCCATCTCTAATAAACATATATTCCTTTCCTAAATTTTAATATTATTATTTATCTATTAAAATAAAATGCAATTTTAATATATAAAATAAAATAAATATTAAAAATTTCAAATTAGTAAGTAAACATATACTAAATAAATATTATAAAAAAATTTAATATACCAAAAATATAAAAAAATAAATGTATAATAAATTTACCTCCAAAATAAATATATACTTTAAAAAATATTGATTTTGACGATATCATTAAAAAAAATAAGCTTGCATAACCTTAACTTTTCATTTAAAAAAACTATGAGAGCAACTCTATTTATGTATGGGCACCAAATGAGGGGTGTTATGTAATGGTTGCCCTCGATGAACTCAACTCATAATATAGGGAGCACTCCCCTAGTGGTTGAGCATCTCCTAGAGATGTTGGAATTCATTTAGGATTGGACCCATGGAAATATCGTAGAGATTAGAAGAACTTTATCGATAAAAAAATTGATGAGAGAGTTATTCATTATTGAATACATTTGAATTTATAGACTTTCATAGTTAAAATAAAATTTTGTATTTGAAAAAATTCCAATGAAAAGAAATGTATGTCAGCCACTAGGAATTTTCCCTATAGAAAGACATTCTCCAATTGATAGGTTATGAGTAATAAGGGTAAAATAAAACTTAAATCCATTGCAAATATTTATAAGCTCTAAATCAAGTCCAAAATAAGAGTTTAAAAGACGTAGGTATAAAATAAGTAAGCCATTTGGGATTATGTATTCCACTATGATTGTAATGTTCCTCAAAAGGGAGGCCTTGGTGATTAAAACACCAGAGAAAGTGGGTAAGTTTGAGTTCTAACTTCCAATTCCATTTCTTTTTGAGTCTAAAAAGCCATGTTTAGATAGAATAAGTAAAGCTCCATCACTTGTTATGTTTTCCTAGATCTGAGGAAAATGGATTCTGATCTGCACCATGGAGCCCATGATTGAGAGTGTGGGGGATAACTGATTTTGGTTGTGTATATTGATTACACAAAAGTGTACATTTAGAAATAACAATAAATACACATTCAATGGAGTGGAAGTATTAACTTGCAGGAAATACAACTTATATTCAATATGAAAGAATAAGGAAAAGAGGTACAATGTGTCATAGTACATGTGTTATAGAGTAGATACAAAGAGTATGTTATTCGTCTTATGACTGTGTATTGCATCAACCCTTGGCTAGATGTGTATGCTAAATCTTTATGAAAAATAATACTAAAAGAGTAGTTATAACTATTGTCATTTAAAAAAAGGTAGTTACAAGTCATTTCACCTTCCTTCCTAGGTGATGGTTGAGCATCCAGGTTGGTGGTGATTAACAATCCAAATTATAGATTCTTAGATACAAAATTTCACCTAACAAGCCATATAGTTGGAGCAAGATGACGCATGGACGTGCTAGAGTGATGATAAGAGTGATTATGTGATTCTATGACTGAGTTCCATTGAGGTGCATAGGAATATAATATGAGCAATGTCCAGGCTATGATTGAGGGAAATCTGAGTGCATAAGTCTGTGAAAAAGTGTGAGACTTATGCATGGGAGTGTAATCAAACTTTGTGTAAAGAGTGTGTATGATTTCATAGAATGTGTGAGATGTGCATAGAAACAAGTGAGGAGCTTATTTTATTATGTAGAAGTTGCGAATGGATTATTCATCCTTTCTTGAAGAGTAATGGTATCCATTGCATTAGTGTAGAACTAATAAAAATTCACTTAAATTTATTAACAGTTGTACCACTTATCTTAATCAATGTATTGTATAACCTTGACCACTCAAAAAATTTGATGTGTGTCATAGTGGGTGCATATGTCTATTATTGTAATAATCTTATCCTTCACTATGGGGTGCAAATGTTTAGGATCCAAGCCGAAAATATGTTGTGTCAATTATGGCTTAGTAAGTGTTGGAGTGTAATGCTTAAGAAGTTCCACACTAAATATTCAATGCATGCCCAAGTACTGAGGGAAATTAAGAATGAAGGCATTCTCACTAGAGACACACATAATGGTGTAAGGACCATAACACATAGTCTTGATTTTCATGTGTGGACATTTGAATCACTCCTTATGAAGGTGAAGCCAAACTTTATTTCCAAGTTAACATGCATGAGGTGTGCAATGTACACATGGTGCTCCTTGTACTTTGCTTGTGCATGCGAGAGAGAATCTATTGAACCTATTGATTAATAAATTATATGTGACGTAAAAAATTATCAAATTTATCCATTTTATAATTAATGTGTGTGACTTAGTGCTATATGGTGTGTAGTAAGATATGTATAAATGTGTCAAATACTAAAACCCAAGACATGTTTGGAAGAGATTGTGACCCCCAGAGCTGTGTAGGGCCCTATTGTATGCATGTTGAATGTACAAGATATTGTCATCTAAAGTGTGATCATGTGCCTGGTTGTATATTCACATAAGATGAACAAGTGTATGATATAAAAATTCATTTTATCCATCTATATATGGATTAAAATACATCAACTAATCCAGCTCCATACCCATAAGTCCCACAATGTTTTCCAAAAATGACTTACAAAATGCAGATCTTGATTTGAGATGATGGATGTTGGAATCCCAAAGTGAACCCAAACATGGTTGAATAAGGTTTGCACATTACAAACTATGTCAATGTCTTTATTTCAATATTCCATGTTATCCATCATGTAAAACCTATCCAATACAATGAACACATCATCATGTTGGCATCTCGTCATGGGTGATCCATTCATGAAATCCATGTTGATAGATTCCCATTATCTATATGGAACTGATACAGGTGTGTAAAGTCCTATCTTCTTGTTCATGAGCTTGGTGATGCAACAAGGAATGTAAGACTTAAGGTGGTGTTCCATGTCTGCATGCATGCATGCTCAGTAGAAGTGTGATTGTAATGCAACTAGAGTGTTTATCATGTTGAAGTGTCTCAAGATCTTCATATAGTCTACCTCTCAAATGAATTATTAACAAAATACACCACTAGGAACATCCATTTCTTATGTTCCCAAAAACTAGAAATGGGAAATGAGAAATTACAAAAATAACAAATTACTAACAAAAAATGGCAAAAACAATGTTACAAGTAAAAATTATAATTAATGGTACAAAAATATTATAACAATGCTAATACTCTAATAATGAAAATACATAAAAATTAAAATTTTCAAAATTAAAATCATTCCTTAAATTCTAACTATTATTTAACTATTAAAATAAAATATAAAAGCATAAAAAATTTCAAAATTATATACTAAATAAATATTGTTTATTAATGTATTAAAAATATTAACAAAATAATTAACTGTCAATATATTAAATTTACCTCAATAGTTCTAGAATTCTAAGTTTATTATTTATCTATTAAAATAAAATTTAATTTAAAAATATAAACTAAATATATAAAAAAATATAAATAATTATTGAAAAATAGAAAATAAATAAATAAACACATACATACTAAACAAATATTTAAAAAAACTAATATACCATAAATTTAAATAATTAAATAGGTTTCAACATACTAAATTTTCCACCATGGTAAATATATACTTTTAAAAACATTCACTTTGACAACACTAAAAAGCATTATCTACATAACCTTGCTTTCCATTGGGAAACAATTTGAAACATTCCTAACAAAAACAAAAACAAAAACAAAAACAAAAAAAAAAAAAAAAAAAAAAAATATAGAAAAAGCATTGAAGATATTTGGAAAAATACAAATAAATATTTCAGCAAGGAAGTTTTCTTAAAAATATATATATTATCATTGAAAACTGCAATTAGTTCAAAAGGAACTGCATACTGAAGGGTAATGTTACACACCTAGATTAAGAAATGTGGTTGCAGTTTCAACTATTTTTACAGGAAACATCAAACTTGGTTGTGTTTGTACGAACACAACCCATCTCAATGAATGGTTAGATGTTGGGAACCCTTTCAACTACATGTGGGTAGTGACATTTATTCATAATATATGCAACACTAAATAAATCAAGGATTCTCACTCTATTGCTTGGGTTAATCTGAGTCTTTGAAAAAAATTTAATCACAATAGACTTTATTTTTCCAACATAGATTTTGTAATGCAAATAAAGGAAACTTTTGGAGCTCATGGGATGTATGACATATCTGGTAGGTAGGTTTTGGTAGGCTATTTTTTAAGGGGTTTGTATCTTTTGTGTAAAATTATGGTCATATTTAATTGTGAATGAGAGTTTTTTAAATTGAAATTTATTGATATACTCATTACTCTTTGCATTATAATAATATTATATCAAGCTTATAACAAAAAGGTAGTTTTTTTGTATTTATGATCTATTCTTTATATAGGTATAAAGTATGATTCATAATAATAATATAATGTCGGTTAAATATGATTATACAATAATAATATCAAAATATCATATCAATAAGATAAGTGAGAATATAAAATACAGGTAGCAACACCAAAAATTGGTAAATGAAGTTCATATTTGGGAACTTGGATAGCCTATGAGGATGGCTCCCTCAAGATAAAATCATGAACCACCCACCCATCTTGAATGGTTTCAGATAGATCTAATGAAATATAAATTTCCAAACTAGGAGGTAGAGACATGTATAATTCCACTAGCTCATCACCCTACATAAGCGAGTTCCAATGATATGGGACAACAAAGGACTTTTTCGTGCAATAACATGCTCTATCTTGCCTACTAAGGAGGAGCATTGGAGAAACAACTACATGAACAAATCTATTGATGTTTGGGCACCAATGGAGGGGTGCCATGTAATGGTTTGTCTAGAGGAACTCGACTTATAACACATGAGGCACTACTATAATGGCATAGCTTCTCCTCTAAATGTTGGAATTTGCCTAATCTTGGATCTTATATATATATATATATATATATATATATATATATACAAGGACTTTATTGTTAACCAAAAAAATGATGAGAGATTTATTCATTGTTAAATATATTTGAATATATAGACTACCATGGTTAAAATATAATTATATATTTGAAAAAATTCCATATAAACTACATGTATGTTAGCCATTAGGATTTGACTCCATAAAAAGGCATTATCCAATTGATAGGTTCTTGTTGATAAGGATAAAATAAAATGTAAATCCATTGCAAATATTTCTATGCTCTCAATCAAATCTATAATAAGTGTATAAAATACTCAGGTCTAGAACAATTAAGTGATTTAGGATTAAGTATTCTAATGTTCTTGAAACGTTCCTCACAAGGGAGGTCTTGGTAAAACAAAAACCAAAGAAATTTGGTAGGTTTGGGCTCTATGTTGTCATTCTATATCCTCTTGATTTTGGGAAGCCATGTTCAAAGAGAGGATGTAAAAACCCATCACCTTCTAAGTTTTCCTAGAGACAAGAAACTTGAACTTGTAATATAATAAAGGAGACAATGAGCATATATTTTAAAGGTGATTTCACAATTCCATCACCAATCCTTCAATTAGGAAACCAAAGTTTGTCAACCCATCTTGTGAAGCATGAAATCTACCATCATATTTTGAATACATAAAATAGAAGGTAACTCATATCTCAATATTTTTTTTTTCAAGGTATGCCATGAGATCCGATCTCTAGATGAAACAACAAATCTAATAATGGTAATTTCTTTGTAAAAACACAATCATTATACCTAGTTATATATATAAGGGGACAACTGGTACTTGTCATGATAGGGGACCACTAGAGATTATGGTCATTAAAAGAGAGAGCAATTATGAACCCATCACCAACCCACTGATGAGGATTAAAATCTTTTAAGGATTTCAAAATTATCTTAGCAACAAAGAACCCCTCAATTTTCACAAGGATAAAAGTAATCAAAAGAGAATGGAAAATTATGTTTTTCCAATAATTATTTACACATGGGAAATATGTAGAAATGTAGGGCCTTAAAAGGGTTTTCCAAGCCTCATTCCCCTAAATAGCCTTCATAATCCACTTAGCATAGAGATTAGTGTTTTTTTAAACATTTTAATATCAATAATTCCCACATCACCTTTGTCATCATCAATGCATAGAATATCCAAGACACTTTGTGAAATCTTTGAATCTACTTAGCATTGATGTACAAAAAGTATCCAAACATTTTTTTTTAAATTTTTCATACAAGGCTCTATAGGGACCATAACATGAAGAATATAGAAATGAACAGCTGAAATAATTTTGTTACAAACATTATATTTTCCTACAAAAGAAAGAGGCTTGTTAATCCAATATGAAATATTTTTCTCTACTATATTAATCAAATAGGTTCATAACATGATGGGAGAGATGTCAAAGGCTAAGTAAATTCCAAGGAAATTGATATTCTCCCATTTTTGATCCACTTCCATTGAAATTCTTTTGGCCAATATGAAAAGGGTGTCATACTTTTCCTATAACATTGAATTTTTTCCCACTAAAGATTAAATCCATAATATTTGAAGATAATGTTAAGGCAACATTATACCTCATTGAAAGTTTCCTCATGCTTTATAAGCATGAGGAATGAATCATTTAAAAATTTCCCATTGATTAACTGAATGGTGTGATTGGTAAGGGTAATTGACTTAATTAATCAACACAAATACTTTATGCACAATAAAATAGCCATATGATTTGGTCTTGAGAAAATACAAAGTAGGGGAAAGAGAGTGACCTTATCAGATAGATTAAAAGAGTCCAAATATTTTAAACTTGTGGATACTAAAGGTAAAATAACCCAAGGCCTCTAATAAGAGAGACTCAATAACCAAGACAAAAAAATATCCAAATCCTAGATTTTAAAGCATTTTAAGGATTAAAGGACACTCAATAAAATCATAGAAGTTTTTAAAATTCATGTTTAAGGAAGATGGTCCTTTGTTGAGAGGTGTATGTCCATTCAATTCCTTCCTAGACAAAAATGATGTTGTGTAAAAGGTAACACATGATGATTATCATCTAGTGATATTAAACCCACCTCTATTTGTATGAAATCCACATCATCCCCTTATTGGATGAGATTTTCCTCTTCTTGTCCCAATAGATGTTCTTCTGAAATTCTATCTATTTTGTTTTTCTTTTGCCTTCAAAGCTAATTGATAAGCTTCCTCCATGCAAAGTATTTTATACATGCTTAATTCATATTGAATAGAAAACATCAAACCATTTATATACCTTGTACTCATTTACTCTTTTGTTTCATCATGATCTAATCATATGAAAATATTGTAAAACTCATATGTATACTCTTGTATACTATGATCCTTCTCTCTCAAAGTTTGGAATCTTTTGTATAGGATTTGAGCATAACCCACGAGAAGAAATTTCTCTCTCATATTCTTATCCATATTTTTCCATGAGTTCATCTTCTCTTTACCTTTTTTATATCTTTCTTGCTACAAGTGATTCCACTAAATCATTGCATGATCCTTCAATTTCGTGAATGAAAAATTTACCTTCTTGTCTTCTTTAAATGTTTTCCATTTGAAGAACTTCTCTATGTTGTTCATCTAGTCTATCAAATCCTTTGGTTTTAAAATTCCTCTATATTCCATAATGTCAACCTTGATTCCTTTTTTCATTCATTCTAAATATCTAACTCTTCCATTGATAACGATTGTTTCTATTGTTCCTCTTACATAATTTCCTCTTCATGATCTATGTCATCCTCGACATCATCTTCTACTATCCTTTATCTTTTATTCAAAATTATATCGGTTAATTATTATACTTACCTCTTCAACTCTTTATGTAGTCCATATCATCCGAGTGATTCATCATCATCCTCTTACCATCTCTTAAACCTCCAAGATTCGAACTTGTTATGATACTAAATAATGAACCTGACTTCTATAAAGACAAGAAAACACTGTAGGCAAAGCTTTTGAAATAATAAATTATATTGTTTCATATTGAATGATTCAAATAATTACAAACCATGCATAAATAAGCCTCAACTTAGAATTGGAGTTGACATTCAAAATTTAGAACTCTAAAAATAATTAAAACTTGACTTGCTATTTTTAGTAGCTTCTATTCTTAGTAAGTTTCATATGCAAGTGTACACAACTATTAAAATATCTAAAAATAAATTAAAGATTAAAACTAACCTATAAAATGAATATCAACTAAAGTAAAAGTTTGTTTTAAAAATAAATAATTTAGAAATTTAGAAAATACCAAAAATAATATTAAACTATAATTTTAGACCCATCAAATGGTCATGTATAGCCTCTAAAACATATAAAAAGTGACTATAATAAAAAAAAAATTTATGGATGCACAAAATTTTAATATTATCATTTTGGTATGAAGATGGGCTCAAAAAGATCTACGGATCAAAATTTATGGCCTCCAAAAAATTTACCTTTTTTCTACATCAGTCTCCTCTGGTTGATAACAACTCAGTTCTTATGAATTGCTCTGAGTGTACTTTTTTCATTTATTATTACCAATATTTTTCATCTCCCATTTTTTCATCCAAGTGTTTTTTTCCTAATTTTAATCCTTTTCATTGTACAAAATACCTATCATAACTTCAATGCCTTATGTCTATTGTCCTCTTATGCAGAACCTACACTATCTTTTCTTTCTTATTATTTGGCACATGTTGCTTCCAATCTACTTCTTCATATTATTCACCTTCAGCATATTCTCTAGGGAAATCATATAAATCTAAAACATTAAATAATATATAGATATCTAAATTCAATGGTAAACTCACCTCATAAGCATTGTTATCGATTTTCTTCACAATTCTGCATGGTCCAACTTTCTTATACTTCAACTTGTTATATGTGCATTTTTGAAATCTCTCTTTTCTCAAGTAAACCATCACTAAATATCTTTCTTCAAATATTTTTAACCTTATTCTAACATCTGTTGTTTCTTTATAATTTTAATTATTTTCCTATAACTTTCTTTTTACTTCTTGTAATTATTGTATATGTTATGTAAATGCTTCTACATAATCACAAACTCATTCTACAATTAGTAACTATACCAAATATAAAAAACTAATATGATTTCTCCCATAAATAATATAAATTTTTTATTTTCCTATTTATCTATTCACTTATCTAATATATGCAAACTCAGTTTGTGCTAATTTCAAGTCCTATTGCTTGGGCTTCTCTCCAACTATGCATTTCAATAAATTTACCAATCTCCTATTTATAAATTTTGTCTATCCATCTGTTTGGGGATGGTATGTGCTATTGAATTGTATATTAGTAGCCATATTCCTCCAAAAATAACTAAATTTTTTGTGTCCCTATTTGATGTAATGGTTTTTAGAACACCATGCAATCTCACAATATCCTTAAAAAATAGGTCTGCAACTCTAGTGGCATCATTGGTTTTATTAAATGCAATATAATAAGATTTCTTAGAAAACCTATCTAAAAAAAATAAAAATTAATCATTATGTCTTTGTGTTTTTGGCAATCCCAACATAAAAACCATACTCAAATCTATCCATGGTCCTCTTCTGACCAGTAATGGCATGTACAACATTATATTCTATGCATGTCCTTTTTCCACCTGACACATCCTACACTTTCAACATGTCTTGTCACATATCTCTTCATCTTTGACCATCTCCTCCCCCAAATCTATTGTCTTTGTCTTACCAAAATGTCCAGCCAAACCACCACCATGCAATTATCTTATAATGTTATCTCTTAGAGACTTCATTGGAATACATAATTGTTTATCTTGGAAGAGATAACCATCTTGGATAATATACCCATCATAAACATTACTTTTATCAATTTTCAGTGGATTCTTGCGTTACTCAACTATCTTACTAAAATATGGATTAGTATCAGATACTTCCTTAATAAATTAAAATGCAACTACTTCACTCATCATAGTAGTTATCAACCCAACTTGCCTATTCAAAGTATCAACTACTTGATTCTATTTTTATAATTTGTACTTCAACACAAAATTATAACCCTACAAGATAGACACACAGTTTGAATGCCTACTATTTAGGTTCTTTTAAGTGTTCATATACTTCAAAGCCTCATGATCAGGAAATAAGATAAACTCCTTAGGCACTAGGTAATGCCTCCAATGTATTAATGCTTATAAAATGACACAAAATTTTACATCATACATATAATACTTTATTCTTACATCATTCAATGTCTCACTAAAATATGTTATTGGCTTCCCTTCTTGACATAACATAACACTAATTCCCACAATATAAGCATCATAATCAACCTCAAACACTTTGATAAAATATGATAATAATAAAATAGGGTTTTCTATAATTTTCTTCTTCAACAACCCAAACCTTTCTATTGTTACTCTTGTCCATGCAAAGTATTTTCCTCTAACACAAATTTTTATTGGTGTAATAAGACTACTAAAATTCTTAATGAATTTTTTATAAAAAGTTGCTAAACCATGAAAAATTCTTACCTCTGTGATGTTATTTACGATATTACACTGAACAATTGCCTTTACTTTTTCTTAATCCCTTCTTACACCATCTACTAAAATTAAAAATCCTAAAAATAACAAACTATTTTGCATAAACCTACACTTCTTCAAATTCACATAGAGATTATGTTTTCTTAACAATTAAAATACCTTTTTGAAAAGTTTTAAGTGGTATTATTTAGTCTTATTTAATATTAAAATATTATCAAAATAAATCACTATAAATTTACCACTGTGTTCTCTTAGCACTATGTTCATCACCCTCATAAATGTATTGGGTGCATTAGATAACTTTAATAGAATTATCATCCACTCATATAAACAATATATAATCTTGAATGTCGTTATCCATTCATATCCTTCATGAATATGAGTCTAATAGTATACACTCAGATTAATCTTGGTAAAATATTTTGCAAATATAAGGACATTCATCATATCATCTAAATGAGGTATAGGAAACATGTACTTGATTGTAATTTTATCGATTGCTCTACTATCTAAACACATCCTCTACCCTTCAACTCTATTTGGAGGTAGCAATGCCAGTCTTCCACATAGAATCATGTTCACCCTTAATACACCCTTCCTCACTAACTCATTAACCTATTTATTTAATTCTAAATTTATGTTGAACTAATCTCATAAGTTTATTGATTGGGTAGAGATTATATTGGAATTAAATAAATATGATGTTGAATATCTCTCTATGGGGGTAAACCATCTGGTAAACCATTAGGTATAACATTTGCATATTATTTCAACATTACTGCTACTTCTACTAGTAGTTGCACAACTTCTATTTCTTCTTCATTACTAATGCATAGCAACAACCTATCATCTTCATATCTTTGATAAGTTATTTTGCAATCATCATGATGTTAACCTTCACTTCTTATTTAAAATGTAACAAAACTACCTCCATATCACCTTTCCAAAAACTATATGTGTTATTTGATCCATTATGAATTAATTTTATATCAAACTGCCATGGCCTTCCCAATAATATATTACACACATTTTTCATTATAAAATCACACCAAATTTAATGTTTGTAAGATTTACATATATGAAACTAGAATAAGCACCTTTTATCTATTGTAACTTCATTCCCTTTCTTAAACCATGAAATTTGATAAGGATTAGATGTTTTTCACCTTAAAATATACTTTCTTAATCATGTCCTTATAAACCATATTTTCACAACTACCACCATCTATAATTACTTTTTATGCTTTAATTTTGAAGTACATCTTGTTCAAAATATATTTGTTTTCAACCATGCATCACCACATTCTTTATTCTACATGTGTTTCCTTAAATCAATCATTGTTCTTCTCATCATGAGATTTTATCCAATATTTGTTGCTAAAATATGTTGGGTTTTTATTTCCTTCAACTAAATTCACTATTGGGTGATCCTCTTCCCTCATTTCTTGATCTTGGTAGTGTGGACACTCAAAAACTATATGGCCTTCTTCTCCACATCTATCAAAAATATAATACCTATGTTGATTAATAAACCATTTTGGTGCACCCTAAGGTCACCTATATACACCTCAAATGATTCCTAGATTCGCTAAGACACTTGACTTAACACCAAAATGCATGATTAGCTATTACACATACAAGAGCATAGACAGTTAAACATGGAATGCAACATCAAACTATAAAGATAGATTCATATGATGTATATAAAAATATAGACTCATATGATGTATATAAAAATATAGACACCCTATACTCAACTTACCTACACTAATTATACCTATATAGGCCCACTAGATTGCTTAAAATAGGTACATTAGGTCATAAGACCTTATTGACCTTGTGCAGAATCTTTAGGGATTGTAACCCTATTTTGATTGAGTTTTCCACATAAATTTCTCTAAGTTATAGATAACACAAAGCTTAAACATGATTTGGATACTAATTAAGGGCTTATATAACATATCCAAGATTCATCTAGTGTTGTTTTGTATAGACTAGCCCAGCCATGCACTGTGTTAGGCCTAATTAGGCCTCAAAGACCTATTTGGGGGGGGTATATGGAGAACAAGTTAGAATTAACACTTAAGACTCATAAAATAGGTGTTAAATGGCATATTAAGACTATTTTAACCTAAAACCTAACAATTTTTCACCCTAAACCATGAACAAACTCATTATCTCAGTTTTGTTAGGCCTATAAGGGCTAAAAAAGGTCAAGGTTAGTAAAGGGCCTTAACCATTGAGTTATATTTTAAAACTTAAAACATATAAATTATACCTAAAGATATCACAAATTACAAATAATCTCAATTTTCTATCATACAGATTCTTTGTACCAGAAAGCCCTATTTTGGGCCAGTCAAGAGAAAATTAGCTCTACAAGGTAAACTATGAAACTTCAAGACTTAAAAAAAATTGCATTCACCTTTTTTCACACTTATCTAGAGTATTAAGCACTCACAATGGGTGAAATGATCCATAAAATTTGACTATCATAATGGAGCATGTTGCCCTACCTGGGAACAATCACAATCATTAAGGAAAACATTAACAAAAACACCTTAAAATGTCCTTAAACATTCTATTTTTTTCATTGCACATCCAAACCATCATATTACATCTCTTTTGGTTGAATTAATCACTCATCCAAACTAAAAAACTCAACTTAGACACCAAATCTCTATTCCTAGACCTTACACAACTAACTCTAAGAATGGAACTAACAACTTTTCCAAACAAATAAGATTCCAAAAAACCTAAATCACATCCAAAAAACCTAATATTAAATGTAATATGATCTCTAAAACTATTTTAGATTCATATCTATACAATCTTGGCCATGAGACAAGTTTTAGGGCTTATTACAAGCTTAATAGACATATTAGCAAATTTGAAAATTTAAACACTATAGTTTTTGGAGGGAAGAAAAAACTAAGCATGAATAAACAAACTAAACTCAAAAAAACTAATGAAAACACTTTTATGACATGAAGATGCTCCTGCATCACATTCTCTACCACCACCATAGATTCATCCTCTCTAAAATCCTCTTCTTCTTTGCTAGTATTGAAACCCTTGTCTATTATATTCTTATCTTTTTGCACCACGTGATGATTCTCCTATAGTGGTATTAATCCCACCTATATTTGTATTAAATCCACCTCATCCCCTTATTGGATGGGATTATCCTCTTTTATGCCCAATAGATGTTCTTCTAAAATTTTATCTGTTTTGTTTTTCTTCTGCCTTCAAAACTAATTTATATCATTCCTCTATGAAAAGTATTTTATGTACACTTAATTCATCTTAAATATAAAACTTCAAACCATTTACATACCTTGAAGCCATCTTCTCTTATGTTTCATCATGATCTACTTGCATGGAAATCTTATAAAAAACATATGTATACTTTTGTGTACTATGATCTTTCTTCCTCAAATTTTGGAATCATTCTTATAAGGTTTAAGCATAATCCCTTGGAATAAATTTCTCTTTTACCTTCTTCTCCATCTTTTATCATGATTTGATATTGTTTTTACCTTTTTTATGTCTTTCTTTCTACAGGTTATCCCACCAAATCATTGCATGACCCTTTAATTTTATGCATACAAAATTTACCTTCTGATCTTCTCTCATAGTTCTCCATTCAAAAACCTTCTCCATGTTATTCATCCAATCTATTGACTCCTCTAGTTTTAAATTTCCTCCATAATTTGGAATGTCAACCTTGATTCCTTCATTCTTTCCTTCTAAATCTCTAACCATCCTCTCTTTCATTGATAGAGAATGTTCATATTACTCCTCTTGCATAATTTTGTCATAATGATTTGTCATCCTCAACATCATCTATTGCTCTCCTTATCTTTGATTCACAATGATATCTATTAATTATTTTTCTTGCCTATATAAATCTTGCATAATTCAGTTCATCTAAGTGATTCCTCCTCATCCTCTCACCATCTCTTACACCTCTAAGATTCAAACTTGCTCTGATACTAAATAATGAACTTGATTACTATCATGAAAATAAAACACCAATATGCAAAGCTTCTGAAACAATAACCTCTATTCATTCATATTGAATGTTTCAAATAATTACAAACCATGCACAAATAATACTCAACTCAACATTGGAGATGACATGCGAACTTTGAAACATAAAAATAAATAAAAATTAACCTATTATTTTTAGCAACTACTATTATTAGTAAGTTTTACATGCAAGTGTGTGTAGCTCTAAAAATCTCTAGAAATAAAATAAACACTAAAATTAACCTAACCAACAGATATCAACTAATGGTCAAGTCTAGTTAAAAAAATAGACAATTTCTAAATTTAAAAAAATACCTAAAATAATATTAAACTATAATTTTAGAACCTCATGTGGTCACATATGGGCTCTAAAAAATATCAAAAAGATTAATAATAAGACAAGTCATGTTATTTCTGAACCAAAGTATTTAAGATGGCCATTTTAGCATGAAGATGGGATCAAATGAATCTACAAATCAAAAGTTATTGCCTTCCAAATTTCATTCTTTTTTTGCATCACCAAGGATGAAATTTGTTTGTATATTTAAAATTTATATAATAGGGAAATGCATTCTTATAATACGAAATATCCTTCTGAAACTTGTTTTGGATACTTACCTCCATATACATTTGATGTTGTTTTGAGGCAACCATAAGGAAATGAAAAAGTGAATTCAAATGTCTATAAAACTAATAAATCAATTGAGAAGATCTGTCAAATTCACCTCTAAGTTCAAGAGAGGTTGAAGGAATCATAATCCAAGTGCAAATTAAGACATCATCAGCTTTGGATTGAGCATAATTTCCTTTTTGAAGATAAGGTATGGTTTTAATTGAGTATATAAATGATCCAAGGTAAGTCTAAAAACCTCAATCCAATTAGATATGGTCCATTTGAAATTCTCAAATAAATGGGAACTAATGATTTTAGACTTGATATGGCTCCTTATATGAATATATTTCTAGTTGTTAATGTTGAGAACTTATGTAATTTTGAGGTTATATGTTAAATAATGACGATTGAGGATTTTTCATACCTTCAACTGAAGACCTCACTCTAAATTTTCTTTTGGCATTAGATAATGATATATATTACAAATTAAGGAAAGGGGAACATGAAGAGGAGAGTAATAACATTAGTTATTTCATTCATAGGGCCAACTATTCAGAGAGGCCAATTGGTATTCTATAGAATATGTGTGGAGAAACTTTCCTCACTTATAGGATTCCTAAAATCTTTTAGGCACTTTAAATCCTCATATTTTGGATGTATGACACAAAGTCATATCCTACGGTACTAGTCATGGGTTCTATATGTTTCCACTATGCTCAATTGTATGTAATTTATGATTGTAAGAAACTATTATAACACATTTCATATTTAAAACATCACAAAAAATATATTATAGTGGTAGAGTGAGTATGGGGGTGATCTGGACATTTTCATAGTGATGAAGTTAGTAAGTTTCAACTCTTGAAAGCTAGGGGTTTACCATATATAGTGGAACTACCACTATTTGTAGGGTGGCAGTTGTGCAACAACCCTGTCAAATGTTGTGTAAATTTTAAGGTGTGAGTAGTGATTTCATAACCACCCCAATAATTATTTACACAACTACTATTGTATGAGTCATGATTGTATAATCACCCTAAATGTTACATAAATGTCATGGTGGTTTTGAAACTATAGATCTACATACACTGGTAGTTTTTCCACCATAAAAAAATCTAGATGTTGAATGGCTACAAATGAATCTTATTCTCAATGATGGTTTATTTAGTCTTATTTATGGGAACCATGGTTGAGAGAGAATAAATAAAACTTATGATAAGGTAGAAGAGATCAAAAAATGTAGTGAGAAGTTTTGAAGTTGGATTCACAATGCAAGTTTGTAAGTTTGAGTCTTTTTAATTATTGTTTCATTGTTTCCTAGATATAGATGCTTGGTTTAGTTGTGTTGGAGTTAATAAAAGTTTGTAATAAGTGCAAATAAGTCTTGTGTACAAGTTTTAGATATAGTGGTAGTGAGAATCTTGTCAATGAAGGCCATTTTTGGTAGTACTTTGTACATTTATTGTTTCAAATATTGGAAATGGAGTACAATTTCCTCTCACCTTCTGGAGTTTCTCCCACATTAGGTTTCCCAAAAATAACCTTTATATTTATTGTAATCTTTGTTCATTATTATTCTTCGTATTCATGTGAAATATGATGCACAATTAATTCTTAGATTTTTTTTTAATGTTTGCTTTAGCATTATTAATTCATTGAACAATCATCCTCCAATCATTATTGAGCTAGGGGTGATAGGATCCATGTTGGTGAAGCTTAGAGTAGAATATCTACCTAGTTTATGGATCATTTTTTATGGTTAAAAATTGTTTATATAAGGATAATTTTTTATTTTTATAGTTGATGGTGACAACTTGGAAGGACAATATCTTAATGGTATGATGACAATTGGGAAGGTCATTGTATTAAATGTTGTTACTGATTGCATCTCATTAGGTGATGTTAGTGAGACCGGTCGTGGTCATTCATGATGTTTGTAAGAGAGATTTAGACCTCATCCTTATGTTGCATACTAGTTCATAGCTCCAGCCCAAAAACATTTCCCTATATCAAATTAAAAAATAATGATATAGTTCTTAATAATTTTTTTTGATTCAACTCAAACTTTCAAGTATCTATTGGACATCAAATAATTATTGACATCACCAGTAGTATCCAAAAAAAATTGGTGTAGGAATCATTTTATAATCATGATTATTGTGTACATTACTAATCATATTTTATGGGGTGGGACCCACCTTCCTTATGCTTATATGTGATCGTCATTCATGTGCATTGAAATCTCTACAGACATTGAGATTTGACAAAACATTATTCTATTGTTTAGCCTTTTTGTGGAAGGCATGCTTAGTCAACATTCAGAAATCAATTAATTTTTTTTTAATATTCATACTGAGAGTTTTGATTTTATGAGTTTGTAAGTATTGATTTAAGATTAGTCCTTAGAGAATAGGATTATGTTGTTGTTTATAATTATATGGCAAGATAAAATGTTCATAGATTTTATATCCATACTTATGCTAAGTACAATGTCATAGTATTTGTTTCTAGCATGGACTATAAGTCAAGTTTTATTGGTGGTATCTATTCTAATAGTAGTTACCATAATATGTAAATCATCAAAGGGGAATAAATATCCACCAAGTTAGCTTTAATTTTTTAGTCAATTTTTTTCAATCATGGTGCTCATTGTACTTTACTTGTGTGTGAAAGAGAATCTATTAAACGTGTTGATGAATAGATTGTATGTGATGTAAAAAATTATTGATTTATCCACTTTCCCTTTTGTTGTGCACACTCATTTTTAGATGGTGTGTGATAGGATATGTCTAAAGGTGTCAAGAGTTGAAACCTAAGACATGTTTGGAAGAGATTGTGACCCTTAAAGCTATGAATGGCTTTGTCATAGGCATGTTGAATATACAAGAGATTGTCATCTCAAGTCAGAGAATGTACATGGTTGTACATTCATAGAGGATGAATAAGTGTGTGATTGAAAATTACAATTTATTCATCTATCTATTGATGAAAATCCATTGATTGATTAAGTTGCATACACATAAGTCCCATAATGTTTTCAAAAAGTGACTTGTAAAGCATTGATGTTGATCCAAGATGATGGATGTTGGAAGACCAAAATGAACTCAAACATGGTTGAATAAGTCTTGCACATTCCTAGTTACATCAATGTCCTTATTTCAAGAAACCATGATAGCCATCTTGTAGAACCTATCCAATACAATGAACAAATCATCGTGTTGGCGTCTCATTGCAGGTGATCCATTCATGAAATCCATGTTGATAGATTCCCATCATCTAGATGGAACCGATAGAGGTGTGTAAAGTTCTAGCTTTCTGTTCATGAGCTTGGAGATGCAACAAAGAATGTAAGAATTGAGGTGGCATTCCATGTCTTTGTGCATGCATGCTCAATAGAAGTGTGATTGTAATGTGACTAGATTCATTATCATATTGAAGTGTTTTGAGGTCTTGATGTAGTGTGCCTCCCTAATGAGTTGTTAGCAAGGTGTGCCACTAGGAACACCCATTTATTCTATTCCCAAAAATGAGAAATGAGAAATTACAACAATAACATATACATAACAAAAAAATGACCATAACATTGTTACAAGTAAAAAAATATAATTAATAATACAAAAATAATATAACAATGCTAATACTCTGACAATGAAAATGCATGAAAATTATATTTTGTAAAATTAAAATCCTTCCCTAAATTCTAACTATTAAAATAAAATATAAAAATAAATATATAAAAGCATAAAAACTTTCAAAATTACATAATAAATATTATTTATTAAAGTACTAAAAATATTAACAAAATAATTAGGTATGAACATATTAAATTTACCTCTATAATTCCTGAATTCTAATTTTATTATTTATCTATTAAACTAAAATATAATTTAAAAATATAAGATAAATATATAAAAAATTATAAAAAATTTAATAATAAATATTAAAAAATAAAATAGTTAATAAATAAACACATACATATTAAATAAATTTTAAAAAAACTAATGTACCATAAATATAAATAATTAAGTGTCAACATGCTAAATTTGCCTCCATGGTAAATATATACTTTTAAAAACATTCACTTTGACAACACTAAAAAGCATTATCTGACATAACCTTAAGCTTTTCATTGGGAAACAATCTGACACATTCAAATAAAGAAAAACTTAGAAAAAGCACAAATAAATATTTTAGCAAGGAAACTTTCATAAAAAAATATATTATCATTGAAACCTGCAATTAGTTCAAAACGGCCTGCATACTGAAGGGCAACGTTAAACACCTAGATTAAAAAAATGTGGTTGCAGTTTCAATATTTTAACGGGAAACGTCAAACTTGGTTGCGTTTATGGTAACACAACCCATCTCAATGAATGGTTAGATGTTGGGAACACTTTCAACTACATGTGGGTAGTGACATTTATTCGTAATATATGCAACACTAAATAAATCAAGGATTCTCACTCTATTATTTGGGTTAATCTGAGTCTGCGAAAAACATTTAATCACAATAGAATTTGTTTTTCCAACGTAGATTTTGTAATGCAATTAAAGGAAACTTTTGGAGCTCATGGAGGTAGTCTCTGGTTGGCTTTTATTTTAGGGCTTTGTATCCCTTTTGTAACATTGTTATCATACTTAAATGTGAACGAGAGTTTCTTAAATTGAAATTCATTGGTATATCTATTATTCTTTGCATCACAATAATATTATATGAAGGTTATTTTTAAAAAAGTGGCTTTTTGATATTTATGCCCTGTTTTCTATATAGTTGAAGGCATGATTTATAATAACAATATAATATCAGTTAAATATGATTATATAATAATAAGACCAAAATATCATATCATCAAGGTAAGTGAGAATATAAAATATAGGTAGCAACATTAAACGTTGATGGAGGTAGATCATATTTGGGATCTTGGATAACCTAAGAACATGGCTCCCTCAAGAGAAGAGCAACAGACACCCACCCATCCTAAATAATCTCAGAAGGATATAATGAAATATAAATTCCCAAACTAGGATGCAAAGACATGTATAATCCCACTAGCTCACCGCCCTATAGAAGCGAGTTCCAATGATATAGGCCAACAAAAGACTTTTTGTGCGGTAACATGCTCCATCTTGCACACAAAAGAAGAGGGTTGGAGAAACAACCATGGGAACAACTCTATTATTATCTAGGCACCGATGGTGGGGTGCCTTGTAATGGTTGGTCTAGAGGAACTTGACTCATAACACATGAAGCATTCCCCTAACGGTTTAGCATCTCCTCAAGATGTTGGAATTTGCCTAATCTTGGATGTAATATTGGATATATATAAATATTGTAGATATAACACGCACTTTATTTTTAACCAAAAAAAGATGAGAGATTTATTCATTGTTAAATATATTTGAATGTATAGACTTTCATGGTTAAAATAGAATTATATATTTGAACAAATTCCATATAAAATATATGTATGTCAGCCACCAGGAGTTGCCTCCATATAAAGGAATTATTTAAATGATAGGTTCTCGGAGATAAGGATAAAATAAAATGTAAATCCATTGAAAATATTTATGAGGTTTCAAGAAAATCCACAACAAGTGTTTAAAAGACTCAGGTTTAGAACAAGCAAGGGATTTAGGATTAAGTATTCTAATGTTCCTTAAAAGTTCTTGAAAATGGAGGCCTTGGTAAAACAAACACCATTTGAATAAAATCATTAGGTTTGTGATCTATGTTGTCATTCCATATCCTCTTGAGTCTAAGAACAAATAACCAACAAACAACATCTATAACAATGGTAATATCTTTGTAAAAACACAAAAAATAATTATACATGGTGTATATGTAAGGCGAAGGTTATTACTTATGGTCATTAAAAGAGAGATCAATTATGAACCCATCACCAACCCACTTTAGATGAGGATTAAAATATTTAAGGGCTTTCAAAATTATCTTAGAAACAAATACCCCTTCAATTTACACAATGTCCTCTACCCTCTCTATTTGGACTAAACTAAACTAAACTCTATATGGGAGTTAGTTTAGATTTTAGAGTTTAGAGTTACTTATAGTTTATATAGAGGGCCCCTCAACTAACTCTATCTAACTCTAATCTAATCTATATAGAGGGGAAAGGTGGGCCAACTAAATAGAGTTTTTTTTGCAACCCTATAAAGTGGATTGAATGGGCTAGAATCTATATAGAGGGGAGGTGTGGGGGGAAGCCACCCCCAAGCCCCCAACCATATCAAGTTGAGTTAGTTTAAATATAGAGGGGATAGACTCTCTCTCTCTCTCTCTCTCTCTCTCTATATATATATATATATATATATATATATATATATATATATATATATATATATATATATATATATATATATATATATATATATATATATATATATATGGGAGTGGTGGGGGGAAGCCACCCCCAACCCCCCAACCACTTTAAGTTGAGTTTGTTTAAATATAGAGGGGATAGACTCTCTCTCTCTATATACACACACACACACACACACACACACACACACACACACACACACACACACACACACACACACACACACACACACACACACACACACACACACACATATATGTATGTATGTATATGTGTGTACACACACACACACACACACACACACACACACACACACACACACACACAGATATATAGTTGTGTCATGGAGCCTATTTCTAAATTAAAACCTATTTCAAGTATGAAACATTTAAAATGTACTGTATATTCTTTATGCATTTTCACCAGGGTTTGGGACCCCATTAACGGGGAACGATTTTGGGTTGACTTAGCCCATAGTTTTGGTACCCATTATTTTATAAAACCACTATGTTGATATATTAAGTATGGATGGATACTTAGTAGGTAATATACCATGAGAAAAATGGTTTAAGTAGGAATAATAGAGTGCATGAATTTAGATATGAATTCAGGAGGGTTTGTTGAACATAGCTCCAAATAATATTTTGTGCATTGTAATTGGGAGAAGACTGATCTTAGAGTGGATTGTACTCTTATATATTTTAATAAAAATTGAATAAGTGTTTCTTGGTGGATGTAGCCCACATTAGGTGAACCTTTTTAAATATAGTCTTCTTGTTGTGTATATTTATTTTTGTTCTTTATGCATCTTTGTTCATATCTATTATTATTGCAATTCTATGAAATTGTTTCTCATCAACTTCTAATTTATTCCTAACAACTAGTATCAGAGCTTCAAGTTATATTTGCTGAAGTGTTGAATCACAGGAAGGGTTATTAGTTCAAGTGGGAGCTATGGTTGATGATCACAGATCAAAGGTTGAAAAGTTCAATGGATAGAACTTTGGTCTATGGAAGATACAGATGGAAGATTACCTTTATTAGAAGGACCTCCATGCTCTATTGGGAGGAAAAGTAAAGAAACTAATGAGTATGACAGATGAGGCTTGGGAGTTGCTTGATAGGAAAGCACTTGGGTCCATTAGGTTATACCTTGCATCTTTAATCATATTTAATATATCGTAGGAGAAGACCAAAAAATGTCTCATGAATGCATCAGGGAAGTTATATGAGAAACCCTCTGCTTCTAATAAGATATTTTAAATGAAAAAGTTATTTAATATGAAGATGTCTAAAAATAATTTAGTTGATGATCATCTAAATGAATTTAATATGGTTGTATGTTGAATTCTATAAAAAATTATTTTGATGATGAAGTTAGGCCTTTACTTATTTTGTGTTCTATACCAGAGAGTTCAAATATCCTGATAATGGCTATGAGCAACTTGATCTCTAATAATGCCAAGTTTAAGTTTGAAGATGTCATAAGAGTAATTCTTAACAAAAAAATGTGATGAAAAAGCTCTAGGGAGACTTATACTTTAGGTTATGCTTTAGTGATGGAGAGTAGAGGGAGACAAAAGTTTAGAGGAAAAAAAGTGTGGAAAGTCAAATGATCCAAGAAGGTCAAAATCAAGGGGCATGATGGTATGTTGACACTGTGAAAAGACTAGGTATGTGAAGAAGGATTGTTGATATCTTTGGAACAAGAAAAAAATTAGGAAGACATGAAGGAGGTGAATGTGGAAATAGGTAATATATGTCAAGATGCATTAATTCTCTCCATTAACAACATTGCTAAATTTTGAGTTTTAGAGTCAATGCCTTATTTTCACACTACACCATATAGGCATTATTTTATTGATTATGTTCAAGGATATTTTAGACATGTTTGTCTTGGTGATGATGAGACTTGAAACATAGTAAGAAAAGGAAGTTTTCAGATCAAGATGTAGAAAAGGAACACTTGGCTACTGAAAGATGTTAGGCATGTACCTAAGTTGAGACAAAATTTTGTATTCATCAGAGACCTAGGCAATAAAGGTTGTATGGTGACATTTACTATAGATTCTTGGAAGGTGACCAAGGGTGATCTTATGGTAGCAAGAGGTAAGAAGGTTGGTGCCCTGTATTTATTAAGTAGTGATGACTATTGTAATTTAGTTATTACAGATGTAGATGTAACTTTGTGGCACAATAGGCTCGATTACATGATCTCAGTCATATGATCCAAAAGGGTATGAAAATTTTGAAGGATAAGTTTCCTAGATTGAAAGGATATGACTATGTATAGAAAATAGAATAGGGTAAATTTTCTCAAGGTTGGACCTATGAGGAAGGATAATAAGTTAGAGCTAGTTTATTTAGATGTATCGGGGCTAGCTCAGGTATCTTTTATTGGTGGGTCATATTATTATGTCAGTTTTATTGATGATATGATTAGAAAATTTTGGGTGTATGGCATTAGGAGAAAATTTGATGTGTTTTATACATTTAAAATGTGGAAATCCTTGGTTGAGAATGAAATAGGTCTCAAGTTAAAATGTGTCAAGTTAGATAATGGTGAGGAATATTGTAGAAATGAATTTTTTGATTTCTATTCAAGGAATAGAATTTGCATATAGAGGTTGGTTCCAAGAAATCTATAGCAAAATGGAGTTTTAGATAGGATGAATAGGACTATTATGGATCATGCTAGGAACATGAGTTTGCATACAGGTTTACCTCTTCAATTTTAGACAGAAGTAGTAAACATAACTATATATCTGATAAATAAAGGTGTTTCATTTGTTTTGGATAGATGCATACCTAAGGAATCCTAGTCTAGTAAGAAGGTTGATTATTCATTTCTTAGAATATTTTTCTATGAAGCCTTCATTCATATTGATAAGGATGATAGGACCAAGTTAAAGGCTAAGTCTAAAAAATGCACCTTTATTGGTTATGGTGAGGATGACTTTGGTTTCTATATTTTGAGTCTGAAAGACAAGAAAATATTTAGGTCTAGGGATGTTGTATTTAATGCAAAAGTCATGTATAAATAATAGTTTTAGGATCAGAAAAATGATTTAAAAAAAAGTACATAGTATTGGATGATATTACAGATGGTAAAGTGTCCAAGCAACTAGTTCAGGCACCTACTCCACAAGAATCCCAAACTCCTGTGGTGAGAAGCTATTCTAGGGTAAGAAGGGAACCTAAATTTTTTTATCCATCTCTTAATTATTTAATACTCATTGATAATGGAGAGACAGAGTGAGTTGAAGAAGCATCATAGTATATGTCAAGAAGAATTTGGAGCAAGAAATAGATGAGGAGAATTAGTCTCTCATGGAAAATTAGACTTTGGATTTTGTAAACCCACTTGAAGGTATGAGATTATTGCAAAACAAGTGGGTGTATAGAATTAAAGAGTATGATGGAGGAAAGAAAAATTACAAGGCCTAATTGGTGATAAATGGGTTTTCACTGAAGATGGGAATTGATTTTGATGAGATTTTTCCCTATTGGTAAAGATGACTTCTATTAGGTTTTTTTCTGGGATAGTGGTAGTGGAAGACTTTCACTTAGAGTATATGGATGTGAATACTATGTTCCTTCATGGTGATTTGGAGGAGGACTTGTAAATGGAGCAAAAATAGGGATATGAGGTCATCGGGAAGAAGAACATGGTGTGCAAACTGAAGAATAACTTGTATGGCCTAAAACAAGATCCAAAAGTGGTACAAGAAATTTGATAGTTTTATGATAGAGAAAGGATACTCCAGGTTTCATTTATACCATTATGTATATATCAATAAGTTTGATAATGGTGATTACATTATCCTATGTCTATATGTGGATGACATGTTGGTTGTACATAAGAACAAGCAAGAAATAAAGGTACTCTAGGAAAAAATTAGTAATTCCTTTACAATGAAGGATTTGGGATCAATAAAAAAAATTATTGGTATAATAATAACTTGGAATAAGAAGGAATGAAATCTAAATTTATCCCAAGAAGAGTACATTAAAAAGGTCTTATAGAGGTTTAGTATGCAAGATCTTAAATTAGTTGGGACTCCTTTGCCAAGTCATTTCAAGTTATTAAAGGAGTAGTGCTCCAAGAAAGAGGAGAAAAGAATCCAAATGTTACATGTACCTTAATCATCAATTGTTGGTAGATTGATGTATGCCATACTGTGTACTAAGCCATATATTGCCCATGAATTGGGAGCATTAAGTAGCTACATGAGTGATCCAGGTAGAGAACACTGGAAGGTAGTGAAGTGGATCTTTTAGTATTTAAGAGGGACCATGGGGATAGTTATAATCTATGGTGGATTGGACACCACTTTTTGTGGTTATTTAGATTCAGATAAGGCTAGGGATTTAGACAACAAGAGGAGTACAATAGGATATGTATTTACTATAGGTGACATAGCAGCGAGTTGGATATCATGACTATAGAAACTTGTGGTTTTGTCAACCACAGAGGTTGAGTATGTTTCTACCACATAGGAAAGCAAAGAAATGATTTGGTTATATGTTTTCTTAAAGATTTGGGGCATAAGTAGGAAGATGGGAAGCTATATAGTGATAGTCAAAGTGTTATATATCTAGCAAAGAAATCTGCTTTCCACTCTAGGATGAAGCATATACAGTTGAGGTACCATTTCATCAAGATATCTTTGGAGAAAGAGAAATTGAAGCTGAAGAAGATTCATACTAGTCAAAATCTTTTAGATATGATGACCAAGGTGGTCATAAGGGAGAAACTGAAGCTATGTTCAATTTTAGTTGACCTTCACAGGTGATAGTGAAGGGTTAAGAAACCTGCTTAGAGGAAATCAGTCTCCAAGTGGGAGATTGTTATTTTTTAGAGCCTATTTATAAATTACAATGTATTTCAAATACTAAACATTTAAAATGTATTGTGAACTCTTTATGTATTCTCATCAGGGTTCGAGACCCCCTTAATGGGGAACCATTATGGGTTGACTTGGCCCATGGTTTTGGTACCCATTGTTTTGTAAACTTTCTATGTTGATGTATTATGTATAGATGGATATTTAGTAGGAAATATATCATGAGAATAAGGGTTTGAGTAGGAAGAATATAGTGTGTGAATTTAGGTGCAAATTCAGGAGGGTTTGTTGAGCATAGATCCAAATAATATTTTGTGCATTGTAAGTGGAAGAAAATTGATCTAAGAGTGGATTTTACTCTTATGGCTTGTAATAAAAATTGAGCAAGTGTTTCTTGATGGGTTTAGCCCACATTGGGTGAACTAGGTTAAATATGGTCTTCTTATTGTGCATGTTTATTTCTGTTCTTTATTCATCTTTATTCATATCTATTATTATTATAATTCTATTAAATTTTTCTACATCAATTTATGATTTATTCCTAACATACACACACACACACATGCATATATATATATATATATATATATATATATACATGTGTGTGTGTGTGTACACACACACACACACACATATTGGTATACATACACATGTGTGTGTGTGTATGCATATATAAATGTGTGTGTGTGTGTCGAGGGTGGGGTATGGGTTTCGCCCAACCCTATAGATAGATATGGACCTTGATCTCCTTGACCTTCAGGTCAAGTTGTTAAAGGCCTGCATCTTGGCATTCCCAGTCTATATATAGGGTTCACCCTATATATCTATTAATTAGATAGGTCCCCTATCCCCTATTTATATATGGGATAGGGGCTGATTTTCGACCACCACATCTATCCTCTATTCTATACATGATACAACTAGACCCTATCATCTCTCTCTCTCTCTCTCTCTCTATATATATATATATATATATATATGTCATGATGGTCGATATAGGAGTGAAGATGGAGTTATGGGAGGACTGGTTCTCTATTCTCCCTTAGTCATTAGTCATATCACATATAGAATATATGGATCACCCATCCCATAGATAGCTATATCTTGGGGAACCCTAGAGATCTATATGGCTAAATGGCTTAATAAAAAGATAATGGAAACCTATGTTTTTCCAAAAAAATTCACATAAGGGAAATATGCAGAAATAGAGGGCCTTAAAAGGGGTTTTCAAGCCTCATTCCCCTCAATATCCCTCATAATCCACTTAGCATCGAGGGTAGTGCTTTGTTTTTTAATATCAATAATTACCACATCACCTTTGTCTTCATCAAGGCATAATATATCCAAGACAATTTATGAAATCTTGGAGTCTACTTAGTATTGATGCAAATAAAGTATCTAAACAAATTTTCTAATTTTTCATACAACACTCTAGATGGGCCACGGCATGAATATTAGTATAAATGAGTGGCTTAAATAATTTTGGTACAAAACTTAGATTTTCCTATAAGATAAAAAGGATTGTTAATATAATATGAAATATTTTTATCCATTCTATTAATCAAATAGTATCATAAATTAATGGGAGAGATGTCAAAGGCTAAGGAAATTCCAATGAAATTGATATTCCCCCATTTTTGATTTACTTTCATTGAAATTATTTGGGCCAATACGATAAGGGCATCCTACTTTGCCTATAGCATTTCTTTTTTTTCCACTAAAGATTAAATCCATGGCTTTTGTAGATAATGTTAAGGCAATATAGTGCCTCATTGAAAGAGTTGTCATGCTTTATAATCATGAGTAATGAATAATTTACAATATTCCAATTGATTAACTAAATGGTGTGGTTGAGAAGTATAATTCCCTTAATCAACTAAAACAAAGACTTTATGCACAATAAAATAGAAAAATGTTTTAGTCTTGAGAGCATACAAAGCAGGGGAAAGAGAGTAACCTTGTCAGATAGAGAAAAAAGGTCCAAAGATTTTGAACTTGTAGATATTGAAGGTAAAACAATATAAGGCCTCTAAGAAGAGAGCCTCAACAACTAACATAAAAATTATCCAAATGCCAAAGCTTTAAGCATTGAAGGAATTAAAGGACACTTAATAAAATCATAGAAGTTTTAAAAATTCAAGTTTAAGGAAGATAAACATTTGTTGATATTTTTATGCCCATTGAATTTCTTCTAAGTCAAAAATGATGTTGTCCATAATGTAACATGTGATGATTCTCCTCTAGTGGTACTAAATCCACCTCTATTTGAATTAAATCCACACTATTCCCTTATTAGAGGGGATTTCCCTCTTCTTGTCTCAATAGATGTTCTTCTTAAATTCTTCCTATTTTGTTTTTCTTATGCCTTCAAAGCTAATTGATAAGATTCCTCCATGCAAATTATTCTATTCATGCTTAGTTCATCTTGAATAGAAAAATTCAAAAAATTTACATACTTTGTAGCCATCTTCTCTTCTATTTCATCCTGATCCGCTCATATGTAAATCTTGTAAAAATCATATGTATACTCTTGTACAATGTGATCCTTTTATCTCAAATTTTGGAATCTTGTATATAGGATTCGAGCATAACCCATGTGAAGAAATTTATCCCTAAGTTTCTTCTCCATATTTTTTTATGAGTTGATCTTCTCTTTACCTTTTTATGTATTTTATTTTGTAGGTGATCCCACTAAATCATAGCATGAACCTTCAATTTCTGGCATGCAAACTTTACCTTCTTGTCTTCTCTTACAATTATCTGGATTCAAAAAACTTCTCCATACTATTCATCCAATCTATCAACTCCTTTAGTTTTAAACTTCCTTCATAATCAAGAATGTCAACCTTGATACCTTAGTTCATTCCTTATAAAAATCTAACCATTCTCTCTTCCATTGATAGTAGGTGTTCATGTTGCTCCTCTTGTGAAAGTTTCTCTTCATGATCTGTGTCATCCTTGAAATCATCTTTTGATATCATTTATCTCTGATTTTCAATGATTTTGATTAATTATTCTACTTACCTCTATAATTATTTCATAGTCCAACTCATATGAGTAATTCCTCTTCATCTTCTCATCATCTCTTACACCTCCAAGATTTGAATTTGCTCTGATATCAAATAATGAACCCAATTACTATCAAGACAAGAAAACACCAATAGTCAAATATTCTAAAATAATAACCTTAGTTGATTCATATTAAATGATTCTAATAATTATAAACCATGTATAAATAACCCTCAACTTAGAATTGGAGTTGACATGCAAAATTAAAAACTCTAAAAATAATTAAAACTCAACTTAATAGTTTTAATAGCTATTATTTTTAGTAAGTTTCACATTCAAGCATGTGTAACTTTAAAATATCCAAAATAAACTAAACACTAAAATTAACCTATCAAATGATTATCAACTAAATTTCATGTTTAGTTATAAAAATATACAATGCCTAAATTTAGAAAAATATCAAAAATAATATTAAACTTTAATTTTCGATCCTTAGATGGTCATGTATGGCCTCCCAAAAATATTGAAAAAATTCATAATGAGACAAAATAGGTTATGGATTCACCAAAATTTTAGATATAGTCATTTAGGTATGAAGATGGGCTCAAACAAAGCT
Source organism: Torreya grandis (assembly GCA_037957365.1). Lineage (NCBI taxonomy): Eukaryota > Viridiplantae > Streptophyta > Pinopsida > Cupressales > Taxaceae > Torreya > Torreya grandis. Next base: position 1,165,704 of record JARHVA010004364.1, on the reverse strand, counting down.
ATGGATCAAAAGTTATGGCCTCCAAAAGTTTGGCCTTTTTTATGCATCATTCTCCTCTCGTTGAAAACAACTCAACTCCTATGAGTTGTGATTTTAATGATACCATTTATTCTTATCAATATTATTTGGATCTCATTCTATAATCTAAGTGTTGTCTTCTTGATTTAATCCTTTTCACTGTACCAAATATCTCTTATAAATCCCTTGCCTTATATTTACTATCCTCTTATAGAAAAGCTGCACTATATTTAATTTCTTCTTCTTTGAAACCTATTACTACTAATATACTTCTTCATCTTTTTCACCTTTACCATCTTCTCTAAGTAAATCATATAAATATGAAACATTAAATATTGGAGAGATATAAAAATTATGTGATAAACTCACTTCAGAATCAATGCCATTGATTTTATTCATAATTTTGCATGGTCCAATTTTATTATATTTCAAGTTGTTATATGTTCCTTTCAAAAATATCTCTTTCCTCAAGTAAACAATCACTAAATCTCCTTCTTAAAATATTTTTAACCTTCTTCAAACATCTATATTTACTTTATACTTTTCTTTACTTTATTATAAATTTATTCTTACTTTTTCTTGTAACTATTGTATATGTTCTACAAATTCTTTTGCATCATCGCAATCTCATTCTATAATTGGTAATTGCACTAAATATAAAAAAATCATAGGATTTCTCCCAAAAAAATCTAAAATATTTATTTTACTATTGATCTACTCAGTAAATTATTATATGCAAACTAATCTTGTGCTAAAGTCAAGGCCCATTACTTGAGATTCTCTACAATTATGCATCTCAATGAATTTATCAATATCTCATTTACAACTTCTCTCTATCCATCTATTATGGGATGGTGTGTACCAATGAATTGTATCTTACTCCCCATCTTACATAAATTACTCCAAAAATTACTTAAAAATTTTGTGCCCTTGTTTGATGTAATGGATTTTAGAATAACATGCAATTTAACAATATCCTTAACAAATAGTTCTACAACTCTAGTCACATAAATGGTTTTCTTACATGAAATAAAATGAACCTTCTTAGAAAACTTGTCTACAAAAACAAAAATTGAATAATTAACTCTCTATGTGTTTTGTAATCTCAACACAAAAACCATACTCAAATTTCTCCATGGTCCTTTTGTAATCAGTAATGGCATGTACGTCCTTGTATTTTTTGCATGCCTTTTTGCCACCTGACTTATATTTCACCTTAAAACATATATTGTTACATTTATCTTCATCTTTGACCAAAAATTTTTATCCTCAACCAAATATATTGTCTTTATCTTACCAAAATGTCTAGCCAAACCACCACTATAAAATTCTCTTATAATATTGTCTCTTAGAGGCCCAATTGGAATACATCATTATTTCCTTTAAAGAGATAACCATGCCGCTTAAGATACTTGTCATAAAAATTACTTATATCACCTATCAATGGATTCCTACATTGCTCAACTATCTTTCCAAAATATAGATTAGTATTATATAATTCTTTAATAAATTCAAATCTAACTACTTGACTCATCGTAGTAGTTATAAACCTCAGTCATCTTCTCAAAGCATCAACCACTTGATTCTTTATTTTTTAATTTTTGCTTCAACACAAAAGTATAACCCAGCAAAAAAGCCACACATTTTCCATTCTTACTATTTAACTTCTTTTGAGTGTTCACATACTTCAAAGCCTTATGATCAATACATAGGACAAACTCCTTGGGCACCAACTAATACCTCCACTATCTTAACTCTCGTATAATGGTATAAAATTCAACATCATATGTAAAATAATTTATTATTACCTCATTTAATTTCTTATTGAAACATGTTCTTGACTTTCCTTCTTGACTCAACACAATACTAATTCCCATAAATGAAGCATCACAATCAACCTCAAACACTGCTAAAATATGTTAAAACTAAAATAGGGTTTTTTGTAATTTTCTTCTTCAACAATTCAGATTTTTTCTATTGTGCTTGTCCATGTAATATTTTTTACTCTCATACGATTTTTTGTTGGTGCAACATGAGTACTAAAATTATTAATAAACTTTTGATGAAAAATTTCAAAGCCATGAAAACTTCTTACCTCTATGATGCTCTTTGGGATATGCCACTCAACAATTGACTTTACTTTTTACTCATCCATACTTACACCATAATTTGAAAATACAAATCTTAAAAATACCAAACCATTCTTCATAAACATGCACTTCTTCAAATTTTCATAGAGCTTCTATTTTATTAACAATTATAATACCATTCTCAAATGTTGTAAGTTCTCTTCTTTAGTTTTACTAAATTTTAAAATATTATCAAAATAAACCACCACAAATTTACCACTATATTTTCATAGAACTATGTTCATCACCCTCATAAAACTCCTCAGTGCATTAGATAACTAGAGTGGAACCACCATCCACTCATATAAACCATCTCTAGTCTTGAATGTTGTTTTCCTTTCATCTCCTTCACAAATATGAATCTGATACTATCCACTTAGATCAATCTTGGTAACATATTTTTCTCCTATAAAAACATCCATCATATCATCTAAATGAGGTATAAGAACCCTATACTTGATTATAATTTTATTTATTTCTATACTATCCACACACACCTTCCACTCTCCATCTTTATTTGGAGTTAGTAATTATAGTGTTGCACATAGACTCATGCTCTCTCTTACTATACCCTCACCAATTCAATAACCTATTTATTTAATTATGCATGTTATATTGGACTCATCTATAAGTTGTTTTATTGGGTAAAGCTGATCCTAGTATTTATTGATATGATTCTTAATATCTCTTTTTGGTGGTAACTCATCAGGTAGAACATTTTCATATTGTTTCAATAATACTACTGCTTATGTTGGCATATGTGACACTTGTGTTTCTTCTTTATTTGTTATTAATGCATAACAACAAATTTTTATCTTCATGTCTTTGATAAATTATTTTCAAGTCAAAAAAAATTTAGCCTGCCATCCTTCTTTAAAAGGTAGCAAAACCACCTTCATTCCACCTTTTTAGAAACTATATGTGTTCTTTGATCCATCATGAATTGTTTTTCTATCAAACTACCATGACCTTCCCAATGATACATGACATGCATCCATTGGTATAAAATCACACCAAATTTCATCCTTGTATGTTTTACCTAAATAAAACTTTATTAAGCATATTTTATCTACTGTAACTTCATTACCTTTCTTAAGCCATGAAATCGGATAAGGATTATGATGTTTTTCACACTGGAAATCTAGTTTCTCAAGCATGCCCTTAGAAACTTTATTTTCACAAATTTAACCATTTATAATTAATTTAAATATCTTACCTTCTTAATTACATCACTACCTTCTTTATTCTAAACATGTTATTTACTTAGAGCAATAATTTTTGTAATCATCACAATTTTTTCTCCAATAACTATTGTTGCAATATGTTGCTTTTCTTTTTCAGCTTAAACTAAATTCACTCTAAAATTTTAATTTATGGGTTTTATGTGTTTATTTTATGATTGAATTATATATACTTTCATATAAAATATTGAATTTAATTTGAATTTAATTTTTTTGGTACACCATTTTACTATTTCATATCATTTATAATTATAACAAATAATGTTATAAGTTATTATTCAAATGTATATTTTTAAAAGTTAAATAAGTTTTTAAAATTTATTTTATTTATAAAGTTGGTTATATAAGTTATGTTTGTCTACATTTAAATTATTAACTATTAATAATTAGTTATTTATAAAATATTGGTCATCAATGATTCCAAAATATCCATCCATTCACCTACACATGCCAATTTGTTTTCCACTATAAAATGTACCTCTACGACATATCATTTCACTTAATTACATTTCTTAGCTTCAAACTAAATAACATACACTTGTACTTTTTTATCAAATAAGGTTATTATTATTTTATTAAAATCAATAATGATTAAATGTAAATAATAAATATTAAATTAAATATTTATCAAATTATCCTTCATATGGTATGATGTTTAGAATTACTACTTTAAAAGGGTGCTCAGTTGAAAGACTAATAGAATTTCATTAGGGTTGTTATAATATTTAATATTTAGAAGATTTACACATGAATTTATCTTTTACTAAATGTTTTCAATAAAAACCCAATATTTCCAATGAGAGAACCCATGGTCATCTCCATATTTTCAAAATTCTTCATTAATTTAGTAGGGATTATAATATTAGCCTTAAATTTAAAAAATATCTCATTGTATACTCATAGTATGTATGCATTATAGTGTCATATATATTTTTGATTGAAATAGGTTCCTAACATTATTCTATAACATCACAAATATATGTTTTATTCATCATACTCCAAGTATGTATGCCTTTGGTAGTGCCATATTTTGTCTAACCTATTGGCTTCACCTCCACTTCTATGAGGAAATACAATAATTAAATTTCATAATGAAAATTTTTAACCTATTCAATGGGATTAGTTACAACTTTAATAACACCATAATATAAAATCTAAAGAATACCCACCTCCCATTTATTGGTCCCCATAGGTAGTTGCTCAATTTGTGTCTTTCACATCTCCTTATCTTACAACCCCTTTTCAGGGGTGAATGATTTAGATTCATATTTGGGGCTTGTAACCCTCAATCAAAAGGTTATTATGAACTCCTCATATATTCCCTCTCTTTGTAGATGAGGATTATGCAGGGTTAATTTTATCAGGCCATATAAAAAAATCCATGGAGGTCCTGAGCCAAATCAAATTTGTAACTGTGTCAAATTAGTTTAGAAGGTGTATAGTTACACAATAAAATCATGTAATGCTACACAATGAATGATTTGATTGAATGTTGGTAGTATGCAAATGGATGAATATGTGACATATTTAAATGCTATCATGCCATGTGGTGTGGGTAGATGCCAGTGTATACACAATATTTTCACACTTTTATGAAATACTGACACTTTACATCTTACAAGAACTCATCATGACTCAATCTCTCTGAGTCCATGCCTTAAGGGGTGCACTGGAAAAGGGTGGGCATACCTTTGGTTCTTCACAAGATTATTGTCCCTTATTTCCATATTATTCCTTATCCATTCAGCTCTTAAAACCTTTCCTTAAGATATCTCTCCTTCCTTGCACATTCTTATAGTATTTTACTCTTTATATCTCTCTTTCCCTTGCTTAGTAACATTTTTATCTATTTAGTAAAGTAGGTCGACCTGGTCGACCTAGCACAATCGGGGGTCACTTTAGCTCTTTAGGCCTAGTTTCCATCTAGTTGACCTAACACAAACTTTAGGCATTATCCTAATAATTTGCTAGGTCGACTTGATCGACCTAGCACAATCGACATGTTTGAGTTATTTTCGGGTTAGATACTCCTATATATGCAAGGTCATTTTATTCATTTCCATATGAATGAAATCAAGAGTTATTGTTCAATCAAGCTTCTTCACAATCTTCTCTTCCACCATTTTACTTGAGGATTCTTAGCTTAGGTTTCTTATTTAGAGAATATTAGTCTTGTGGATAGGTCTTGAATTATTTGGACTAACAAAGTGATCCTTATGAACCATAAAAACTTCTTGTGAATCCCCATTGGCCAAGGGAGAGATTGAGTCATGATGGGTTCATATTTAGGTAAGGATATTCTAGCTTTGTTCTCCTCTATTTTAGTAATAGAAGTAGCATAAGTATTGGCTCGAATAATATTACTTCTCATATTCCATGTATTAGGGTGTTACTCATACATAATTTATTTCAAGTTCCCTATATATGTATTTGATTGCTTTGCATGTAACCCCTTCCTTTGTGCCACCAAGCTTTGGTGAGCACTAGATTAGTTTACTTTTATTGTTATTAGATTAGTTTACTTTATTGTTTATTATCATAAGTGAATATAAAAACCATAGTACTCTTTTAGGGTTGTATGATTATGTTAGAATGTAGGATTTTAAACCCTTCCTAGCATGATGTGTTGTCATATATGAAACAAGTGATCCCCTAATCAGGTCTAGTAGATCTTCATCTTGGTCATGGTCCTACTTAACAAGTGTGTGCCCCAATCGGAAGTGTAGGTGTGATCTATCTTATTCAATATAGGATTGATTCATGCATATCATTCAATTATAATAACATACATTATAGTGAACCTAATGTGAATCAAACCCTTATAGGGTTTATTTCACTTATTTTATTATTTTTGTCATCTTTTCTATCATATGTTTTGACTTGTTGGCTCAATTTTGTCGACCCAGCTATTTTTCTTTGTGTAGGAACATGCAACTAAATTGACTCGCTCGACCTAGCACAAGTTTCTAATAGTTTTTAGACTTTGTTTTAGCCTACTAGGTCAACGAAGTTGACCTAGCACATTTAGAGCCACTTTGTAGTAGGTTCCTATTCAAGATTCATAGTGCAAGTTTTAGATTCCAGACTTTTAGATTTGTAGTCTAGTTAACTAGGTCAACTAGATTGACTTAGCACATTTCTAGAGTCTATAGGTCAACAAGGTCGACTTAGCACACTTTTTTATATTTTGTAGTAGGTTCTTGGCTCACTTGGTCGATCAACTTGACCCAATTTTGTAGATTGGGCTAGTTTTCTCCAAGGTTACAGGTCAATTATTTATCCTATTTTCATCTCCAAAACACCAAGGTCAATTTTATTTTCTCTATTTTATTATGTTCTATACTTTTGTTTCAAAATTATAATCTATTTATATTTACCAATTGGATTGGCCAACATCAATTTAATTGATTATGTATTTCATTTCAGTATCTACTTTTCTAGAATATCTACGAGCTTACCTTATTTCATTTCTCATCTTATTATAAATCCTTTCCATTTCCCTTTTTTCTATGTTATGTCGACCAAATCAACTCTGCACTGCCTCAAACTATTTTTTCTACTTTTGTTCACTATACTATGTTGACTTGGTCTACCTAGCATATTCTACAGGTCCAAGTTTTACACTAGGTCAAACTGGTCGACCTAGCTTTTTTTTTGCTTTCCCTACTTTTCAACTTGGTTCTTCATCCTTTCCAATTTTCATCTTGTTCATTTTTATTTGATCAAAATGAGGTCCCTTGTTAGAATCTTTCTAGATATTCTTAATCCGTTTAGATCTTATATGGGGTGTTCATTTCTCCCTTTCTTTGCCTCCCAAGAGCACCATCACTCTTGGGTATCTCTTCTCCTTCATCTACAAATTGCAACATGGTTCAAATAACACCTCAAGATGAGTTTGATGGGTCCAATCCTTTATGCACCTACCAAGAACCTTCTCAAAATCTTCAAACTAATGTGGAAGTGATTGACTCATTTATTTAATAATCCCACTAATGGCTCTTCTTCTAATATTCCCTTTAACACCAATGTGGGAAATGTTCCTTCTAACACCAACATGCCACCTAATACAACTCAATTATTAACCAAAGTGATTCAATAAATGAACGTTATGCAAAACTCTAATACCAATCAAATGATGCAACTTCAAAAACATTTGATCAATATGGCTAATCAAACTCCAATCATGAATCCTCAAGCTAATCCTAATTACATTCCTTTACCTCTTAGAGATGCATTAGGTAAAATTATTCCTCAACCAATAATGAATAACAAAATGCTTCAAACTATCCAAAATGAGCCTTTAGCTCCCTTAATTTTATCTATTGACATTGGTAACATATCACAAACTATTATATATGATGGGACTAAAGACCCCACCTCATTTCTTAAAGCCTTTGGTAATGTCTACAAAGAGTGGATCCAAAATAATACATTTACCACTACTAAACTCTTAGTCAAAACATTCACTAGTGATGTATTAGAATGGTATAATAAATTAACTCAATATTATATTTGTCAACTTGAAGATTTGGTGAATCCTTTATTTAAAGAGTTTCAACATAATGATCTTCCTAAAAACTATCTTCGCCATTTCATAAATGCTAAACAATCTCCTAATGAATCAGCTCATGACTTTATTAAAAGAAGGAAATCCTTTGCTCATAAAGCTGATCATAATATGTTTGATGATAACCTATTCAAACTCTTTATCATAGCTTTAACCCCTAATCTTAAATACAAGATTTGAACCTTTGCTCCTCAAACTCTTAATGAAGTTCTTAACCAAGCTAAATAGAAAGATTTTCTTATGAAGCAATTTGAACCTAATTATAAAATCCGTAAAGGATATTTCCAAACATCCAATGCTATCACTAGTAACACTTCTAAAACCAAACTTGGTATTACCAAATATGATGTTCCTTCATTATCTCACGTGCCTCTTTTGATTCATCAAATGAGACAATTTTTACCACTTTTTCAACCTTTCATATATCCTAATGCTCCTCCTAAATGGTATGATACTAATCTCTTTTATTGGTTTCATTACCATGTTGGACATTCTCATGATTCTTATAGAGGGCTTGCTCAATATGTTATTTCATACATGATCAGTGATTCATTCGAACATGAAGCCATGATTAATTATCCTTGTCAAGAATACATTAACACTTTTCAAAAATGACACCATCTAAGGCCTCTACATCTAATAATAATAATAATAAATGTTCTTCCCATAACTAATAAATTTTTAAGGGTGTTTGTACAATCGATGTTGATTATGATCAATACCTTAACAACTCTTAATATGTCAATACGGCAAAGGTTAATTATCGTAGGAAGCCAACACATAAAGATATTGTGACCAAGCCTAAGAAACCTTATTTGGAAGAACAATTACTTAAGGATACTACCACTATTAATATTGATTTATAAGCACATGAGGAAGAAATTACTCCTTCTGATCCTCCAACCACATCTATTCCTCCAAATTCTAATTTTGCTTCTTCTACACCTCGTGGCTCCTCTTTTAAATCTCATTAGAATTTCTTAGAAGAACTTAACTCTGTGCCATGTAAAATTCCTCTCATGGATTTGGTTTTCACTTCACCTTATCATCATAAATTCCTTATGCAACAACTCTAAGATATTGAAGACCTATATTCTTTAGACAAAGAGCCACCTTTTATTGATTCTTAACCAGCAAACATTAATACCATTAAATCTATGTGTCCTTCTTCTAAACCTTCTATTGAATTCCTTAAAGAGGACATGATTAATTATGAAATCCTCTTTCACATTGATGATCCACCTCTTTTCATTAAGATATCCATTAATACCATCTTTATTTGAAAATTTATAGATGATGAAGGTTTTGGCATTAATGTGACTTCTTTATAGATTTTAAATTAAGTTGGTTATAAAAAAAAGTCATATTAGACAAACCCATCTTAATTTCTATGGTTTTGATAAGAATAATCAAAATCCACTTGGTTTTATATGGCTTCCCTTAACCATTGGTCCTAAGACTATGTGAACCAAACTCATAGTTCTTTATCTTCCTTTATCAAATAACATACTCCTCGACTGTCCATGGACTCATCAAATTAGGACCATTGCTTCTTCTAGTAGTCAACACATTAAATTTATACACAATGTAAAATGTTATAAGCATGAAGCCAATCCAAACCCATGGGGTATCCAATTACCTAATCCTAAATCACAATATTATGTTCCCATGATTCCTAAAATCAATAGTGCTCCTCTGCCTAAGTTCATCAATATGAATCCTAATTTCCAAGTTACTCTTACATATTTTGATGATGATGATCCCAATGAATTAAAACACACTTTAAATATTAACAAATTACCTTTGTATGTTTTGGAATGGATTCTACCTTCCCTCTTACCCAGAGATTGTACCATTCCTCTCATGAATGAGATTACTAATTTTCCCCATCCATGCAATGCTCAAGACCCATTTTTACCTGAAGATGCTTTTTATTGCAATGAATTTAGAGTGGTTAAGTTGTTTCAATATCCTCTCATCATGACTTGAACATTTAGTAATCTTGAGATTTCATAATCTGAATATCCTCCTAAATCCTAAGCATGCATAATTTCTCCCACATATGATGACAACTATATCATGGCCCAAGCTCAATCTAGAGATTTGGATGTCTTACATTATCAAAATGTTTTAGCTCAAATTTATTATTTCAACTAGGATGTACATACCATTTTTGTAGTTAATAAATTAAAACCTAACATTTATGTGCCTTTTATCAATCCTCCTCTTATTGATTTTACTTGGGTGGTAGAGCAAATCATGCCTTTTAAACCTCTATAAGTGCTTTCATCTTACTTACCTCCTTTGGATTCTCTAATTGAATCTAATTCTTCTCCCATCATCTCTCCATCAACCTCTTCCACTCCATCTATTTATTCTACTCTTAAAATCACACTTGATGCCAAGGCAACCAATGTCCATCGAATACATTTTGAATATGATCAGCATGACAATCAAATTTTAGATCTATAAGTAGATATGAAATATTGTGGTCCTCTTCCTACCTTGCCTAGTGATGAATGTATTTTGGAGTTGCTTTATGCTCAAGAAAGACAACTCCCATGGAAACATCATAAACTTGGAGATTTTAAAAATAAAACTCCTCACTTCAATGACTTTGTTTCTAGCATTGATCCTAAATCTAATCCAATTTCATCTTTACCCAATGCACCATACCACTTTCAAGATGGTAATACCATGATTATTAAATAAATAACTCATATCGATTATGATACCCCATCTTGTCCTC